>JAIEZT010001214.1:2524423-2615691 GCA_019594935.1 Periophthalmus modestus | reverse complement strand
AATAAGTGTCATCTCCTCTTCAGACAGATAACGCCGACGCTGCCTCGCGCTCCTAAAAACAAAAGAATATATTAAATAAGGGACGGAATATTAAAATCATGATAGAATCGCTATATAAACGTCGGCTCAGTGTAAGTCGCTCTGTGGTTAAACCAGTACTTAATTCGAACGGTTTGGTGAGCGTACTCATTTTATCTCGTTTTTTTGCGTGGTCAGTGCATGATGGGGATAGGCGGTTGTGTGTGAATGGTACTCAGACGTACGCTGCGGCTGACGGGCGATTCTACATGACATGGCAAGATTGATTGGGGGCATGCAAATGGGGACAGAACATGAGGAAATGTGAGGGTTTGGATTAGGGTTTAATCTCTGGGGCAGGTCCTGTGAAAGCCCAAAGAGCCAGTTATTTCCATCTTGTGTATGCTTGTGCCACCAGGAAAGAAGAAAATAGGTGATTTCAAAAAACTGTTCATGCCAGTGTGCATATAATTCCTCTGTGTCGTTGTCTCTGGGTCGCGAAAATTGCAGAAAATGCAGAAAGGAAACGGGACTTTTGAGTTAAAAAAAGCAGTTGGCTAAAAAGTTTGCTTTATTGTGTGTTTTGTGGCCGAAGCTGAACCTGAATGAACCAGAGAGTGTGCTTTTATTCAAAATCTGTATCTCTTAATTCAAATCGGTCCTTAAAAAATATGTACAAGCAAGACCCCAATATTAATTTTTCGATACTTTCTCCCAGTATATGTACCAATTGTCCACTCGCTATAGTACGGCTCACCCTTCGTGGTCTCACGGTGACGTTGTCTGAATGGTGCACTGGTCTGCGTTCCTGATGGCTAAGGGATGTAGATCATTGTGTTCTGCTTCTGATTGGGCTGAGGGATGTAGACCATTGTGGTCTGCCGTCCGGATGGCGGAGGAGGGGACGGTAGAACCAGTGTGTTCTGCGAGGCTATGGGCTGAGGGACTGTACACCAGTGTGTCTGAGTCTGATTGGCTGAGGGACTGTAGACCAATTGTGTTCTGCTTCATGATTGGATGAGGGACTGTAGAACCATGTGTCGCGCGTCTGATGGCTGAGGACTGTGAATTGTGTTCTGCTTCTGATTGGCTGAGGGACTGTAGACCCATTGTGTTCTGCGTCCTGATGGCTGAAAGGACCGTAGACCAGTGTGTTCTGCTTCCTGATTGGAGAAGGACTGCGGGTTATATTATAACCCCATACGAGCGGACCACTGTATTTGCCTTTGCAGAGGTGGACGATCCGTGGGGTTCAGAAGAAGAAAAGTGAGCGACCGAACTAACAACTCAAGCACCAAATATCACATCTTCTAATTGGTTCAAGCGTTGAGAAGATGGGCGCCATATAGACGAATATCAGGAAACCAAACACGTCTAACTCGATCCCATCACCTGGGTACCTGCAACCTCAGAACCACTAACCCGTGGCATAAGCAGTGAACTCAAACCTCCAGTCCATCCCCTGGCTCTGACAGACTCGGTATAAAGATCCCAACAGGGCCTTCATCGCTCAGAGCCGTGTTACTCAGCATTAGTCCCAGCTCTGAAGGGACAGATCTCATCTCCTTTCCTCTCTCTCTCTCTCGTCGTCCCAGCGGAGAAATGTAGCGCAGATAAACAAGCAAACCACAGCCAAATTTCTAACCTACAGCAAAGAGGCAGGAGGCAAAAAAGGAATGAAACATGAAGTTGCCGCGATGCAAATCCACTGCTTTCTCAACACGATTCGGTGCAGGGGATTTTGGAAACGCACATGTCGGTGTGGATTAGATGTGCAGTTTTGAATGTGGTTTTATCTGAAAAATGACATATTTCTACAGTTGTGGCATCTCAGTAGTAACTTTGCTGTCAGATGCCGCTCCTGACCAGAGCTTCTGCCGTTTTTGTCCGGCGCTCAGTTTGTACAGTATTCTCACACATGAGTAGTTAGGGGTCTTAGCTGATTGAAACGGTATTATGGCAAAATCGACTGTTTTGTGTCTTTCTCCCAGTTATAATGTCGTTGCCTCATCAAAAACATGTCTGAAGATGTTTTTAGGAGTCATCCATGCATGTTTGAATAATCTAGGATCTCTCCCATGTACACCCTTCTCATGGTTACCTGTACGATTCTGTAGGGACAAAGCTCCGACCACAAGCCGAACGGTCACCCATAGGCTCCAACGACAATCCTCCATAAATCTACAAAAACATGACACAAAACGAACAGCATACTACAGACTTCACAAACTGTGGGTGATAGTGCAGTAGTTTCATTAACGCTGATTGTGATGTGATAGTGCTGTGAAGGGGGCGGGGCTGTTAGACAAACCTGTTAGTTTTTTTCATCTAATTTAGCATTTAAAAATAAAAGGGAAACATTGTGATCTTAATATGTTATGTGTACAGTTAATACCTCCATAGAAGTAAAATACCTCCTCTTTAATACCCCATAGAAGGTAAATACATCCTCTTTAATACCCCATAGAAAGTAAAAACTACTCTTTAATACCACATAGAAGTAAATACCTCCTTTTAATACCCCCATATAAGTGAATAACTCCTCTTTAATACTCATAGAAGTAAAAAATACCTCCTCTAATTAGTTACATGCAGCTCTGTGGAGTTGACACTGCAATAAACCATGTTTTTTCCAGTAATAGTATTGATTTTTTGCAGTATCTCACGTGAAACTGAATAAATGCAAGATAGATATTTTGGACAGGAGAACCATGGCATGAAACATTCTAACACAAGTCTAATGGTAATTCCTCATCACAAACAGACCTGGAGTTTGTGTTTTGTTTTATTCTCACATGTTTAACACACAAACCTGTCATATTTAGGTTCTGAGTTCTCTCTCTCAAACAGAAAACACTCTGGTCCACCTTGTGATGTCATCAATGTGGTAATACAGGAAGTGCTCCTCCACTGTGTTTTTTAAACTCCACAACACCTTCATCCTAGAATCATTGGAATCATTTCAGCCCTGGGACTGCCAATCCTCACTGAACTAAAAGGTAAACGGTAGCAGATAACTTCAAAACTACCACTTCATGACATCACAAGGTTGCAACAGAGCAGTTTTGAGCTTGGGAGATGTTTAGCAGACTAATAATAAATGAAACAAAAAACCACATACAGGTCTGTTTTTGGAGGAGGGGGAGGGTGGGGGTGGTAACAGCATTTTAACATGACAAAAAGAGTTAATTTTGTGTTAATGTAGAACCTTTAAGCGCAACGACTCACTTTCTAATGAGATAAATACATTTTCTAAAGTTTAACAAATTCACCCAGTTCTCCCAGGATCTTGAGAGCCCAGAGGTCAGTGCCTTGGCGGTGGTCTACACATACAGACAGGTTGTCATCAAACTGTCCAAGGTAGAAATCTCAGCGCTGGCGTCTTGTGTTTTTCCCTCACAGAAAACAAAAGGCTGTGTCTGTGTGTGATCCCCTCATCTGCTCTGATAGACCTGTCTTTGCCACACACTCTAAATGTCCACAATGCTTAGGCTTACAGGGCATCCATCTCCATGACCCACCCCTCCTCCACCCATCCAACCCATTCCACCCAATCCACCCCTCCGCTCCCCCCCGTCCCAGCCTCCTCCTCTCCTCCTCCCACCCGCTCGCTGACACTCGGAGGAGTTTGACAAATGGCACACTGTGGTTCAGATGAGAGATGGAGAGACAGATTGTGGAGGAGGACGGAGAGGAGAGAGAGAGAGAGAGAGAGCCTGCTGGGGAGGAGAGAGGAGAGAGAGAGAGAGAGGGAGGAAGCGAGTCAGGCCCTGTGGCCTGGGATTCATGCGTGAAGAAGGGAGGGATGGAAAAAGAAAGACGAGAGGGAGAGATGAGGTAATGGGGGCGGGGATGAGGGGAGAGAAGACAGAAAGTAGGAGGGAGGGAGAGAATGGGAGAAAAGGGTGGCAGTAGAGAGAAGGGGAAGAGGGGAGAGAGAAAAGAGAGGACAGAGAGGAGAGATGAGGTAATGGTGGTGGGGTAGAGGGAGAGAGGGGGAGAGAAAGAAAGGCAGGGGGAGAGAGAGGAAAGAAGGTTGAGACAAGGGGGGGCGGGGGAAAGCGAGAAGGAGGAAGGAGGAGAGGAGAAGTGAGTTATAAGAAGAGAGAAGGAGGTGAAGGAAGAAAGAGAGGAAAGGGGTGAGGGAAAGAAGAGAGATGGGGGAGTGAGTGAGTGAGTTAGGGAAGCGAGAGAGAGTGGAAAAGAGGGGGAGAGAGAAGAAAAGAGGAGAGAGAGAGAGTCCTGCTGGGGAGGAGAGAGAGAGAGATGGGAGAAAAAGGTGGCAGTAGTAGAGGGTGAAGTGGAAGAGAGAGGGAAAAAAGAGAGCCAGAGAGGAGGAGAGATGAGGGTAATGGCGGAGGGGGAGAGGGGGCGAGAGGAGGAGGAAAAGAGAAAGAAGGTAAGAGGAGGGAGAGGAAGGGAAGAAGGTTGAGAACAGCGAGAAAAGAGGAGGAGAGTAAGAGAGGAGAGGTGAGTTATAAGGAGAGAGAAGGAGGAAAGAGAGGAAGGGGGTGAGTGGAAAGAAGAGGGAGGAGGAGGAGAGTGAGTTATAGGGGCGAGAGAAAGGGAAAAGGGGTGATTGGAAAGAAGAGAGGAGGGCAGAGTGAGAGAAAGTGAGAGAGTGAGAGAGAGGGGAAAAGAGGAGGGAAAGAGAAAAGAATGTTGTCCGGGACATCAGCGCAGACCAGGAGGAGAGAGAGAGAGAGAGAGAGAGAGAGAGAGAGAGAGAGAGGAGAGAGAGAGAGAGAGGATGGCAGGGAATAGAGGAGGATGAAGGGAGAGGAAAGAGGAAAGACTTGAGAGAGGGTGGGGTGGAGAAAGAGAGAGGGAGGCAGAGAGTGAGAGAGGAAAGATGAATTATAAGAAAAGAGGGAGAGGAGAGGGAGGAAAGGGGTGAGTGGGAAAGGAGAGATGAGGTAGAGGGAAAGAGAGTGGAAAAGAGGAGGGAGGGAGAGTGGAAAAGAGGAGGGAGAGAAGAACAGAGGGGAGAGAGAAGAGACGGGGAAAAGGTGGAGGGGTATAGAAGAGAGAGGGAGAGAAGAGAGAAAGTAGGGAGGGGGAGAGAGATGGGAAGAAAAGAGTGGAGAGAGGGGGAAGAGGGGGAGAGGGAAGAGGAGAGAGAGAGAGAGAGAGTTATAGGGAGAGAAAGAGAGGAAAGACTTGAGTGGGAAAGAGGAGGGAGAGAAGAAAAAGAGGAAAGAGAGAAAGTGTCTGCCTCAGGATGTCAGCGTAGTGCAGGAGAGGAGAGAGAGAGAGAGAGAGTAGAGATGGAGAGAGGGGAAATGATGGAGTGATAGAGGGGGAGAGAAGAGAGGAGAAAGAGTAGGAAAGAGAAAGGAGTTAGGGAGAGAAAGGCGTGGCAAATGGAGAGAGGGAGGTGAGGGAGGGGAATGAGTTGAGAGAAGGGGGAGGAAAGAGAGAGAGAGGAGGAGAGTAAGAGAGGGGACGTGAGTCATAGGGTGAGAGATAGAGGGAGAGGAGAAAGGAAAGGGGTGAGTGTAAAGAAGAGAGATGGGGCAGAGTGAGAGAAAAAGAGGAGGGAGGAAAGGAGAGAGATGGGGAAATGGTGGAGGGAAAGTGAAGAGAGAGAGAGAGAGAGATGGAGGTTGGTAGTGGAGAGAGAGAGGAGGAGAGTAAGAGAGGGGAGGTGAGTTATAGGGAGGGAGAGAGAGAAAAAGGGCTGAGTGGAAAGAAGAGAGATGAGGTAGAGGGGAGAATTAGGGAGAGAGTGGAAAAGAGGGAGCAGAGAAAAAAGAGGAGGGAGAAAGAAAGAAAAAGAGAGAGTAAAGAAGAGCATTGGGGGGGAAGAGAGGAGGATGAGGAGCAGAGAAATCCCACTGGGTAGAAAGACAGAACGTATGGCCCGGGACGGTGGTGCAGAGCGGGGAGAGTAGAGGAGTGGAGAGAGGGGAGCGAGGGAGGGGTGAAAGAGGGGTAGAGACGGCCCCACTGAGGGAACATGGCACAAAACTGGAGTCAAGAAATTGGAAACGTGACAGAGACGGAGAGACGCCATTAACAAACAGCTTAAGACTGACACGATATTCTGTCAAACTTCTGAGAGTCGATTCATCAATTTGACCCACAGGAAAAATATATATACACTGTACGACCAACACGGAGTCCCGTCTGTGCTCCTGACATTCAGCTACACGGAACATTTTATACAGCGATAAAAATAAATCTAACTATTTTCAGTTGTATAAAGACGTGGACTAAGTGTTCAGCTCCAGACAAATGAAGCTAATCGAGGCTAGAGCAGGTACAGCGGCTAATTTAGAGACAAGTTCCTTATTGGAATTCTGACCACGAGTATCATAGCAACCAAAGAGCCAATCAGGAGCGAGGCGGATGAAGGTAACGCCCCTTCCTGCCCGCACCACTGGTTTAACAAGGAGCGGACACGTAGCAACGCTGTCAATCAAACCTGTTGCTAACGCTAGCGGGGGCAACCTTGGGGAAAGAAGGCGCCTGATTTGTCTGGTATTAAAGTTCATATCTTTAGTCACAGGCACAATAGTGAAATAAAAAACACCAGGATCATGTAGAGG
This sequence comes from Periophthalmus modestus, assembly GCA_019594935.1. Lineage (NCBI taxonomy): Eukaryota > Metazoa > Chordata > Actinopteri > Gobiiformes > Gobiidae > Periophthalmus > Periophthalmus modestus. The sequence continues at coordinate 2,609,122 of JAIEZT010001214.1, read as the reverse complement.
GTTAATACGAACATTTAAGACCAAAATGACGAGTCTGACAGCAGCAGTTACAGAGAGAGGGGGATTTTCAAGACGCAGTGGCTAGCAGGTTAGCTATGTCCATTTATATATGTCCATTTTTTTTTTTTTGTGCACTTTTGCATCAATTTTACAGCTTCTGAATGTGCATTGTGTTCTGCGTCCTGATTGGCTGAGGGGACTGTAGACCATTGTGTTCTGCGTCCTGATTGGTTGGGGACTGTAGACCATTGTGTTCTGCGTCCTGATTGGCTGAGGGACTGTAAACCATTGTGTTCTGCGTCCTGATTGGCTGAGGGACTGTAGACCATTGTCCATCAGTCTCCTCCGTGTCTCTGTACAGTACAGAATGTGTCAGACAAATTTACATAAATGTTGGATCTCAGTGTGACTCTGAAGTGCTGTATGTTTGCAAGTTTTCTCCCCGACAAAACCCACAATGTCGATGAAACGTTCTGCACCGAGAAAGGCACCGACGAAGGTTTGAACTTTGAGAGAGTTTAAACAAGAGAGAAATGTGAGAAAATGTTAATGCCTGTGTGAGAAAAAGTATAAAGTGTGTGGTGAGGAGTGTTTACAGACAAGAAACATTGTAAAAAAAAAAAGCTGACTACTTGGATTTCGCCCAAGGAACCACTGCGTGCGTGGCAGTCTCTATGATTCAGTTAAACACAAAATGACCAAACTTTGAAATTTGCAGGTAGCAGAGGGGCTTATGATGGGGTCAGGAGATGTATTCGGAGCAGTATTTAACAATAAATTAGTGGTAGTGGTATTTTCTTAGAACCACGTCACATGGTGCGAAGTAGGCAAAAAAAGAAATAAAAACCTTTTCACTTTTCTAGGCTAAACCATTCTATCTAGAAACAAAGGGAGGTGAAGTCACCCCAAATGAAACTTTCATAGAAAACACTGGTACTTTGACTCACACACAATTCACTCACCCGATATTGAAATTCACCACTTCGTCTCAGAATCGTAGCGTTGCAGCTTGGAGCCAGATGGAGTCACAGGAAGACGTAGCATAGAAACTGCAACAAATAGGCTTTAATTGTGTAAAATGTGGAAACAGAATAAGGAACAGGCCATTGTGGTGTAATCAATGAATGTGCATCCCTGTTCAAACAGTGATGTGCAGCTGGCGCGCGAGGAGCAGCCAAACCCAGCCACAAAATCCAATGAAACTTCCCTGCTACAGCGTCTGGATTCACAAAGAGGGTTACTATTATTCTTTCTAAATGCCACACCTTGTTAAGAACGTCCTGCTTCACACTGAGCATGCTGGGAAAAAACACCAGACGAGAGATTTCGATTTTGTATTGTGTGGGTGACGTATTGTGGTTTTGATGCAATGTGAAATTAGCTGCAGAGTCGAAGATCAGGCGCCTATGCATCATGGCTGGTTTGTTTGCCACGGAGAATATTTTTCAAAACGTAATTCTATAACGGCTAGGAGTCTGCAGGAGAGCACAGACCTCGGCCAAGGCGTTAACACTACTTTTACACAATAGAGACAGGACACAGACCTGTTTTTAATCACTAGAAATGTTATAAAATGCGCCCAGATTCGTTTTCCAGACCAAGGTTTAGTTTGTTTTCATCAGTTTGGTCTGCTCACTAGCGTCTCCGAGTGGTCACGTGATGTTGCTATGACGTGTCCCCTCAGCTGATTTAAACAGGTTTTGGCGCTGTCTTCCTACTGGTTTAGACAGGACGACAGCGCCATCTGTAGTCCAGCTTCTTCAGGACAGTATCCCAGGTGTGTGAGAGTGAAAAAGCCCCTTGTCCCGGTTTATAGTCCTTAAAATGGATGATCATTTTTAATTTTTCAGTAAAAATCTGAGAGAAGTCGGCCATTTTGTTATCTAACGCACAGGAAGTTCTTGTGTCACATGACTATGGAAACAAATAGGTAACATAAATGTAAAGTGGACACATCATCCGTTTTACAGTACGGGGCGACAGCAGCTCAGTAAACATTATTGCTCGAACAGCCAGATCCACTTACCACAGGTTGGTGGCATGATTCCGGCTCCCACAGATGAATGCTGTTGTTGCTGTTGTTGCTGTTGTTGTGTCCTTGGGCAAGACACTTAACCCACCTCGCCCCCAGTGTCTGCATACTCTGGAGTATGAATGTGTATGTACATGTGACCATTTACCATTAGCCTCTGTGAGTGTGAGTTTTAAGGAGCTGTAACGTAGCTAGTTCATTACAGGGGCCTAACCTTGAAGCTAACAGGAAAAAATGAAAAGATTTAAAATGTTTTATAAGTTGAGGTGGTTGTGTAGCTAAAGTTGGCCTGTAACAAAAGACATAAGTAAGTGCATCAGCTACTTAATTGTAATTGAATTGTTTGGAAGTTCTTTTTAACCACGTTGTCTGCCATCTTAGGTGTCCCGGCCCAATGAGTCCCCAGGCAGCCGGAGCGCTTTATGAAGGTTCCGGGGCAGAGAACTGTGTGCTGACAAGGAGGGGTGTCCAAATATTTTAGCTTCTTGGGTCTTGTTTGATCTTCCACAGGTGACACTGATAAATTAATGTAAAGCTCTATTTTAATAACAAATTTGATCAAATGAAGATTTACACTGTTTGTGTAGCAATAACTTTTAACGTGATTATGTGATGTGCTGAAACTTACCTGCTGCAGAGTGGACTCAACCAATCAGGGGCGGTGCTCTCTATAAAGGAGCAAACCTCAGTCTGCGCAAAGGAGGAGCTGTGTGTACAGGTTGTTAGTGCGATGCAGATTTTTTACTTTTGCTGTTATTTTTGTAAATATCTGTCAGTGTTGGAAATAAATGCACTGGACAAATCATCTCAGCTCTGCTCTGTTTTTTGTCAAAACCGTGAAGGGGCGATTACAGGAGCCGAGGTGAAACAATGAACTGATCTGAGCAAGATTCAAGACTTTTAATGTCATTGTCATAAAAAAAACAACAGAATTACATTTAGAACATCGAACACTGCAGAGTTTTGATGTAAAGTGCAGTACCTAGTTGGAAGACCCCATCCAATAACCCTTAAAGAATTTCAGTGTGAACATTAGCACCATAATGACACCAGTGCAAAACATATGTAATAAACAGGCACATTTGCATTCTAGTCATTTAAAGCTCTCATATTAAGGTCATTTGGATTTGAGGATCATACCTGTACGAGTTTTTTCTCTTGTTTCATTCACACTTTTGATCCTCTCGTTCCTGAGCTTCGAGTGGCGTGTTTCAAAGCTCTGGCTGAAGTCCGCTGCGCTCCTGTCGTCCCTGGACTGGTCATTTTTGTAATAAAATGGTCTATTTATACTCTGCTGCTGATCATCCATTTTAACATGCTCCACTCCCCACAGGCGTTTTCAGTCTCGCCGCTGAAATGACAAAAGACTCCAATGCAGCACTGTGATTCTCAAACTGTGGTACAGTTCCCCTCAGTTCCAATATGTGCTCCGTAAAGACTTAGTAAATGTGTAGTTTTAAGCATTAGTCCTGTCACTATGCGTAATTACGATATCGACTTAGGATCTGAAAGCTGGAACAATATATTTAGGGACTTATCATCCACACATTTTCTTTACAATAATGAGGAACTTTTTTGTTATTTTGGATGTAGCTTGTAAGGATTTGAGCTGCAGAGGGTTGAAAAAGTCACTTCTATGGCTAATTATGGCTTCTTCTGTTCTGTTCTGTTCATCTGTTGCTGTTCAGGCTTCTTAAAGTTAAATCGTTTATCACAGTATATCTCTGTAGCAGCCATACACCATATATATAAAAGGACATACAGTAGCTAATCTGCTAGCTGCAGCGTTCCAAACAGGAAGTGATCATGGGCTGCGCTTCTGGCTCCATCGATTCTGGCCCCAATTCACTATCTACTGAAAAACCGTCACTGCTTTTTTTGTAACTGCTGCTGTCAGACTCGTTATTTTGGCCTTTTTATTTCGCTATTACGTCTGTAAATCAAGATAGATATGCCTTCTTTCCCCAAGGTCGCTCCAGCTAGCGTTAGCAACAGGTTTGATTGACAGCGTTGCTAAGAGCCCTGCTAAATCAGTTGCGAAGGTGGGAAAGGTTGTTACCTTCAACAGCCTCGCCCGGATTGGCTCTTTGGTTGCTATGATACTCGCGGTCGGAATTCCAAATACAGAAGTCGGCTTCAAATTCGCCGCTATAACTGCTCAACGAGCTTCATTTGACTGGAGCTGAACGCCGTGGGTGACGTCAGACTCACTTAATCCACTTCTTTATACAGTCTGTGGTTGCTACATATCGTGCTTCAAAATGTGTTATCTCGACAGGCCTTATTGGTTCATGAATCATACATTTCTTCGAGCATTTAAAAAATGAATTAACATCAAAACCAACCATGAAAAGAGAAACATTCCAATCAGCATTGTAATTAATTAATTTGTAGTGTTTGGTCTTGCCCCCATTTGTCCGTCACATTAACAGGCTGGACTGTGCATCATTCTCACCAAGGCAAAAATAACTTCCCAAATGTCACTGTACCAGCTCAGTGCTTTTCCATTTGAACGCAGTAGATCGTGTGTCGTGGATGGGTTTCACTCGCGCCACAATCATCACAAATATTACAGGAGACGGGGCGGTTGTGGAGAGGGGCGGTTGTGAAGAGGGGCGGCGGCAGAATCACTTTGAGGAGTAATTCAACACACTGACACTGATGAGGTTTCAGCCGAGCGTGAGACGAACATTTCTCTGCTTCTTTCAACTGCCCAAGAAACTGACCACAAGCCCAACAGTGAAGGAGGGACAGTCCCGGTCGCCATGGAAATACAGCACAGAAAGATTCTCGTCATTTTAAAGCCCCAACACGTCACTTTTTCTTGCCGGAAAATAGACTAGATGGACCACAACCTCTCCTCCAACAAAGAAGAGACAGTCCAGGTTGTTATGGAAGTACAGTGCAGTAATGTGAAGATTCTTCTTATCACTTGAAAAATGCCCCACTGTGTAACTTTTTTGGCAAGAAATAGACCATACCCAACAGTGAAGGTGGGACAGTTCAGGTTGCCATAGAAATACAGCTCAGAAATGCTCCACTGTCTAACTTTTTTGTCAGAAAAGAGACTATATAGACCACAACCTCAACAGTGAAGGAGGGATAATCCAGGTTGTCATGGAAATGCAGCTCAGAAATGTGAATATTCCCATCTCTTTAAAGCCCTAACGTGTAACCTTTTTGCCGAAAAATAGCCTATATGGACCACAACCTCTGCTCCAACAAAGGAGAGACATTCCAGGTTGTCATGGAAGCGCAGCTGGGAAATGCGAATATTCTCATCACATTAAAGCTTCAACACGTCACTTTTTTGCCAGAAAATAGACTATAAGGACCACAACCCCTACTCCAGCGAAAGAGAGTCCAGGTTGCTATGGAAGCACAGCGCAGTAATGTGAAGATTCTCGTCACTTTAAAGCCCCACTGTGTAACTTTTTTGACAAAAAATTGACCTCAACAGTGAAGGAGAGTCACTTTTTTGCCTGAAAATAGACTAAGCTCAGAAATGGGAGGATTACCGTCACTTTAAAGCTCCACTGTGTTACTTTTTTTGCCAGAAAAAAGACTATATCAACCACAGCTCAACAGTGAGGGAGGGACAGTCCAGGTTGTCGTGGAAATACAGCTCAGAAATGTGAAGATTCATATTACTTCAAAGCCCCTCCACGTGACTTTTTAACCTCAAATAGACTTTAATGATCACATACTCTGTTCTTTTCAGTTTGGATGTATTTGACACTGAAAAATCTTGCATCCTTTCTGTGAGTGAGCTTGCATCTCCACAAACCTGGCTCTTATCTGTTAGTCTGGAAGTTTGGCTATAATCTTCACAGTAAATGTATCTATCCATGCAGAGAAGAGAGTCTTTTAACGTTAAATATGCTTTAAATGTTGTTTCAGTGATGTAATTATCTCGATATAATGTTTTTAAATATTTTTGTTTGAATCCCGTCGATTCCCTGCGTGCGTTTGACTGCTGCACCTGCGTGGACCTTTTATTTCCATTGTGAGCAGTGAATTGGTCCATACTGTGGAGATTTTGGGCTATTAGCGTTGACAGATTATTCACTGACTATTTAACACATGAGACCAGAGTGTTTGAAGCTTAATGGACTTTCTCCGTGTCCCTCTATAGTCCCGCTACAACCAAAGCTTTTAAATCCAGACGTGAATAAATCTCCCATCATAATTTGTATTGGTGATGATGTCATACTTTCAGATGTTGGCGCATGGGACAGTTTTTCCTATTAACTACACTTTAGTTTACCATGAAATATTCAAAAGGTAAAAACACGAATGTTAAATCTGGTCATTTCCAGCAACTAGACACACAAACTTACTATTCTTACTATTCTTACTATTCTTTTCATCCATACATTTTCTTCGTCTTATCCAGGGCCGGGTCGTGGGTGCAGCAGTCTAAGCAGGGACTCCCAGACTTCCCTCACCCCAGACACGTCCTCCAGCTCCTCTGGTGGGACCCCAAGGTGTTCCCAGGCCAGCCCAGAGACATAGTCCCTCCAGCGTGTCCTGGGTCTTCTCCGGGGCCTCCTCCCGGTGGGACATGCCCAGAACACCTCCCTCGTATCATAGATGTCCGAGCCTCAGCTGCTGCTCTCAACGTGGGGGAGCAGCGGCTCTACTCCGAGCTCCTCCCGAGTGGCTAAGCTCCTCACCCTGTCTCTAAGGGAGCGCCCGGCCAGCCTGCGGAGGAAATCCATGTGGACAGCTTGTATCCGTGATCTTGTCCTTTTGGTCATGACCCAGAGCTCATGACCAGAGGTGAGGGAAGAACATAGATTGACGGTAAATCGAGAGCTTTGCCTTTCGACTCAGCTCCTTCTTCACCACAACGTCCCGATACAGCGACCGCATCACTGCAGACGCTGATCCACCTGTCAATTCCATTATGTCTTTTTATAATTTTAACAATATTCATTTTACCCGCCCCCAGCTGTATTAAGTATTATCGGCCTGTAGAATGTTCATCTGAACCCCAACAATATCGGCTCAAATGTGTTATGTCCTGCACTGTCCATAGACTATAAGGCCCAGTGGTCAGTGCTGGGAAATAACTGAATACATGTACCAAAAATACATATTCTGAATACTAATTTTGAATAACAGTATCTGATACAGTTACTCTTTCCTTTGGTGGTTTTCAGCATACAGTTACTTTTCTAAAAGCACAGAAGTACTTGGTGGTATTTGTGTGTGTGTGTGTGTGTGTGTTTCTTTCAAACTAAAAACACTCTGTTCCACCTTGTGATGTCATCATGTGAGAAATACAGGAAGTGCTCCATCGTGTTTTTAAACTCCACACACCTTCACTAGAATCATTTGGATCATTTCAGCTCTGGGATTTGAAATCTCTGCTAAATTAAAGGTAAAAGCAGCTGTTAAGTTGAAAACCACCACTTCATGACATCACAAGGTGGAACAGAGCATTTTGAGCTTTGGAGATGTAGACAAACTAATAATAAAGAGTTACTCAAACGTTTGAATGAAACAAAATACAACTCCAGGTCTGTTTCTGAGGAGGAACACAATTATAACATGGCTTAAAGCTACAAGAGTCAATTTTGTGTAATAGAGGACCTTTAAACAAATACCGAATGCTTCTTCCCACTCTTCAGCCCCATTTCACACTACTTATTGCCCTATTGGTGCTTTTCAGATTCAAGAATGCGATGCCGTCATACTCCCAGATGGGCGTAAAAGCAAGATTTCCCAACTGATAACACTGTGCTTTGAAATATCCAAAAGGAAAACTCATGAATGTTGAACCAAATAATTTCTATTAGTGAGTAAAGCCATAAACTTGCTGTATTACAATATTGATTTTAGCTATGCCCCATCTGTATTAAATATCATCGGCCTGTAGAATGTTGTGCTGTCGTCTGAAACACAGCAATTCAATAAAACCCACAAGACTGACAAACCCTGACTGGGGCCTGGGCTCTCAAATCAGAATTTACAATATGAAAATGCCATGTGCCGCATCATCACATGGGCTCTGCTTCATTAAAGCGCTCGTAACACCCCGCTCGTAAACGCCGATGTAGAGAGGGAGCGTGCATAGGTAGGTCCTTTTTATGTACCCTGCATAAAGCATGAAGCAAACTTTACGATGACAACAAAAATCTGCTCGTAAATCCACCTGCCATTGTACCATGAACGCCGTTAAAGTAAAACAATGAAGTCATCAGATCCAGCAGCGTTGATTAATCCCATAAGACTTGGACGTCCCTCTCCTCCCGTCCCTCCCTCCATCTCTCCCCTTGTCATCAACCAAATGAGTTGTGACCATTGGCTACTGACAGACACATCATTATTCTTTCACCAAGCATGCTACGCTATTCCACGCCACGCTACGCTACGCCATCCCCGCATTTCACCCACAAGAACAAAGTAACCAAAAGTATAGGAAATCCACCTCGCTGCCAATTTATAACAGTGTATAAATATTTAAGTACCTCTTTTATAGGTGTTTTGCAGTGTGTCTCGGTCCCATCCCCCGCAGTGCACGCCATCATTCATTCTCGGTCGGTAGCGCTAACCTCTTTAGGGGATATTATGGTCCCTCGCCATCAGGAAAGCCCATTACCGCAGACAGATCTTTGCGTGCCGAGTATAGCTTTACGTCTTGCCATTTTGAGTGTGTACGTGTAAGAAAATGTAACCAGAAGCCGGGGAGACTGCGTGGGGGCGATGCCTGGAACGCCATCGCTTCCTGGTTGTGATAATGACAGCTGGAGAAAATGGCAGAGTATTGATGTCCAAAGCTAATATTGATGTTGAGATGTGGAGGGGCTGGGGTCACAGGTGGAGAGCTGCAATTTTCTCAGAAGTTATTTTAAGTGTATGAGAGCTGGGCTGGGTTTAAATTAGGACTAGGATTACTCAATTACTCGACGGTAGATGGATCTTTATTGCAGACTCGTGGTCCAGACAAACAATATAGAAGCATACGACACAATAAGAGGCCCCCAACCTCTTATGAGACGACTACACCAGTGTTTCCGCAGGTGAGAGGTGCAGCAGGTGGCTCTGTGCACAATATTACACAATGAAATCACCGTGTTCCTGATCAGACGGAGCATTTATACATCACATTTCAGAAAACAGCAGCAGTGGATTCACTCTTGAGCTTCACTGGCACTGGTCCAACTGGGGCGTTTTAAAAGAAGTCTGAGAATGTTGAGAGCATGACTGTAGGTCGCTGTCAGCCTCTGTAGGCCACTCTCAGTCTCTATAGGTCACTCTCAGTCTCTGTAGGTCGCTCTCAGCCTCTGTAGGCCACTCTCAGTCTGTGTAGGTCACTCTCTGTCTCTGTAGGTCACTTTGCGTCTCTGTTGGTCACTTTCAGTCTCTGCAGATCACTCTCAGCCTCTGTGTAGGTCACTCTCTGTCTCTGTAGATCACTCTCAGCCTCTGTAGGCCACTCTCAGTCTGTGTAGGCCACTCTCAGTCTCTGTAGATCACTCTCGGTCTGTGTAGGTCACTCTCAGTCTCTGTAGATCACTCTCAGTCTCTGTAGGTCACTCTCAGTCTCTGTAGGTCACTCTCAGCCTCTGTAGGTCACTCTCAGCCTCTGTAGGTCACTCTCAGTCTCTGTAGGTCACTCTCAGCCTCTGTAGGTCACTCTCAGTCTCTGTAGGTCACTCTCAGCCTCTGTAGGTCACTCTCAGTCTCTGTAGGTCACTCTCAGCCTCTGTAGGTCACTCTCAGCCTCTGTAGATCACTCTCAGTCTCTGTAGGCCACTCTCAGTCTGTGTAGGCCACTCTCAGTCTCTGTAGATCACTCTCGGTCTGTGTAGGTCACTCTCAGTCTCTGTAGATCACTCTCAGCCTCTGTAGGCCACTCTCAGCCTCTGTAGGTCACTCTTAGTCTCTGCAGATCACTCTCAGCCTCTGTAGGTCACTCTCAGTCTCTGTAGGTCACTCTCAGCCTCTGTAGGTCACTCTCAGCCTCTGTAGGTCACTCTCAGTCTCTGTAGGTCACTCTCAGTCTCTGTAGGTCACTCTCAGCCTCTGTAGGTCACTCTCAGTCTCTGTAGGTCACTCTCAGCCTCTGTAGGTCACTCTCAGCCTCTGTAGATCACTCTCAGTCTCTGTAGGTCACTCTCAGCCTCTGTAGGTCACTCTCAGTCTCTGTAGGTCACTCTCAGTCTCTGTAGGTCACTCTCAGCCTCGCCTCTGTAGGTCACTCTCAGCCTCTGTAGGTCACTCTCAGCCTCTGTAGGTCACTATCAGCCTCTGTAGGTCACTATCAGCCTCTGTAGGCCTGTTCTCACAGATGTGCAGTGCAGAGTGAGGTGCCATACGCTGAAACCGTCACACATCTGTCAGGATATGTTCAAGATATTTAACAACTTTTACAACATTCAGATGTTTCCAGTCAGTCTGGAAACATCAGGACTCTGACCTCTTTAGTTTGACATATCGTAATAACACTTTTTATAGAATTTCATTTTATATCATTTTGTTCTCCAGTCACAGAACACACATAAAACAAGAGAGACCAGCTGAACTAAGACCAGGTCACATCAGCAAACATCAAAATTGTCCTTCTCGGAGTAACTGCATCTTTATTTTGACTCCTACCAAAGTTTATTTGACAAGTAACTGTTCTCTTGGTTATACACTTTTGGCTGTACGTCTGCAGATTATATAGATTTTCCTTTCCATCTCACTCGCTATTTATAATAAATAGTAAAAGCTGATAATAATCTGTCAACTGGACAAAAAGTTGTAGGAGTGAAGACATTTGGCTGCTCATCCAAGCTGCTTCTTCAGTTCTGGTCAGATCACTGCTGGACACTGCCTTATATCTGTTTGAAGGGAGGAGCTACCTCGGTGGTACATTAGAGAAACTAAACAGCTACTTCATAAGACAATGTACCAACACTGTCCCGAGAGCTCCTCTGGACCCCAGTCTGCTGTACATCTCCATCTCAAAGCCTCTAACCACTCCTCTGAAGATAGTGATGTTCAGATTTTAGCCAGAGAAAAGAAATGGTTTGAGAGGGGAGTGAAATAAGTTATTTTTGTTAGGAAAGACAATCCTTTCTTAAACAGGAATGAAGCCTGAGACATAATCTCTCCCCCATCTATAACCCCATCCTCAGACCCAAAGCAAACAAAGGGAACAAAGGGAACAATGTGGTCAGCCCGTAGGGTCATTAAAGGCTGACTGAGGGCCATTAAGACTGAAACTGGAGACAATAGCTGTTCACAGTTTCAGTGTAGTTAGCGCCTCCCTTCAGACAGATATAAGGCAGTGTCCAGCAGTAATCTGACCAGAACTGAAGAAGCAGCTTGGACGAGCAGCCAAACGTCTTCACTCCTACAACTTTTTGTCCAGTCGACAGATTGGACGACTGAGGGATTACACAGACATTTGCGGTGAAAATAAGAGTTTCTTGAAAATGAAAATTACAGCCCCTTTGCCTTTAGCTCCAGCTATCGTCAAGTGGGTTACTACATTATACTATATTAAATTCTATATATTTCTGTTTTCATGTCAATATCTGTGAGTATTTTTATTTTTTTCGCTGATAGCATAAAAATAAACAATTTCAAGGGATTAAATGACCAGTTACTTGAGTAAAAAAACCATGAGACTCCAGAATACCTGTACATATTAACGACGTATTTTGAGTTGGATGAGAACCATGTGGAAAATACTGTGTGATTATTCCAGTCGGATGTTTGTCTGTCACGGTTCAACATCAGAGTGACAGAAGAGGCTAACCGGACGAGTTGAATGGACCTGTTTCGGCTGATGTTTTTCCTGTTTTTTACTTCCAAAAATCAGACGTCAAACCCAATCAGCATTGTCATTTTTCCATGATTATCTCCTGTTTTCCCAAAGATTCCCATAGTACTTGAAGCATTTAATAGAACTGCTTGAGCACTATCTCTGGCTACTTTACCAACTTCTGTTTTTCCCTTCTCATTCATTGCCAATAGCTTTGACGTTTATGGCACATTTCACAGTGTATCTTTACAATGAAAACATCTGCAGATCCGCCTCGTGACAGCAATATCCGGAGACCTTTTGTTGCATGACGACATCTGCACACCGCCTTTATTTCCTGTCATCTCTGCTCCATATAGCCATCACAAATAGAGATAAACAGCCTATTTTTGCAGAGCTATGGCTGTTTTAAAAGGTTACAGAGGCTATCTAACACTGACCACTGCAGTCTGATATGTGTAACGGTGCTGTGGCATTTTCAGCATAAATAAATAACGTGAACAGTACATATCTGATCAGATCTACGTCGTTATTCCATTAGATGTATATCACTGAAACATAATTTTTCATGGCATTTTGGGCGTCTACTACACAATATATGGTTGGTTGGTGATGGATGGTTGTGATAGCTGTGCAGACAAAGCCACTGAGTAAAATGGCTTGGTTCAGAAGAGCAGAACAAAGATGCCCCGGAACGACTTCTTCTGTCAGATAAAATATGTGAAAGTTGAAAAATGGCTATTGCTATTTGAAGACTGGTCGAGATTAGTTAAAGAGGAAGTATTTTTGGAGCTTTCTATCATGTTATAAAGTCGTCCCCTCATCAAAAACATGTCTGAAGAGGTTTTAGAGTCATCCATGCATGTTTGAGTAATCTAGCAATCTCTCCCGGGCTCCAGTTTAATGCACTTTTACTTTGTCACACACTGGTAGTTTTCAGGTCTTAAAATGTGTTTAAGACCTATTGTTTTCCCTATTGATTACATTGTACTTTGCTGTGAAACATCAAAAAAAAATTGACAAACGTTGAATCTGGTATTTCCAATTCTTGACTAAACCCAAGGACTCACTGTATTACAACACAATTTTGCATTTTAACGATTTTAATTTCAGCTGCCCCCTGTCTGTGTGACTTCATACTGACCTACAGAACGCTGTGATGTCATCTCAAACTCAGCAACAGAAACAGTGAGGTCCAAGTCGACTTCCTTCATTACGGTTTCATTTTGGCGCTCGTGAGGCTGAAGTACTTTGCCCTGCGGATGTAATTCCTCCACAGTCCATCAGCTAATCAATCAACGCCTCAAATGGTGGCTAATTAGCAGCCGGGTTGGACGTTATCTGTATCATTTCCGCTGGTTCTGAGTCCAGAGGTTGTAGTGGGGGTCGGATGTGCTCATTGTGTCGTCTGCTGAGAAAATGGCTCGGCCGATTCCCCATTCCTGCCTCTCGGTATGGCTCCAGATTGCACTTGAGTGGAGGTAATGAAGCTACTCCATCACAGCTCCACTCCTGCTCCTCCTCCCCTCCGCCCCCCAGAGGACACGAGAGCCACCAGACACAGTACCACGGGCAGATTAATAATACTCCATCTACCTGCGTCATCAGTTTTCAACTTTTTGGTTCCAAAGAGTTTGTGAAATTGCAGTGGAAAGTTCGTTGGTGATGCTAAGTGCTGACGTCACCTCTGATACTGTTAGCATTTTTTATTTGTTTGACTTTATCCTGATTGTGGTGTGTATTTGTGAGTTTTGTGGAGAGTCCAAAACCATCTTGTCTCCATGGAGATGTGCGTCATCAAACCGATTTTTTAGCACATTTGGTACACAAAGTAACTCGAAGTGCTTTACAGAATAAGAAAGACGTTAAAATCACACTCAAAATAACACTGATTCTGCCCCAAAATTATTTCCTTGGATAACATAATTATGAATATAGAGCAGAGCCAGTTTCATCGCCATTTTACACCGAGGCTGAAAGTGAAACGAGCCAAAGACCAAGAACCTCCCACGATGTCTTCATGATCGATGTCGTGAGAAGTCATGACATTTTGACCTTATTTGCATATGCGTTTATGCCCATTGATTACTCCAAATGGATTTTACTGTCAGGCTGGAAGTGATTGAGTTGTTAGTGTAAAGAGATGCGGATTAATTAACATTCATCACCCTGCTTCAGTTACAGATTTTAGCAGCTAAACCGAGACTCGTATATGGGGTTTTACCTTTGAACCTTTCCAAAAACCTTGCTTGTAACCATAGACCAGGCATGCCCAAACTGTGGCCCGGGGGCAAAATGCGGCCCTCAGACCAATTTTTCTTGGCCCTTAAGCTTCAAGGTGAATTGGCTCATATTACCTTAAACAGTACTTTTTACTGTACATTTCTGATATTATATTTAATGTGTCCCACTGAGGATGTAGCATGAACAAAGGTGGTGGTCTGGTGGTCTAACTTAATAATAACGTAATAATAACGCAGATTTGAAGCATTCACTGTATTTGCGACCAGTTTATGGCCCTCAATCGGCCCTCAGCTTTGTCTGTGTTTTTATATGTGGCCCTTAATGAGAAAAGTTTGGACACCCCTGTTATAGACTGTATGAAGAAGTGGACTAAGTGAGTGTGACGTCACCCACAGCCTTCAGCTCCAGTCGAATGAAGCTCATAGATGCTAGAGCAGGTATAGCGGCTAATTTAGAGCCAATTTCTATATTAGGTATTCCAACCGTGAGTGTCGTAGCAACCAAAGAGCCAATCTGAAGCGAGGTTGTTGAAGGTAACGCTGCTTTCCGCCCACACCACTAGTTTAGCAGGGAGCGTGTGCTTAGCAACGCTGTCAATCAAACCTGTTGCTAACACTAGCGGGAGCAACCTCAGGGAAATGTGGCGCCTGATTTGTCTGTTATTAATGTTCATATTTTGATTTATGAACACACTAGTGAAATAAAAGTAAACAGGATCATGTAGAGTGGGTTAATACGAACATTTAAAACCAAAATGAAGAGTTTGACAGCAGCAGTTACAGAGAGAGGGGAGATCATTTTCGGATGTAAAGTGAATTGAAGCCAGACTCGATGGAGTTGGAAGCACGCTCACGATCACTTCCTAGTTGGAAAATGGCAGCTAGCAGTTTAGCTATGTCTATTTATATATACAGTCTATGCTTATAACCTCACTTTTACTGTTTTGTACTGCTCCAGCACATGGATCGCATTGAGTCAGTGACCAGAAAGAAGACCTCACAGTTGTTGTATTGAAGCCATTTTAGAACATTTTAGGAAGGCAAAAATCTCTACAACAAAATGATAGCAAACTTCCAGACAATCAGACGTTTAATACTTTGAACAATCTACTTTATCACTACCCTCCTGATGTTGCTCTATGCATCTGGTCTCATAAGCGCCATCAAAGAAGCTGTAATTAATGTCATCCAGGCCAAGTCCTTCTCTGGGACAGTCAGAGCTCTCCCGTCATCCATTTACCATCCGGTCAGATCTGTGTGTGTGTGTATCTGTGTGTACATATGTGTGTCTGGTGTAAGGGGGTCTAAGTGGGGTCTTGCCATCACCAGCTGCAGAGTGGACAGAGCCAAGGAGACCGCGGACTTCCTGTTTGTCTCCAGAGTCGGGAGCCAGACCATATTCTTCCTGCTAATTAACCTACACTTGCATCTGCACTGGGGACGGTTTAGGACGGGCTGGAGGAGGCAACAGGAACCAGCTGTTGAAATGACAATGAATGAATCTTTTGATTGGATTAGAGGGTAGGCGCACTCATTTGCAGACAATACCAGTAAATACATTTACATGATTATGACAAATATTGTTAAAGCTGCAAGCGGCTATAAAGGCCCGCACTGACCCTTGCAACCGCGGGGTACATACTACAACAAAGACCCTGCATCGTCCTTTCCGACAACCACAGTGTATATACTGTCTCGTCCTTATGCCCAGACTTAATAAACACATTTTTGACCATTGTTTTTTCCTGTAACAAAACATAAAAGAAAGAAAAAAAAAAATAATAAAAAAATATATAAAATAAAATAAATAAATAATATAATGCTTTTTTTTCAGACATGCAAAGTCACTTCATGCATTTTTCATTTATTCCTTCACTCCACCCTCGATGGTGGGACACTAGTTCAACCCGCACTTACACACACACCACTTTCACACTAGACAATGAGGGTGAAGTGTCTTGCCCGATGACACAAAGACAGTTGCTGCCACTGCCACCCCACCGTGCGCCTGACATTCTCTGTAGTCTCCCATCCAAGAACTAACCAGACCCAGCCTCGCTTAGAGTCTGAGATCTGACGAGATCAGGCTTTGACAAGGAGGTTTGGCCACGTGAGTTTTTTGCATGTTTTAAGACTTTCAAAGAACACAGCGGACAACTAGCATGCTAACAGCGCACCAGCATTACGTTCTGGTTCAAGGAAATTAAAAACACATAATTAGACACAGACAGCACATAGCATATGTATTTTTATCCTAAGAGCTTTTAAGACACAGTCACTTTTCTTTTTATGGTCAAACTTTTTTAATTAAGTGTTGAGATCACACCTCCCAACTGTTTTCCCCGAGATCCCTTTTTAATGGGAAAGAAAAAGAAGAAAGAATAAATAAACAATAAACAATAAGGATAAAAAATGTACATATTGTAATAATAATAATAATAATAATAATAATAATAATAATAATAATATACAAAAATCATGCCTAACAGACAATAGGATTATATATACAATTTAAAATATATATAAATAAATTTAAAATAAAAAGTAAAATAATAATAAAAAATAATCCAGTCCAGGTTTGAAATCCCTCTATACAGTAACAGCAAATTTCCTTCATCAAAAGACCAACAGATCAGCAGAAGTTGACACCGTCCATTTAACTTATTGTAAGTTTAGTTTAGTTTTGAGTTATTTTGCAGAGACACTACGGTGTCACTGCATTTGATCCCCGAGTCACTGTTCATTCACTGACAGCATATGTGGGGGTTGAAGAGACACTTAAGCTTCATTTACCAATTAAAAATGACAGTTGGTAATACTAATTTGGGATTTAAAAGCATCATGCATAAATTAATTAAGTACTGCCACATGCACCAGGGCACGAGAGCAGTGTTCACTTCAGTCCACACACTCACACTTCAGTTTAAAACCTCCAAACACAGATATGAATAATCATGTGGTGAGATGTGGATCAAAGCAGCCTGGAGACGTTTTGGTGGAGTCCATTCAAACCCGTGTTACTCATGTCAGACGTGTGATATGACCAGCTGTGTGATTTTTTAGGAAGATACTGGTAATTATTCACACAGACATGTTTAAACGAGGACAGAGGAGACAGGGCCAACCATGTTCACACCACAGAGTGTATATATATAAAAGAACAGCGCTAACCTGTTAGCCGTCGCGTTCCAAATAGAAAGTGAGCATGGGTGCACTTCTGGCTCCATCGACTCTGGCTCCAATTCACTTTACATTGAAAAACTGTGGCCCCTCTCTCTGTAACCACTGCTATCAGACTCGTCATTTTGGCCTGAAAATGTCCGTATTGACCCACTTTACATGATTCTGGTGTTTTTGTTTAGTTATTTTGTTCATAAATCCAGATATGAACATTAATAACTGACAAATCAGGCGCCTTCTTGCTGAGTATTTATACCACAATGACAAAGCTACATACATTTCAAAGCAGTAACAGCCATGAGATAATGAACTTTTACACCTGAGGACATGGAGGATGGAGACAGAGGCTTCACACAGGTTCATGTCTAGTCTGGGTCTGACAGACTGAGAAAGATCAAATGCTTTAAAGACACAACATTTATATACTTAAATTTTTATCACAGCCTCGCTCCTCATTGGCTCTTTGGTTGCTATGACACTCGCAGTGGGACTTCCAAATATGGAACTCAGCTCCTCCAAATCCGAGGCCATGGTTCTCGACCGGAAAAAGGTGGTTTGCCCTCTCCGGGTGGGTGGTGAGTCTCTGCCTCAAGTGCAGGAGTATCTCAGGGTCTTGTTCACGGGTGAGGGAAGGATGGAGCATGAGATTGACAGTCGGATCGGTGCAGCGTCTGCAGTGATGCGGTCGCTGTATTGGTGGTGAAAAAGGAGCTGAGTCGAAAGGCAAAGCTCTTGATTTACCAGTCAGTCTACATTCCTTCCCTCACCTATGATCATGAGCTCTGGGTAATGACCGAAAGGACAAGACCGGGCGCTCCTTTAGAGATGAGGGTGAGGAGCTCAGTCACATAGGAGGAGCTTGGAGTAGAGCACAATCACTTTCTTCACTTCTTTATAGAGTCTTTAGTTCACACGTTCACATTTATGGTACGAGAGATGATGAGGGATCACACGTTTCTGATGTTACACATGTTTTGAATTTCAGAACAGTGAGATGGGAATAGGCTGACACAGGTGTTGCATGATGGGATTGATGGTTCTCATGACGACAGTTATGGCAGGATGGCAGTAGCACATGTACAAATGTCTCTGAATGAGGCTTTGAAAGTGTATAAATGTCACAATATTACACACACTTGACTCCTGTGAAATTTTAGTCATGTTAGAATGTTGTTTCCTCATCAAATACACACCTGCAGTTGTGTTTTGTTTCATTCGCACATGTTCAAAATGCTTTGTTCCACCTTGTGATGTCATCATGAGGTAGTATTAAAGTTAAGCTGAACTGAACTGATGAACTCCACGCAACACTAGGCTCAACCAGTTATGTTTACGTCATTTTGGGTTTTGAACCACCAACCTTCTGATTATTGGACAAGACTTAAATGATCTCCCATGTTTTCTGGTGCACCAAGAAGTTTCAACCAGACTAAAACAGTAGCTGCAGCTTCAAATTTTGTCAAATCCAGGGCTGAAATGATCCAAATTATTCTTCCTGTAGTACCACTTAATGACATCACAAAGTAGAACAGAGTATTACCGATTTGAGAGAAAAACACAGCCTAAATATGCAGGATTTGTGTGTTAAACTTGTGTAAATTACTCCAGGTAACTTTGTGATGAACAATATTATAACATAGATTTTTAAAAAAGTGCGTAACACGGGCCCTTTAACCTCAGAAATCACAAGACAAAAAAAGCACTGCCACTAGACATGGGATGATATTGAGATTTTGTGTAAATGTTATCATGTCCAAAATAATTGTAATTAACAATTATATAACGATAATGGTTATGAATATGAATAATTATAACTTAAACAGAGAATAAGCCTCACATGGCTCCCTGTAATATAAATTAATAGGAAGAGAGTCCAATTCTGGGCCCCTAAAACCCTGGGGCCCCTTGACAACAGCCCCCTTCGTCCCTCCTGTTGAGTCCTCTGTGGATAAGTTGTTCTGTTCTGCACATTCAGGTGATATAATGACGACTATTTTTGTTGGCGATTATCACGATTACCGTATTTTCTGGAGTATAAGTCACACCAGCCAAAAAAATGAAGAAAAAAAAAACATATTTCACATACAAGTCACATCAGTCGAACTATGAAAAAAAAGTGCGACTTATACTATGGAAAATACGGTATATAAAATGTCCCACAAACGATTACTGTCAACCCTTTTTATCACGATAAACGATATCCTTTGTCGCCGGCAGAGGTGCACCATGTTGAGGAAAGCGATAGCATCTCCATGGAGACAAAACCCTACCAGAAAAGTTGCATAATGAAACCATATGCTAATGCCAGACTGGAAACCATAGAGCCACGCAACAAACTCCACCTCCATCCTCCTCCTCTTCTTCTTTTATCACTGCACGCCAAAGGGCCATTACTACACATCTTGACTTTTACACTTCATGGTGAGAAAATGGCTTCCCGTAGATGTGTGTGTGCGTGGAGTTAGCTTGTTGTTCATTAGCAGCGGTTGTAAATGGGAGCTCTCGTGGCGTATGTTCACGTCAGGCTCTGCTGCTCCTCGTCTCCACGGGCGACAGGCACATCCCTCACTCTCCCGCTCCCCCTCCCGCCGCGGGACAGGGGCGAGCGAGCATCATGACAGAAACAAGCCAGAAAGACGACCAGGGACAATGACTCGAGACGTGAGGATGGAAGTTTGTTGGGGAAGAGAAGTAAGTAGTGGAAGTTGGAAAGGGAGAAGGGGGGTCGGCGTTTGTAATCATCTTTTGGTGGTTTGGGTTTTTTACTTGAGATAATTGATGTTCCTTCTTCTTTGCACATTCTGTTTTAATATTTTTCTCAGTCAGATGATGCCTTTTTGGACCCGGTGAGGTTTGACTTGGGTTGGGACTAGCACAAACTGTGATGTTTTATGATTATTGTTTTGAATACGACATTATGGGATATTTTTTGCATTTATGGAAAGCACTATGTTCAGATGTCACTGTTGTAGCTACACAAATAAAGATTGATTCATTGACGGAGAAACATATTCCAGTTTGTCTTAAAGTCTTAAAGAGGGGGTATAAAGAGAGGGCAAAATGATTTTTTAAAACTTTATCCCATGTTATAATGTTGTTCCCTCATCAAAAACATGTCTGAAGAGGTTTTAGAGTCATCCATGCATGTTTGAGTAATCTAGTGATCTCTCCCCGGCCCTATTCAAACCCTCCTTATGGTTAGTTGTAAGATTTGTACAAGGCTCCGCCCACAAGCCTCCATCGCCCATGCTCCCACACGACAATTCACCATAAATATACAAAAACATGATACAAAACTGTACCTACAACTTCACAAACCTGGTGTGATGTGCAGTATTTTCATTAGCGAAATGCATGCCCCATTGTTTTGTAATAGCGCTCTGAAGGGGGAGTGGCTTAGCATGGAGAGCAAAGCGAGGGGGGACTCAGAGCATCAAAACTGAAAGTGAAACTTATAAAAAATATGTTGTTTTTCGGTGAATTTAGCATTTCCAAAGCAATAAAAGAAAACATGGTGATATAAATATGTGATGTGTTACAGTTAATACCCCATAGAAGTAAATACCTCCTCTTTAATACCACATAGAAGTAAGTACCTCCTCTTTAATACCCCATAGAAGTAAATACCTCCTCTTTAATACCACATAGAAGTAAGTACCTCCTCTTTAATACCACATAGAAGTAAGTACCTCCTCTTTAATACCCCATAGAAGTGAATACCTCCTCTTTAATACCCCATAGAAGTAAATACCTCCTCTTTAATACTCCATAGAAGTAAATACCTCCTCTTTAATACCCCACAGAAGTAAATACCTCCTCTTTAATACCACATAGAAGTAAATACCTCCTCTTTAATACTCCATAGAAGTAAATACCTCCTCTTTAATACCCCATAGAAGTAACTACCTCCTCTTTAATACCCCAGAGAAGTAACATACCTCCTCTCTCTGAACAGGGGGATTTAAAACATGAAACTAAACATCTCAAATATATAATGTACATTCTTGAAAGAGAATTTTGAATTCATGATAAACAAATATGTCCCAATGTTTAGAGCGACTTGGTAGAAATATACGCAGTGTGTTCTTGCTGTGAAGTACATAACACCACTGTTTCACATATATTTAATACAGTAGAATGTATAGGTTTATTAGCAGCCATCCAGCATTTGTTCTATACAATAATGTGTCGTGACAAAGCAAATACTACATGGATCTCTCATGCATATGCTAATCAACACGTACGGCTGCCACTGTGTGAACATATGGGATTACTGTTAATTAGATCCATACATAATTTACATAGTGAGAATGGGCAGGTCTGTGTGAGGAGCAGACAGAGGAGTCCAAAGCCCCGCCCCCAGAGTCCTGTTCAGATGTGAGTGTGTGCTGCTGTGTACTGCTACTACAACTGCTACTGCTACTACTACTACTTATACTGGTACTACAGTAAATAACAGCCCCACTCAGATGTGCATGTGCTGCTGCTGCTGCTGCTGCTACTGCCCCCACTACTACTAGGATTACTGCTACCACTACATCTATTACTACTACAAGTACTACTACTTCAGCCCTTCAGATGTGATGTGTGGGTCACTGTGATGCTGCTACTACTACTACTACTACTACTACTACTACTACTACTACTACTATTACTACAACTACCACTGTTGCTACTACTACTTTTACTACTTCTTCTACTACTATTACTGATGTCACTACCACAGATGTGCATGTGTGTTGCTACTGCTACTTCTGCTACTTACAACTACCACTACCACTACTACCACTAATCACTAGTACTACTCCTACTTCTACTACGTCCAGTCCTACCATCCTCCAGTTCTGTTCAGATGTGCATGTGTGCTGCTACTGCTGCTGACACTACTACTTCTGCTACTTAAAATTACCACTACTACTACTTCTACTACTACTGCTACTATTGCTACTACTACTACTTCTTCTTCCAGTCCTACCATCCTCCAGTTCTGTTTAGATGTGCATGTGTGGGTCACTGTGATACTGCTATTACTACTATTACTACTACTACTACTATTACTACTACTACCACTGTTGCTACTACTACTTCTACTACTACTGATGTTACAACCACAGCCCTGTTTAGATGTGCATGTGTGCTGCTACTGCTGCTGCCACTACTTCCACTACTTCTTCTTCTGCTACTTACAACTACCACTATTACTACTTCTACTACTACTGCTGCTACTACTACTACTGCTACTACTACCACTACTTCTTCTTCCAGTCCTACTATCCTCCAGTTCTGTACAGATGTGCATGTGTTGGTCACTGTGATACTGCTACTACTACTATTACTACTACTATTACTACTACCACTACCACTGTTGCTACTACTACTTCTACTATTACTGCTGCTACTACTACTACTGCTACTACTACCACTACTTCTTCTTCCAGTCCTACCATCCTCCAGTTCTGTTCAGATGTGCATGTGTGCTGCTACTGCTGCTGCCACTACTACTTCTGCTACTTACAACTACCACTACTACTACTTCTACTGCTACTACTACTACTACTGCTACTACCACTACTTCTTCTTCCAGTCCTACCATCCTCCAGTTCTGTTCAGATGTGTGCTGGTGGTGCCGAGGGCTTGGCACCGGGCGCAGACACACAGATTGCCGCAGTGATATGTGTTGGGAGTGATCTGAGAGAGGAGCTAATGACAGGAGGAGCTGGGCAGATGGCTCCTGTCAGGGACATGTACACCAGCCTGTCCCACCGCTCTGGACCACCTCGCACGAGCATTTGGCTGTGTAATGGTGAGGAGTGTAATCACAATGACTAATGTTTGGAAGAGACGCTAATTCATTAAGAACCATTCATAACAGTCATGTGATCGTGAAAGTGCCATATGCCACTGAAGAGGTAGAACATCCTGGTATGAGACTCACGCCTTAAAGGGCCCGTGACAGGTTGTACTACTCATTTTACTACGACACAGTGGAGATCGTTATACAGTGATCCCTCGTTTATCGCGGGGGTTATGTTCTAAAAATAACCTGCAATAGGCAAAATCCATGTATTCGGTAATCCAAGTAATCAGCTTTATTTTTATACAATTATTCTCTATGTTTCTTGTCTGTAAAACCCCTCACCACACACTTTATACACTTTTCTCACACAGACATTAACATTTTCTCACATTTCTCTCTTGTTTAAACTCTCTCAAAGTTCAAACGTTTGTCGGTGCCTTTGTCGGTGCAGAACGTTTCATCGACATTGTGGGTTTTGTCGGGGAGAAAACTTGCAAACATACAGCACTTCAGAGTCACACTGCGATCCACATCTCATCCAAGAAGACGATGGAAACATGTTTACCACAGAGCCTGTTCCTTTATTATTAATGCCTATAACATTTATTCTAC
Organism: Periophthalmus modestus; assembly: GCA_019594935.1. Taxonomy (NCBI): domain Eukaryota; kingdom Metazoa; phylum Chordata; class Actinopteri; order Gobiiformes; family Gobiidae; genus Periophthalmus; species Periophthalmus modestus. Next base: position 2,585,495 of record JAIEZT010001214.1, on the reverse strand, counting down.
ATCCATGAGACCATTTAAAGTAATAATGTACCTATGTTGACTTTGTGGAGTAACCAGCAGGTGGCAGTAGAGCAAAACCCATCCAGGTTTCCCACCAGTCTTTGGTCTTCCTCTGACTTGTTCACTTCCACCCACTGCGTTGTCCTCCGTGATGCCCGTCTAAGCCCTCTACTGTGGGCATAGCAACGCTGTCAATCAAACCTGTTACTAACGCTAGCGGGAGCAATTGCCTGGAAAGAAGGTGCTCGATTTTTCTGCTATTAATGTTCATATTATGATTTACAGACACAATAGCGAAGTAAAAACACCAGGATCATGTAGAGCGGGTTAATACAAACATTTTAAGACAGCAGCAGTTACAAACCGAGGGGCCACAGTTTTCTAATGTGGACCGCGGCGGCTAGCGGGTTAGCTATGTCCATTTATATATACGGTCTATGGATAGCATACAAAATAAATACAAAATAAATCTCATGAATAAATCACTTCAATGTTTGTGTGTTATTTTTACAGAAATATTCAATAATTCTCAGGGGAGGTTTCAACCAGCAGTGTAAACCCGATGACCCGGCTTTTTTATGGGTCCAATGTAAATGAGTGTCTGACAGCTCCTCACTGTGGGACCATGAGTCACTGTGGTCCTGCTGTATTCCCCAGAACACACATGTACATGCACACGCACTCGCCCACAAATACTGGGTTTTTGTGCTTTTCCAGGAAGGCAGGTTCTTATTAAGTGAGTACTGATTTTAGTCCCCACAAAGGTATAAAAACCCCGCAATCGAGACAGGTCTGGCTTCACTAACTCCACATCTGGTTTGGTTTAACGCTTGATTATAGACTCCCAACCCTAAACCTAAACCTAACCCACTTAATCATGTAGCTATCGTAAATTAACCTGTCTCCATTATGTTTTTGTTTTTTCGGATGTGACCATAGACTCTACTAAGTGGACTACGTGAGCGTGACGTCACCCACAGCGTTCGGCTCCAGTCAAATTAAGCTCACTGAGGCTAGAGCAGGTACAGCGACCAATTTGAAGTCGAGTGCCATATTTCAGATTCTGACCATGAGTACCATAGCAACCACAAAGCCAATCCAGAGCAAGGTTGTTGAAGGTAAGGCCCCTTCCCATCTGCACCACTGGTTTAGCAGAGAGCGGGAGCTTAGCAACGCTGTCAATCAAGCCTGTTGCTAACGCTAACGCAGCGGTCTCCAACCTGTAGCTTGGGAACTATCGGTATCTGTCCAACCCCTTCCAAGCAGCTCAAAGGATTTCTGACTTATATGTATTGTACTGTAACAAAAATTTGATTAAGTACCATTGTAAATGTATAATTTTGATGCTGAACTTTGGGGACTAATAAATGGATAATGGTCCAAGTTTTATAGGCATCTAACTGTACCCATCTAAGGCTTGTCATGACACCAATATTTACTCAATTTCTTGCACCCGCTAAAATTAGCATCTCTCTGTCATTGTTGTTTTGTAAAGGCAGCTCACAGGAGGAAAAAGGTTGGAGACCCCTGTGCTAGCGGGAAAGAAGACACCTGATTTGTCTCATATTAATGTTCATACCTTCACACAATAGCGAAATGAAAATACCAGAATCAGGTAGAGCGGGTAAATGCAATACAGTTACATTTATATATACAGTTTATGGATGTGACGCATTGGAACTTTACTCTGCAGTCAATGGTCCCAAACCTCCACTTATTTTTGTCATGGCAGCACTTCTGGTTAAGCAGGTTCATTTAAGGGAGAATTTGAGTAAAGTTTTGTTGCTAAAGATGATATAAAGTAGTTTGATCTGTGAAAAACGTGCTATGCTCCTGTGACCAACAAGTCCACACTGCACCGATTCTCTGGAGACTTTAAAACGGCTCAATAGTCCAAATAGAACTTATTTACTGTCAAGATCAGCAGCTCCATGCAAAATAACACAACTGACTGATTATGTGAATATCATCTGCAGCTAGATCTGGTTTTCCTGGTCGTGTGACTATTATTTTGTATATATTAGTATTTTTATTATTATTTTTGTCCAGTTGACAGATTTAACTTTTGGCTTTTACTATAGTTTTTTTTTGCTCTTTCTTATTATTTTGTATTGTGATGTGTGAATTACTGAGCCCTTGTGGATCAATAAACCTTGTCTAAAGTGAACACTGGCTGCAGTTAGACTTTGTTTCACTGGTTCAGTTTTCTCTTCCTGGTCTGCCAGGGTTGGTCATGTGACTGTCCAAATTGCCGCGTTTCCTGTTGACATAAAAAGCTTCAGATCAGCTGTCAGCGTGGAGAGATGGTGAAAGAACCGTGACATATCGGCTGTGAAGCTTCGAACTGATGCAATCCATACATCACCACACTGCTCACATGTCCAAAAAGGATTATAGCGAATCTTTGTGCTTTTATTGACACTAGAAGAACAGGGCATAGCGGGGGGCATTCTGTGGGCTTTGAGAAGAGGTTAGAGGCCAACAGAAAGGATATTTACATAACATTTAGAGATCGGAAGTGGGAGATAAGATGTTCTGACTGTTGACACGAATAACACACGACCCGTCAAAAGTTTGGACACACTTTTTCATGAATGTTTCTTCTTTATTTCCATGATTCTTTACACTGTAGATTCCCTCTGAAGCACAGACTGGTGAGTATCATAGCAACCAAAGAGCCAATCCTGAGCGAGACTGTCGAAGGTAACGGCCCTTCCCGCCTACACCGCTGTTTTGGCTGGTGGCGAGCTCTTAGCAATGCTGTCAATCAAACCTGTTGCTAACGCTAGCGGGAGCGATCTCAGGGAAAAAAAGCAGCTGATTTGTCTGTTTTTAATGTTCATATCTTGAGTTGCAGACACGATAGTGAAATAAAAACCCCAGGATCATGTAGAGGGTTAATACGAGCATTTAAGACCAAAATATTGAGTCTGACAGCAGCAGTTACAGAGACAGAGGCCACAGTTTTTCATTATAAAGTGAATTGGAGCCAGAGTCGATGGAACCGGAAGCTAGCAGGTTAGCTACGTCCATTTATATATACAGTCTATGACAAAAAGGCAAAAGGTATAAACACAGTACAATCATACACACCTCCTGCATATTTACTTTCTCGATTGTATTAATGAATTAAACACTTTTTATTGTAGATTTGACACCGCAGACGTCAGCACAGAGGTAAAGAGATCTGCGGTAATCTTTCATCTGCAACATCTACTGAGATTAACAGTAATGAGGTCCAGCCTGGCTTTTCAAAGACTCGGCTTACCAACTTAAAGATGTCTCCACGACAGCTCTCTCAGTTTGTTTTAGACTCCCGCACTGTATCCTTTGGTTTGGAAATTCACAAAGATCAGACCAGTGTTTAAATGTCCTGTAGGATTATTCGAGTTATGCTTGATCTGTCTGTTATTAATGTTCATATCTTGATTTACAGACACAATAGTGAAATAAAAACACCAAAATTTAAAAAATAACCCACAATAGACAAAATCCGTGAAGTTGTCAGCTTTATATTTTACAATTATTCTATATGTTTCTTGGCTGTAAAACTCACATTTCTCTCTTGTTTAAACTCTGTCAAAGTTCAAACCTTCGTCGGTGCCTTTGTCGGTGCAGAACGTTTCATCGACATTGTGGGTTTTGTCGGGGAGAAAACTTGCAAAAATACAGCACTTCAGAGTCACACTGCGATCCAACATTTATGTAAATTTGTCTGACACATTCTGTACTGTACAGGAGACACGGAGGAGACTGATGGACAATGGTCTACAGTCCCTCAGCCAATCAGGACGCAGAACACAATGGTCTACAGTCCCTCAGCCAATCAGGACGCAGAACACAATGGTCTACAGTCCCTCAGCCAATCAGGACGCAGAACACAATGGTCTACAGTCCCTCAGCCAATCAGGACGCAGAACACAATGGTCTACAGTCCTTCAGCCAATCAGGACGCAGAACACAATGCACGTTCAGACGATTTTGAAATTGCACAACAACAAAAAAAACAATCTGCAAAACAGCGAGACCACAAAAGGTGAACCGCGATATAGTGAAGCACGACTGCACTTGATTATGTGCTTTTGAAAACATGTGTTATTGTCATTTAGTGCCGTTTTAAACTTATTTTGACAAAATTTGGACACAAAATGCACAGCAGCTTCTCTGTTTTTATTTTTCTCCCAGTGTATTCTCACTAATCCACAGTGCAGCTTTGTTACATAACTCTTTCTACTTATTATTTTGACATTTATCATCCCATTTCCCCATTTTGTCCGGATATAAGATTACCACCCTCTCCCCTCCAGCTGCATCGTTCTCTTTATAAACCCAAACAAATGAACCGGGAGTGTGTATTTGCATGTATTTGTGTGGAGTGAGTCACTGGTTCTGTCCCTGTGCGACGTCACCGTGTGGTCTGTGGGCGGATGCTCTCAGCTCTAACCTAATACAGATGTTAGTTTTTACCAAATTAACATGATTTGAGGATTGGGATGAAGTCAGGCCAAGATACAAGATGTCTGATGTAATTAATTCATTTTTTTTCCAAAGATTCAGACATAAGGAAGCGAAGTCTCTACATAAAGGTGCATTATGTAACTTTTCTCGTGTGCTGTCTCCATGGAGATTTTATTGCGGTATGACATTAAATCCACTTATTTAGTTGTTTGATTATGTGATTTATGGAGGACAAACACCTTCACAAATATGCGTTCTTAGTGTGAGCGGAGGTGCTTCTCCACAGATCTGACCTGGAACTGTGGTGGTTCGTGTCACCAGTGTGTCTCCATGGAGATGAATAAGTTTAATACAAAACTGTGCAACATTCCATATATAAATACACACAGACCTCAGTGTGTGTTCTTCTGGAGTACTGTGCAGTCATGTACTTTTTTAGCTTCATGTAAGTTAACTGAACTACTACTACAACTGCTATGAACACTTGAAACTACTACTACTACTATTAAAACTACAATTACTACCACTACCACCATGCCTACTACAACTACTACTACTACTAATGCTACTACTATTACTACTACTACAACAACTACTACTATACTACTACTATTACCACCACCACCACTACCATTACTGCTACTACTACTATAACTACACCTACTACTACCACCACCATGACTACTACAACTACTACTACTGCTACTATAATTACAACTACTACCACCACAACCATGACTACTACTACTAATGCTACTACTATTACTACTACTACAACAATTACTACTATACTACAACTACTACCACCACCACCATGCCTACTACAACTAACTACTACTACTACTAATGCTACTACTATTACTACTACTACTACAACTACTATTATTACCACCACCACACCACTACCATTACTGCTACTACACCTACTACTACCACCACCATGACTACTACAACTACTATAATTACAACTACCACCACCACGACTACTACTACTACTACTACTACTACTACTACTACTACTACTACTACTACTACTACTAATGCTACTACCATTAGTACTACTACACAACAACAACAACTACTACTATACTACTACTACTACCACCACCATGACTACTACAACTACTATAACTACACCTACTACCACCACCCCCATGACTACTACAACTACTACTACTACTGCTACTACTATATACCACTACCACTAGTACTACTACTACTACTACTAACTACAAGTACTACCACCACCACCATGACTACTACTACTACTACTGTTACAACTATTACTACTACTACAACAACTACTGCTACTACTACCACCACCACCACTACCACTAGTACTACTATAACTACAACTACTGCTACTACTACCACCACCACCACTACCACTAGTACTACTATAATTACAACTACTGCTACCACCACCATGACTACTACAACTGCTAGTACTACTAATCTTACTACTATAAAACCTACAGCTATAGCCGCTCGGTTGGTAGAGCGTTTATTCACTGATCCACAAGTTGGAGGAATGATTCCAGCTCCCACCGATGAATACTGCCATTGTGTCCTTGGGCAAGACACTTCACCTGTGTCTGTGTAACTGGTGTGTGGATAGGTGCGTGGCTTCTTGATATAAAGTTCTTTGAGAGCCTCGGAGTTGTAAAAGCGCCGTTTAAAAATATTTGCTGTTATAAATTCACGCTTTATTTGATTCAGACATGTTCCCCGGTCTCCTCCCGCCTGCTCCCACATCCACCTCCTCCTCCACAGTCAGATCAATGGGAGTGTCCTTGTGAACGAGCTCAAGGTCGTGCACTGGTCCGCACGGCTGTACCTCTGTAAGTGCGTGTGTGCGTGTGTGTGTTTGTGTGTGTGTGTGTTTGTGTGGGCGAGAGTCGAAGACGTTTATCCTGTTTACATACGCCGCCTTTTTGCAGGGAGCAGCTCATATCCTTCATTTGCAGAACCTTATAGGGATTTTCTACAGACTATTCCTCCCACTGTTAGCGTCTTATTCTTAAATACAACGTTATTTTTGATTTAATGTGAAATATATATGGACTAGATCAGGGTCAAACTTGTCACTCCAAGTACCAGCTAAAAAAGGTTTGTCTGTATTCCACCACAACTAAATGAGGTTTATAACAGGACTATACCATGTCTAAACTAAACCAGGTCAAAAATGTAACTACCATTGCTGCAGAATTTCTAAGTTACCCAAACAAGGACTAATTGTCGTAACTTGGGGACTCAAAGATACAGACTCGGGGTAAAAGTTTGATAGAGTTGATTACAAACGAGGAAAAAATGTGAATGTTGGTTGACGGAGCAGTTAGTAGAGAGCGGGGTCGTAGGCTGATCGTTTGTGGAGAGCTGGGTCGGAGGCGGAGGTGCAGGGTAGTTCCAAGAAGGAGGATCTGGCAAAAAAAAAAACGAGAGAAAAAACAGCTGAGTACTATGACCATAATCACGAAAACTAGACTGAGCCAAGCGGAAGTGGTACCACGGAGGACACACTGACGATCTGGTGATGGGTGGAGGATCCTCAGTCCCTTTGTAACTCCAGAGGTGGAGGCTTGATTGCTCATGGGCTGCAGGTGTGTAGTGGGTGGTGCCAGAGTCTCCAACCAGCTCCAGACAAGGACACAGGGACAAACTGAGATCTTGACAATAATACTCTCTCTAAAATAAGCAAACATCACTAAAAGGACCTTGTGTAAAACCAGAAGGACGTCACGGAGCAAGTTCAGGTGTTCCAGGGTTAGGTCAGGGAATCTCAAACAGTTGATTAATTTAGCTGGAAATTCAATTCATTTTTTACTTATATAGCACATTTAAAACAACTTCAGCTGAAAAGTCTCTATAAATAGTTCCAATTTGTCCGTACCCGCTTTAAATCTGTTTTTAACCCTATAGCGTCGGATGGTATTTCCACCGATAGACTCGTGGTTGTGGACTTTTCATTACCGTAAGTCTGCAACCAATCGTGCTCTCATGTAAATTCAAATGGCGTCTCAAAGCAGAGGGGCTCTTTAAGGACTGAGCACATCTTGCCCAGACTTTTTTTTCTATTTTTAGCCATAAAAATCATGTTAAAGGAAGTATCAGCATGTACTTTTGCCTTTTTTCACACAACTACCTCTATTTTACATATCCATGTTTATTTTTCCTTTGATGCATCAAATAACTGACTGGGAGAATCCCGGCGGCTCTGAATGTTCGTCTTCGAGGGACGACATAAGCACATTACTGTAATGACAGTAACATATTTAAAGAGCCTCATGCCTCTGCTTTGAGATACCGTTTGAATTTACATGAAGTTCAATCGGTTGCGGAGTTACGGTAATGGAAAGTCCACAAGCACGAGTCTATCGGCGGTGATAGCATCCGACGCTATGAGGTTAAGTTGTAGATATGTTTTTTCCAAGTGTTTCTTTTTGGATCATATGATAGAAGCAAAGATGTCTGTGTAATCCCTCAGTTGTCCTGGTGTGAGCCATAGCTAAAGAATCAGACAAAAAGTTGTAGGAGTGAAGACGTTTGGCTGCTCATCCAAGTCTCTTCTTCAGTGCTGGTCAGATTACTGCTGGACACGGCCTTATATCTGTCTGAAGGGAGGAGCTAATGACACTGAAACTAACACACCTGTTTGTTCACAGTTTCTGTTTGTTTGCTCGGTCTATTGAGCTACACTAAGTGTGAACTGTGCCTGTAGGGGCCTGAACAACTTTGCCCAAATATGACTCAGGCTCAGTTCACAGTTCAATAGAACTAGCCAACAAACTGTAAACAAATAGGTGCTTAGTAGTCGTAGTAGTTGCAGTTTCAGTGTAATTAGCTCCTCCCTTCAGACAGATATAAGGCAGTGTCCAGCAGTGATCTGACATGAACTATAATTATGGGTATAAAGTTGTCCCTCATTATATATTATTTCGCATCTTTCGCGGTCTTACTGTTTCGCTGATTTTTTGAGTGCAATTTTGCAATCTTTTTTTACAGTGTATGAAACTGTACTGTGTTCTGCGTCCTGATTGGCTGAGGGACTGTAGACCATTGTGTTCTGCGTCCTGATTGGCTGAGGGACTGTAGACCATTGTCCATCAGTCTCCTCCGTGTCTCCTGTACAGTACAGAATGTGTCAGACAAATTTACATAAATGTTGGATCGCAGTGTGACTCTGAAGTGCTGTATGTTTGTCCGATAAAAGTGTATAAAATGTGTGGTGAGGGGTTTTACAGCCTTAAAACATACACTGCCCGGCCAAAAAAAAAGTTGCTACCTGGATTTAACTAAGCAAACAGGCCCGAGCCTCCTCCAGTTGGTCAGGTCTAGGTTCAGCAACAGTCTGTGCTCAAAGATGATGACAATGCCAGGAATCATGGGGCTCAAATAGTGACAGAGGTTCAGGAGCATGAGACTCATTTTCACACATGGAGCCTCCACAGAGTCCAGACCTTAACCCCACTGAGAATCTTTGTGCTGGAGAAGCTTTGTGCAGCGTCAGACTCGACCATCATCAATGCAACATCTTGGTGAAAAGTTAATGCAACACTGGATGGAAATAAATCTTGTGACATTGCAGAAGTTTATCGAAACAATGCCAAATATTAGAGTGTGTGACCTTTTTTTTTTTTTTGGTGGCGACTTTGTTTTTGGCCAGTCAGTGTATATTATAACTGTAAAAAATAAAGCTGACTACTTCACCTATTGTGGGTTATTTTTAGAACATAACCCCGCGATAAACAAGGGACCACTGTACACATAGTACATATATATATTCCGGTGCATACTCTCGGCTTAGTAACTGAAAACTACCAAATTATGTGCATTTCTTACAGCGGCAAGTAAACAGACATAGACTCAACTCAGAGAAACATTCATTGAACCCGAGGCACCTGCACTGACTGGCGGTAGCTGCTAACCACTCTGCCACCCATGCTAAACATCCCGTCCCTGTCCAATCACGCAGAGCTGACCGTGTCCAGGATTTTTTCTTGGCCTACTGTACATCCCTGGAGAATTCCCAGGATCAAAAGAATATATTCAAATGCAATAGATTATTCTTTTTATAGTTATGTAGATATAAAACAACGCCTCTTTTATGTCGACTGCAAACGTCAAAGAACAAACAGAGAACAATGCTTTCTACCAAGATGACAGTCCCTGATATGAATCTCATGCTTGAATAATAATACCCATATTTCTTTTTACAAATATATAGACTTGTTTATCTCAGTGGCTTAGAAAAACACATTTATATGCACATTCCTATACGCTCATTTGCAGTGTATAAATTTATGTCTAAACCATATTTTGTCTCTATTAGAGTTTGGGCTGTAAAAATCCTATTAGATTGAAGAAATAGCGTGTTGTAAGCATTTTAAAGCAGGTGGCGTCAGATAAAGTGGGATTGCTGTGAAATACATGTTGCAGGTTTACATATAGAGGCTGTGTTTAGCCCAAAGGGAATAGTCCGTGCGTGAGGGCGGTGCATATAAATGGACCGATCCAATCTCACCAATCTTACGCTCACCGGCGCACAATAGCACACCTAAGCAAAAGGTCACAACTTTGGCCTGATCACATTCATCTGAAATTACAGTATAAAGGGCATAAGCATTAGCATTACCAGATTCATGCTTCGTATATTGAACTTTGCTAACAATAAGTAATTTCAGTGTCTGGAGAGAGCTGCGGCAAAAGGATCCAACTACGATGTGCGGCTGGTATTTAAATTTCAAAGATAGAAAAGTGACAAAAGTGTTGGGTCATGAAAAAAACGGGTCATTTTGATGGGCACTTGAAAGAAATGAGACATGAAAATGAGATAAGCACAGTCCTAGAGCAATTTCACTTTATTATAAATTGATACAAAATTATATAATGGCTTGAATAATTGTGCAAGCTCACTACCTTTGCTTGATTTTTGTGTGTGTTTTTGCAGGAAACAATGCTTGTATTTAGTGGTACTGACACATACATTAACATTTACACCTAATTTTCATACGAGTTAATGCAGTGGTCCATCATTCACGACTTTATGCATTCTGACCATCCTAATCATTCACCACGATGAGTTTATAAGCACTTTGGACAACAAGTGGAGTTTTACCGTGATGATAAAGCATGCTAATGTGCACTTCCTGACTATCTAACAATAAAAAAAGCTTTAGAATTAGATGAAGACAGAACACAGCAGGGCTATTATATGTGTACTGGGGTAGGACAGATTATGTTCAAATACATGACAAAATGTTTGCAGAGTCTTATTTACAGTTTAAAGATGAACAATGTCACTTTTTGGGTGGAGGTTCCATCTGCACATGGTTCCACAGTATTCAGTTTGTCTGTTTTTATTTACATAGTACATTTAAAATATAACTTAAGCTCCCCAAACAGGTCCGTGAAGTTACAGGTCATGTCTGTGGAAAGAACACATTTTCTTCAAGGTATTTTTTTAGTAAGATAAACGCCTGTAATTGAGTAAATGTAAGACAGATTTATATGTTATCAATAATACCACTTTCCTGTCTACGGAAGCCCTGAGCAGCAAGCAGGAAAAAAATTGCTCCATCATTTGGTTTCCATTTTCCAAGTCCTTTTACCTCCAGTGAGAACTTACAGGCTTTTTTTTTTTTTTTTTTTTTTTTTTTTTTTTTGCATCAACATCTCAAAAAAAAAAATCTTGTCTTTTATTTACTTTTTAAAATATGTATTTGATTTATTTATGTATTTATTTGTTTGTTTGTGTGTTTATTTATTTATTTAATTTTCTGTTCTGCAAAAAAAAAGAAAAAAAGGTTCTGCAAGTGTTATTATTATTATGATTATTATGATTATTATGATTATTATGATTATTATTTATTTATTTATTTATTTTGTATTTATTTATTTATTTATTTATTTATTTATTGCTTGTCACTCAGAGCTTCTGTAGCACCTGGACACCTCACAAAAAAGTTCTGCAGTGACATGTTTTGAGTGCTGTTGCTATATCGAGTTTGTTTACTGATACATGTAAGTGCAACTGGCTTTACCTTATATTAGCACAAACTCCACTACTGCTAATGCGTCTTGGCCATAACTGTTCCAAAACGGCGTTTACAGCTCACTAGATCAGAAACTTACGCCTCACTAAACGATCCAGTGACTGTAAAAATGTAAAAAACTTGTGTTGCCTTCAGGCTGATGAGATTTCCCCTCGTTTTTTCCCAGTGTTTCCTCATGCAATATGCAGAAGAACTCACTGCGCGGCTGCTATGTCTTGCAGGCAATGATTAAAATTATTTCTGGTAATGATTTATGTATTGGAGCGGGGTGTGGCGTCCAGTCGTGCACTTTCAGATGTGTATGTGAAAGAGGCAAAGAAAAGAAATGGTTTGAGAGTGGAGTTAAAGAGGCAACTTTTGTTCAGAAAGAAGACAATCCATCTTGGAGCAGAAATGGAGGCCTTAGACGTCATGTTTCCACGATCTGTAACTCCATCCTCAGACCCAAAGCAAACAGAGGAAACAAAGAAAACAATAGAGCTAGCCAGGATGCTAACAGGTGTGAAAGCGCCCATTAGGAGCTGAATGAATAAGTACATTTTGGACTATTGAGCACGCCTGCATACCTGATATAGTTAAATAAAAAGAAATAAATACATTTTATACATATATAGACCGCACTTGAATATAAGCCACATGTTACAAATGTGTTGCAACAAGAGAAATTTACACAGAACAGAGGGATTTTTTGAGTTTTAATATAAGATACGCTTTTTTTCAAACTGCCTGAAAAATCTGCACCAACATACCTGCATGTTTGGAAAATAAAACAGCGGCAACACGGGCCTTTTATTTCCTCTGAAAGCTTTTGACGTCTTTGTACATTGACTAAGTTCTTCCCGCTGCGCCCTCCAACGTCACACCATCGACTCCTTAATGTCCCGTGGACGTGCAGTGGCTCTATTTCCTTCTTTGATGCCAGATCCATTGTCTTTATCTTAAAAGCTGCATCATCTGTATTTCTTCGTGTGTTTTCCATAATGTGCAAAACTTGTGTGTTCTTCAGGGCATAATCTTTGCCCACGTCTGTTTCACTTTTGCGTTTACTGCTACAGAGTGCCCCCGGTGGCCGTTAACCAGTAAAAATCTGTCATGATCCCTGTGTTTCCTGCCTCGTGTGTTGCTCCTTCCCTCCCTCACCTGCCTGAGTCTGGAGCTGGGCGGAGTCCTGCCTCCTCCCGCGCACACCTGGAATCCATCAACGCCACCCGCCGTGGATAAGAGGAGCCAGGACCTTACACTCGGTGACAGATCGTCCGTATGACAACGTGACTACTTTTTGCTCGGCTTAGTAAATGTTTGTTGCCTGTCTTTTCCCTGCTCATTGGATTTTGCTGCTCTTCAGATTCCTGCTCCCTGTCCCGGCTCAGCTCCCTCGCCTCTGGCTCTGCTCCTGACCCTGCCTCCCCGCTGCGGTATTGTCTGCCTCGTCTTTGTCTCTGCACTTCCCGTCATTGGACCCTGGCTCGCACCCCACTCCCTGTTCCTCGTCTGATCCACCATCATTTGCTTGTTTGATTCACTATTGTAAATCAACACTGTAAACCTTCCCGAGTTCTGCATTTTTTGGTCCCGCCAGCCCGAACATTACGACAAAATCTATAAATTAGCAGCACCCTTGTATAGGCTGCAGGGTTTAAAGTGTGGAAAAAAGTAGCGGCTTATAGTCCAAAATTTACAGTCTGCTAAGTATGTCTCAGTGCACAGTGTAGCTCAAAAGATCTATCCTACAAACAGAAACTGTAACTAATAGGTGTGTTTCAGTAGTTTCAGTGTCGTTAGGTCCTCCCTTCAGACAGATACTCCTACAACTTTTTTTGTCCAGTTGACAGATTTTATTTTTCTTTTACTATGGATCAGACCTGGACGACGGAGGGATTACAAAGACAAATGTGACAGAATGTAATACTGAAGCTCTGGTGCCATCGGTGCCACTGTAAAATACCGCCCTGAGCTAAAGTCTTTGAAATATCTCAATGGGGCTGTCTGTGATCTGCCTAAATGATGTGTGCAGCAGGTGAGAAACGCACCTTTGAATGAACGGAAAGGGCACACGCAGGTACAGATTTCCCCGAAGAGGCTCTAAGCACACATATAAACTTCTTCACTGCTAAATGTCGAGCTCGTTTCCAATTATGCTTCACAGACGGATTGAGGTCAGACTGAAGCACTGGCCATCGCGCTGCTGGAGAGTGGAGTTTAAAAATAGGAGAGAGAGAATTAGTCAAGTTCGAGGCAAAATATTGTAAGAAAGTGGCTAGAATATGACACTTTTCAGGGTTTTGAACTGTACAGACAGTTTGAAATATAGAGTCAAGCTATGGAACTCGTTAAACACGTTATTATTGTAGATTAAAATGTACAAGGAAAAAAATCATGATGGATTATGGACGATGTGACAAAGGAAAATATTTAAGTGAATGAAATGTAAAACACAAGAGGCATGTGGCTCGCTGCATGTGGCTCGTTGGAACGATTATTAATGATATTTTAATTTTAATGATCTGTGAAAGGAGCAGGGTTTATGAGATTTATATTCTTCCTGTTCTTTTGTTCATGTCAATAATGATACAGACACAGTTGTATTTATGTTAATTGACTGATTATTTTGTTTTTGACTCTTTAAACTGATGCCAACAAAATTAAATGACAGGAGCAATAAATAAAGTAAATACATAAATAAAGTCCGTTTTAAAGTCAGGTACAATGGCTGAATCGTTTTGTCTGCACTTTTTACAACACTTCACTGATGAGCAGCACATTGAGAACTTCATGAAACTCTTTAACATTTGGGTTATAGATATTTTTTTAATAAAGTTTAAGAAAATGACCCGTTTCTATGTAGCGGCCTCCTGAGGCAGTGTATCGGTGGTAAATAACCTTTTTTTTTAACTGACTTATAGTATTGAGCTTGATTATCAGTGGTAAAAGTAAAAGTATCACTTGAAAAAAACGACTTAAGTAAAAGTATTTAAGGATCCATTTAAAAATGTACTTAAACAGTGAAAAGTATAAGTGTTTCAGACAAGTGATGTTCATTTGTTTTAGTGTTAAATGTAGTGATATAAATTTTCTTATGAATTTTGTGTTTATTTTTGTTTTGCTCAAAGCCGAAGCTTGAACTCCAAAACTTTAGTCAGGATGTTTCCACGAACATGGTAAAAATAACTCCTCAAATCATATGAAAAGTACTTTTTACTTTTCAGTCATGTACTGAAGTAGAAAGTACAGATACTGCTCTCAAATGTAGTGAAGTAAAAGTAACATGTATCCACTGTAAAATGTACTTAAGTAAAGTACAGACACTTAAAAATTTGACTTAAGTACAGTACTTTACTACTTGTACTTTGTTACCTTTCACCACTGTCAGTTATAACAGATACTATTATTTGAAATGATTAATTCACAAAATACATGTAAAATTCTCAAAATCTTTGTCCCTGATGACATCCTTGGGCCCCCCCAGTGAAAAAAGTTTGGACACGCCCCTGATGTGGAAATGGAA
Organism: Periophthalmus modestus; assembly: GCA_019594935.1. NCBI lineage: Eukaryota > Metazoa > Chordata > Actinopteri > Gobiiformes > Gobiidae > Periophthalmus > Periophthalmus modestus. The sequence continues at coordinate 2,570,480 of JAIEZT010001214.1, read as the reverse complement.
ATACAGTAATGCAGCTTTAGTGAGACATTGTCATTTCTGTGTCAACTTTGATTTGACTGAACTCTCTTTGTGTTGGTCCCAAGTCTGGATAATGGAAGGAAATAAGATGAAGAAAATATATGTTTGTATTTGTACTGCCAAGTCTTCTTTTGCTGTGATATGTTTAATATGATATATACAGACAACAAACCAGAGATGAGAGATTACACACCGCTGCCTTATGCCAGTCCCAAGCCCAGACAAACAGACAAGGTTAAGAGGTCAAACAAATCAGTGAAGGCAAAATGAAGATGATTTACAAGTTTGAACATCCAGTGACATACTTCCTTATAGTTCTTTGTTCTTTGGGACCCAGAACACACACTTCTTCAGTACTTAACAAAGATACGGGTCTGGTCACCGGCGAATCTCCCCATTTTCGAATAGGCATGATTGACAGGTGGATTAGCCAATCACAGACAGGCATGGTCCGTCCATATCACGCTGAGAAACATGGCGGATTTCTGCAGAACCAATGGGCGAAGCTGTAAACTCTTAATCTGAGGAATTTGATTTTATTTGTAAATCATAGATGAAAGAAAACAAATCTGATTGGACAGTAACGTTCGACTGGAGCTGAGACGCAGCAGAGGACACGGCGACCGATCTGTATAAAAAATACAGAGAGAGATCAGTGTGAATTTGCCAGGCACTCGCAGTCTTAGATTCCCGTTCACACCCATTCTTGAAAATCCCTTTGCTGGGGGAGTTAGCGGAGTTGCATTGGAAGTCCTCGCACGCCACCGCGAGTGAGAGCAATGATTTTCCGTCTCTCTCCGAGCGCATGGAGCCTGGGAGCAGTCAGAGGCGGAGCAGCCCTGATGTGCCAGCTCATGATAAGGCCCATAGTGATTTGGAGAAGGGGGGGAAGGTGGTGGTGGTGGTGGTGCTGAAGGGGTGGGGGGAGGCTAACCTAGCAACAGCGCTCAGAAAGTAAAGCAGCCAACCGCCTTTCTCCTGCAATGTGCTTCAGGGGAATATCGTCAGCCGTGATCGCTCCTCCACAGTGGGCTGATTTCGAGGGGCGACGTGTTAAGTGTATTACAGTCGGCGATGTAGAGGCAGAGAGTGGGTTTGATTGACAGCTGCGAACAAGGTGTCACCCTGATATCATCCACGGGACTCCTCACAGCGGTGGAGGTTTCGTTCAGTTCGCTATTCGAGCTCGTTCTGCCGGTCCTGATGAGTTCTTTGAGATGTAAAGGTGCACTGTGTAGAAGGGGCCGCTGCCACCATTTTTCTGTGTTATTGCATTGCCTTGAACGGTCCTCAGTATGGTGTCGAACTTATCTCGTTTTCCTTTTTTCAATTCGATTTTATATCTATAGCGCATTTAAAACAACTTGAGCTGACCAAAGTGCTTCACATAAGTCCACAAAAAACAAAAATGCACATAAGACGGCACAAAGGAACAATAAAACACCAAGATATCCTGTGACACTAGTGTTAAATGCCAGGGAGGAGAGGTGGGTTTTCAGTCTAGTCTTACACTGAGCGGATCTGACAGGCAGGGGGCGCTGTTCTATAGTCTGGGAAAAAGGCTCTGTCACCTCTGGTTGTATTCTAAAGCTGGTGTTTTATTGCAAATACTTGAGCGGGTTTGCCCTTTCACAGATGTGACCTGTAACCTTGGAAATAGGGGTGGAATATTCCAGTCAAATCAATAATATCTCTATGACGACAAGACAAAAAGTTACACAGTGGAACTTAAAATCTTTCTAATTGTTTTGGACACAACTGGTCAAGGTAGTTAAGGTAGTAAATTATTGGTTTTGTCCAGTACAACGATGACATAATGTTTAGTGTTCACCCACTAATCCAAAAGCTCTGCAGTTTTGACCCCTCCTCTGACCAGTGTGTATTGTTTTTGTGTTTTGGCAAGACACTTCCCTTCCATGCCTTATTATGACTGTGTTGCGTGAGCGATTGATCATTGGAGAAGCCATTGGCACAGATTGACAGCCACTATTCAGTTACATAGGAACAATTAATGCATTATCACCACAGACTGTATAAAGAAGTGGACTGAATGAGTGTGACGTCATCCACAGCGATCTGCTCCAGTCAAATGAAGCTGATCGAGGCTAGAGCAGGTATAAGGGGAATTTGGAGACAAGTTCCTTATTTGGAAATTCGAATGCGAGTATCATAGCAACCAAAGAGCCAATCAGGAGTGAGGCTGTTGAAGGTAACGCCCCTTCCCTTTGCACCTCTTGTTTAGCAGGGAGAGGGGGCTTAGCAACGCTGTCAATCAAATCTGTTGCTAACGCTAGCGGGAGCGACCTCGGGGAAAAAAGTGCCTGATTTGTCTGTTATTAATGTTCATATCTTGATTTATGGACCAAATAGCAAAATAAAAACACCAGGATCATGTAGAGGGGGTTAATATGAACATTTTAAGACCAGAATGATGAGAGAGGGATGACAGCGTTTTTTTCTTTGGTTTTTTTTTTCATGTAAAATGAATTGGAGCCAGAATATATAATGTAAAAAAAAAAAAACATTGAATGAAAGTGCGTGCCCAAACGTCTGGTCATGTGCTTAATTATGTGCATTTAAAAACATTTATTATTGTCATTTAGTCATTTTTTTACTTTTTAGATGCACAGTAGCTTTTCTGTTTTTATTTTTCTTCCAGTTTCTTCTAACCAATCCAGTGCAGTTTTGTTACATAAATCTTTCTCCATATTATTTTGACATTTATCATCCCATTTACCCATTTTTCCTGGTTATAAGATCACCACCCTCTCCCCTCCAGCTGTTTCGTTCTTAGATTTTCAATGTAAAGTGAATTGGAGCCAGAGTCGATGGAGCCGGAAGAGCGCCCATGCTAACTTTGTATGTAGCACGTGGCGGCTAGTGGGTTAGCTACGCCCATTTATATAAACAGTCTATAGAAAAAGATGGTATGAACCAGTTTAGTCCAGGTTTTGTCCTTTAGTGCTGCTCTTTTTTGGGAAGCATCAAATCAAAATCGCTGTCTTGACACATAACACTTGCCTATAGGCCTATTTTAAAACGATACTTTAAACGTCTTTACAGTAGTGGTAATAAAAAGTTCCAGAATGACTCTTTCTATGGCTGTTAAAGTGTCGACAGTGAAGGCAGAGTCTCACAGCTTTAATACCAAATAGTGAGAAGTTACCTGCAAATACACCTCTGTGAGCAGATGTGATCCCGGAGGTGGCTCTTTAATTGAGATGCAATAAAGATGAAACCGTTTCAAGTTTAACATAATGCTAAAAGCTACGGCGCATTTAAGCGATTCGAGGGGAGGTTTAAAACTATAAGTAAGCCTTCAGGGATGCATTATGTGGAAGCAGCATTCATAGTGTAGCATTACTGCACATTTAACTAAAGTGTGAGATCTCAGAGTTGTTCCCAGGTTACTGAAGCCCACCTGAGGCATGTGCGTGTGAAACGGGATAAAAACTCAATCGTTCTAAGTTTTGATACTAAATTTGTTTATGTAATCCCTCAATCATCCATGGGCGCCACGGAGCTCGAACAGTGACCCGCTCCTGTTCTGTAACGACATTTTTCATACATTTTCCCCATAGTCTATTCAAAAATTTTGAATATTAAGAGTTCTAAGACGTCATGGAGGCTAACCAGCTACATGCTAACTAGCTACATGCTAACTAATATCCATAACGTGGTTGTGTTAAGTCCAAAAAGCATCTTTAAATACATGACTCTGCGGAATGCTTTAATAACGTAATAAAGTTATAAATTAAAGTTACTAAAGCAAATATAAAGTTGCGGAAACAGATTTTAAATGAAGTTTTAACATGGAGCTGATTAGCCCTTAGCTTTTAAACCCAACATACCATAGACTGTGGACACCCCCCGACCATGGATCCCAACTTTCCCTCAAGAATTATCCAATAAAGAAAAGATATATTATGTTAATTACACTATAGAACAGGGATATCAAACTCAAATTCACACTGGGCCAAAATTAAAAACTTAAAGGATTCATTCATGGACCAAACCAAATATTTACTGAAACATTGCACCTGATATGTCATATTTAACCTCTTCATATGAAGTTTAGTTTTGCAGAAACACAACTCAAGCTTAATACTACAAATATATGAGAAATTAAATTTGAAATAAAAGATAGTAGTAATTATTTCCTATTTAAATAAATAAAATGTATTATGTCTCCCTTTGTAGCCTTTCAAGTTCCTTTTTAAAGTCAATCTTTTTTTAACAAGCCAAAAAAAAAAAAAAAAAAAAAATGTCTTTAACTGAAAATTTGACTGGACTGTCAACGATGAACAGTCCATGCCTTGGAGTAGAAAAAGTGCTCAGAGAAAACATATATTCAAGCTGAATTTGCTACACTCTGATTCACTCTACGCATTGGTCTTGACTGCGCACTAGTGTACTAGCAAAGCATTCTGGGATTTGTAGTATTAATGCATTCGCTATATACCGGCGGGCCAGCTCTCATGCACATTTGATATGATCTCGCGGCCAAATATAATTACACCACGGGCCAGATTTGGACCCAGGGCCTGAGTTTGACATATGTGCTATAAAACAACTGAATGTGAAAGTATTCTCTGCATGTGCTGTATTCTGATTGGGCCACGTAATGAAATGAGTTACAAAACTGACGAACACGGGCTGTTGTTACATGCACATTACAAATGGGATTATTATCAGATGTTTGGAGTTATAATTCCATTAAAATGACATGTAAACAGCAAAATCATCTAGATCATGGTCCTTCTGATCAATCACATCAGTTTTTGTGTTTTGCATGTGATTTGAAATAATCTTAAATGTCCAAAAATGCATCATAATCTGTGTTGTACATGTGAACGTAGCCAGTTTGTGAACTACATGGTGATTTCATTCATATTGCTACTTCTTTACTTTCTTTCTTTATTCTTTATTTGTCAGGGACTGTGTACAAATGCATTAATCTTACAAAAGAAAAGATTATTTGTACCAGATTTAGCTACTGCTGCTTTCCACGTGCAGACCCTGGGCAGTGAACACACATTAAAATACACATTTCATCACAATTACATTATTAGACTGTTCATCATTAACATTAACAGGGAAATACAGTAAAATGTCCTCATGTCCAATACAGCATGTTTCCTACAGTTAAAACCAATATAAAAAATCATTATGTGCAGGTTCTCTCACATGGAGTTCCTCAAGGCTCAGTATTAGGTCCTGTCCTGTTTTCTTTATATCTGCTGCTGCTTAGTTCTAGTTTTGAAAAGCACAAATTTCTTTCTTTCTTTATTCTTTATTTGTCAGAGACCATGTACAAATTAATTGATCTTACAAAAGAAAAGGTGATTTGTACCAGATTTTGATACTGCTACTTTCCATGTGCAGTCCCTGGGCGGGTGAACACACAGTAAAAACACACGTTTCATTACAATTAAATTATAAAACTATCAGTTCATCATTAACATTAGTAGTTAAATACAATAAAATGTCCCCATGTCCAATACAGTATGTTTCCTTCAGTCCAAACCAATATAAAAATCATTATGTGCAGGTTCTCTCACATGGAGTTCCTCAAGGCTCAGTATTAGGTCCTGTCCTGTTCTCTTTATATTTTCTGGTGCTTGGTTCTAGTTTTAAAAAGCACAAATTGTCATTTCTTTGTCAGGGAGTGGTTACAAATTCTTTAATCTTACAAAAGGAAAGTTGATTTATACAGTTCAAACCAACATAAAACATCATTATGTGCAGGTTTTACAGTGAAACAGAACAGAACGAACCAGACTAATGTGATGTGATGTGTTTGATTATCTAAATTGTACTTTTTTTTCCTAATTTCTATTAACAATTCGAGCCTTTTTGGAGCTGATTCTCTGTCTGATGGTTTGAAAAGAAAAGGCGACTGAGCAAAGGCCGAGGATCGTTTTTGAAATACGAAAAATACAAAAGTTATAAACACATTTTTTTAAGGAAAGTTTATTTTCAAAAGCAAAACTGTGAGCACTAAACGTTGCTATTACTCGTGCTTTGTGCAGGTGTCGTCTTGTATTATTGAGTCTGCCAGCTGGACTATAAATGGTTAATCGCACTTGTGAGTTCATTTTTCATTTTGAGCAGACAGACAAAACTATTGTGCTTGAAGGTAAAAGGTGAATATTTTAAAGGTGAAGACATCCACTTGTTTTGTTTTGGGGTGTTTTTTTTTGCCGTGTTTTTTTCACTGGTCTGATCACATTTGAGTTTTAACATTTCTGTCTCTGAGCAAAAAACAACGTGAGTCAGATAAAAGTCTCTTCTCGAAAGGGTGTGAGGATCCTACGGGGGTTTGGCTTGCGTAAGTCTACAGTAACCCCAGAGCTAATGCTATTCAGCGGAGAGGATCGGCCCGAGCGTTTTTTTTTTTAAACAACCGAACCAGCGGGACCCGGCAGAGCAGTGACAGTAGACAGTCGTTATGTGACTCTGCAGCAGATACGAGCAACAGTCTCTAAGGGGCAACCTGCAAACAATCTCAGAGCTAGCGAGCAAAAAAAAAAAAAAAAAATCATTCAACTGCCGCTATCTCCCTGTGTCACGCGGTTTCTATGGCGATATCTTTGGGGTTTCTCTTTTTTTTTTTTTTGCTGTCCTTGCTCCAGTTCCTCGGATAGCGTTTAAAGTCGGCTCTGTATCCCCGGTGTGTCAGTCGGTCGGGCAGCGGTGGAGCTGATTCTGACCTCTATTATAAAATGCAACGTATCTTCCAGCAACAGTTTTCTGCATAAAGTGTGAAAGTCTGTGAGCAATAACCCGGATGATTTTGGAGGGAAAAAAAATCTAATTGCAATTTTCATGACCAGTGTTGTCATATTGTCAGTGTTACATTTGCATTTTAAAAGTAGGATTTTGTTTAGAGGGCACCTTGTGAACAACTCCGGCGTAAATGAGAGAAGATTTAAATTTGAACTTATAAACTGAGACAAGATCACATGCTTTTCGTCACAGGTGCAGCGACATTTTTCTATCTGCAGGGGGCGACAGTGGCGTTCAGTCCAAACGTTGGCAGTTTGAATCCCGGTCTCGATGTAAAAACATGATTGGTTGCGCGATCGGATCCACTGACTCAAAGGTTGCAGCTAAAAATAAACCATAATATAGTTTATCTTGATAAAAAGGACAAAAATCATTCGTGGGACATTTTATATAATCATGATAATCACCAACAAAGATAATCACCATTATATCACCAGAATATGCAGAAAAAATTACTTATCCACCAGAGAGTCAAGGGTCTTAGGGGCCCAGAATTGGACCCTCTTCCTATTAATTTGTATTACACAGGGGGCCATGTGAGGCTTATTGCTCCGGGCCCCTAAATTTCAGTCGACGGCCCTGCTCATCCATAATATTCTCCGTTAAACTTATAATCCATCCATCCATTTTCTTCCGCTTATCCGGGGCCGGGTCGCGGGGGCAGCAGTCTAAGCAGGGACTCCCAGACTTCCCTCACCCCAGACACGTCCTCCAGCTCCTCCGGTGGGACCCCAAGGCGTTCCCAGGCCAGCCGAGAGACATAGTCCCTCCAGCGTGTCCTGGGTCTTCCTCGGGGCCTCCTCCCGGTGGGACATGCCCAGAACACCTCCCTAGGGAGGCGTCCAGGAGGCATCCTGAGCAGATGCCCGAGCCACCTCAGCTGGTTCCTCTCGACGTGAAGGAGCAGCGGCTCTACTCCGAGCTCCTCCCGTGTGACTGAGCTCCTCACCCTGTCTCTAAGGGTGCGCCCAGCCACTCTGCGGAGGAAACTCATTTCGGCCGCTTGTATCCGCGATCTTGTCCTTTCGGTCATGACCCAGAGCTCATGACCATAGGTGAGGGTAGGAACGTAGATTGACCGGTAAATCGAGAGCTTTGCCTTTCGACTCAGCTCCTTCTTTACCACAACGGACCGATACAGCGACCGCATCACTGCAGACGCTGCACCGATCCGCCTGTCAATCTCGCGTTCCATCCTTCCCTCACTCGTGAACAAGACCCCGAGATACTTGAACTCCTCCACTTGAGGCAAGGGCTCACCACCCACCCGGAGAGGGCAAAACCACCTTTTTCCGGTCGAGAACCATGGCCTCGGATTTAGAAGAGCTGATTCTCATCCCAGCCGCTTCACACTCGGCTGCAAACCGCCCCAGTGCCTGCTGCAGGTCCTGGCTCGAAGAAGCCATCAGGACAACATCATCTGCAAACAGCAGAGATGAGATCCTGTGGTTCCCGAACCAGACCCCCTCCAGCCCCTGGCTGGAGGGGGTCTGGTCTGGCTTATAATCGTTAATCGCAATTGATTGTCCATGATAATGATCACACAAAATTTCAATATTGTCCCATGCCTAGCTGGAGGTGTGATTCCAGGTCCCACAGATGATGACTACTATTGCTGTGTCCTTGGGCAAGACACTTAACCCACCTCGCCCTCGGTGTCTGTACAACTTCAGCCTTTGCAATTTGATTATTGGGCCAACTCAAACTGCAATTTCAATTCTACAGCTATACTTTGTTGTCACATTATGTCTACTTTAATACAGCTGCAGTACATCCAGAACACTGCTGCTCAGGTCCTGACCAGAACCAGGAAGTACTTCACACATGTGTCCTGTGCTCAGGTCTCTGGCTCCTGTGGCTCAGAGAAAAGACTTTAAAGCAGCTCTGTGTGAACAAGTCTCTCCATGAACCAGCACCAAAGAACATCTCCCACGTGATAGAGCCACATGAACCATCTCACACTCTGAGGACTAAACCAGGACTAAACCAGGACTAAACAAGGACTAAACCAGTACTAAACCAGGACTAAACCAGGACTAAACCAGGACTAAACCAGGACTAAAACAGGACTAAACCAGGACTAAACCAGGACTAAACAAGGACTAAACAAGGACTAAACATGGACTAAACCAGGACTAAACCAGGACTAAACAAGGACTAAACAAGGACTAAATATGGACTAAACCAGGACTAAACCAGGACGAAACAAGGACTAAACCAGGACTAAACCAGGACTAAACCAGGACTAAACAAGGACTAAACCAGGACTAAACCAGGACTAAACCAGGACGAAACAAGGACTAAACCAGGACTAAACCAGGACGAAACCGGGACGAAACCGGGACGAAACAGGGACTAAACGGGGACTAAACAGGGACTAAACCGGGACTAAACCAGGACTAAACCAGGATTAAACCAGGACTAAACCAGGACTAAACAAGGACTAAACAAGGACTAAACCAGGACTAAACCAGCTAAATCCTCCAGCTAAAACGTTCGGACCAAGCGTTCAGCTCCAGATCTGATGGGTACCTGGGTGTGGGACTGGGGGTTGCTCACTGCTTGTCCCAGTTCATTGAAGGATGGGTCGAACGCAGAGGAAAATATCTCTTTATGGGGTCTAAATAAAGTGCATGTTAGCCTTAAAACATTTCTGGTTTGGGACATAGATACACACTGGCATCACGTCCGTTAGTAGTGCCGTGAGAGGGAGTGTTAACTAGTTCATTTTAGATAAATCCATTTCCATCTTTTTTTAAGGTTATTTGTACCAACAAGTGAATGAGTCTGGCACAAAAGTGTGATTAATGACTCAAAGCCCCATTAAAACAAGATGAAATGAAGACTATTAAATTAGATTAAGATTTTGATCACCTCATATTCTTGGAAATGTGGCGTATTTTTGGGGGAAGGACGATAATGAAATTTAGCTAAACTTGACACGTGCAAGTCGAGAGTTATTGTTTCATCTACACCAAATAGATCATGTTCGCTGAATTTGAAACTTATACATTATAAAGGACATACAGCAAAACTATTCCACTGTGGTCTGGTCTGAACTGGTCTGGACGATATAGAAATTTTGTGTCACGATTATCACGGCTAAAATAACTGTGACAACTTTTATATAATTGTACTTCGTTATCAAAACATCCACAAATTAGCGAAAAACATGCCGTATTAGCAGGACCGCAAACTGAAATTTGGAGGTCCGGGGCAATAAGCCTCACGTGGCCCCCCTGTAATACAAATTAATAGGAAGAGGGTCCAATTCTGAGCCCCCCTAAGACCCTGGGGCCCCGGACAGCAGACCCCTTTGTCCCCCCCGTCGACTCCCCTGTGGTTAAGTAGCTTTTTCTGCACATTTAGGTGATTCAGTGAGGATGATGATGATGATGGTGATTATCTTTGTTGGCGATCACCACGATTATATAAAATGTCCCACGATTATAATATTATAACGATTATTGTCGACCCTTTTTATTATTGTTTATTGTCCCATCCTGAGTTTTGATGATGAAGAGGAGAGACACACGAGCAGAAGTTTGGACTGTTTCATTTATGTTTCTTCTTTATTTCCATGATTATTTACATTGAATGAATGACACATATGGGATGTAGTAAACAAGATTTTGGACTAAAAAATAAAAAAAAAAATTTAATATGTTGTAATGTAGTAAACAAGATTTTGGATTAAAAAAAAGAAAAAAAAAGAAAAAGAAAAAAATCATAATCAATAAAAAAAAATGATGTAGTAAACAAGATTTTGGATTAAAAAAAAAGAAAAAAATCATAATCAATAAAAAAAAATAGTAATGTAGTAAACAAGATTTTGGATTAAAAAAAAAAGAAAAAAATCATAATCAATAAAAAAAAAAAAGTAATATAGTAAACAAGATTTTGGATTAAAAAAAAAGAAAAAGGGGGAAAAAATCATAATCAATAAAAAAAATTTGTAATGTAGTAAACAAGATTTTAGATAAAATAATAATAATAATAATAATAATAATAATAATAATAATAATAATAATAATAATAATAAAACTCAATTAAAAACATGCAGTAATGTAGTAAACAAGATTCTAGATTAAAAAAATAAATTAAAAAATTGACCCTTTGCTTTGAACCCCGGTTTGCACTTTTGTCGTTTCTTGACCCTGACGTGGCTCAGCTGTGGAGAGAAAACCATTTCAGGGACGTCATCAAGAAGGTCACTGAGAGAAGGACAAGAGTTTGAGCTGTCGACAAAGCAAAGGACACGTCAGTTGAGTTATTTGACTGTTTTTTTTACTACATAACTCCACATCTTTTGCTTCATATGTGATGTCTTGCGTGTTATATAAACTGTAGAATGTAGTAGAAACTGAATGAACGGGTGAGTCTAGACCTTTGACCGGGGCAAACACAGAAACATGGTGACAGGCTTCATACAGTCCCAGAGCAGACAGAAGCAGACACTGGTCACACATCAGCCCCGTGTTCTCCCTGACGGACACGCGACGCTGCAGGTCAAACAAATACAGGAAGAGAAAAGTGAGGAGGGGTCATTCCTGTGGCGTTTTCACTCACGGCTCATAAGAAGTCATTTTGAATAAATGTCTCTCAGCTCAGATTAACACTTCAGTGCTTTGCTCATTGATTCTTCAGAAACCCACCATGTTTTACAATATATTTTAATCCTTTTTTCCTCGTAGGCAGCCATTTTTATTTGTGTTGATAGGACAGATCACGCATGTCCCTGATTGGCTAATCCACCTGTCAATCATTCAGGGAGCTTCAGCGGTGACCAGACCCACAGCTTCAGAAAGTAAAGTGTGTTCTGGATCCCAGGCAAACATAAAACAATTTGCAGCATGAAGGTCACAGGTTCGACGCCCAGGCTCGAGTCTTTTGAGAGTTTGCATGTTCTTCCTGTGTCTGAGTTTCCTCCATCAACTAAAACATGAACATTGAGTCAATTCAGAGCTGAATAAACAAGTGTATTTACTGCAGTCTCTGTTTTACTTTATTTCTCTCTCTCCCTCTCTCTTTCTTTCTTTCTCTCTCTCTCTTCCTCTCTCTCTTTCTCTCCCTCTACTTCTCTCTCTCCCTCTCTCTCTGTCTCAGTCTCCCTCCCTCTTTCTCCCCTTCTCTCTTTCTCTCTTCCTCTCTCTTTTTTTCCCTCTCCTTCTTTCTCTTTCACCCTCTCTCTCTTTTTATTTCTGTCTTCTCTCTCTCTCTCTCTCTCATCTCTATCCCTCTCTCTTTATCTTTCTCCCTCCCTCTCTTTTTCTCTTTCTCCCTCTCTCTCTCCCTCTCTCTCTTTTTCTCCCTCCCTCTCTCTTTTTATTTCTGTCTTCTCTCCTCTCTCTCCCTCCCACTCCCTCTCTCCCCCCCCTCTCTCTCTCATCTCTACCCCCCCCCCCTCTCATCTCTATCCCTCTCTCTCTCTCTTCTCTCCTCCCCCTCTCTATTTTTATTTCTGTCTTATCTCCTCTCTCATCTCTATCCCTCTCCCCCCCTCTCCTCTCTCCCCCCCCCCTCTCTCTCATCTCTCTCCCTCTCTCTCTCCCTCCCTCTCTCTCTTTTTATTTCTGTCTTATCTCCTCTCTCCCTCTCTTTTTTCTGTCTTTCTCCCTCTCTCTCTTTTTCTCCCTCTTTCTCTCCCCCTCCTTCTCTCTCTCTCACTCTTCTGAACACACAGAGTTCACTGGAGCTTGAATCCTGTATTTTTTTTTATTTTTTTTATTTCTCCACATCCCAAACAGAGCCCAGCAGGCCGAGTCTCCGTGGCGACCACATAGTGAGACGGGACAGAGCGAGTGTCACGGTGAGTTTAACGCTTTAACGTGGTGAAGCAGCAGAGAGCAGAGCCACAGGAGCCGCTCTGACACCTCCTGTTTGTCTGGGTTTCCTCTCACATTTTGTTTACAGTGGTGGATATTTTAGCATGAGCCGCACAGCTACGTCAGACTGCACCTCGTCCAAACAGAAGAGGGTCACACTGTCTGTAAGAAGATACTCAAGTTTTAAAAAAGCAAAAAGCTCCGAAAGTAAAAATGGAAACTTGTGTAATCTTCCAAACGAGGAGGTGATAAGTGCACTTTGTGTTTGAAGAGGAGGTGTTTCCATCTACTCTCTTCCTCTTAACCCAGGCCGAGTCACAGGGGCAGCAGTCTAAGTAGGGACTCCCAGACTTCCCGCACCCCAGACGCTTCCTCCAGCTTCTCCAGTGGAACCCCAAGGCGTTCTCAGGCCAGCCGAGAAACATAGTCCCTCCAGCGTGTCCCGGGCCCTCCTCCCGGTGGGACATGCCCAGAACACCTTCTCAGGGAGGCGCTCAGTCACAGGAGGACCTCAGAGGAGCAACGGCTCTACTCTGAGCTCCTCCTGTGACTGAGCGCCTCACCAATCTCTAAAAAAGAACACCCAGCCACCCTGCGGAGGAAACTCATTTAAATACTTGTATCTGCCATCTTGTCCTTTTGGTCGATAACCCAAAGCTCAGGACCATAAGTGAGAGTAGGACCAGAGATCTAAACCAGGACCAAACCAAGACTGAACCAGGACTAAACCAGGACTGAACCAGGACTAAACTAGGACTGAACCAAGACTGAACCAGGACTAAACCAGGACTGAACCAGGACTAAACCAGGACTGAACCAGGACTGAACCAGGACTAAACCAGGACTGAACCAGGACTGAACCAGGACTAAACCAGGACTGAACCAGGACCATAGGTGAGAGTAGGAACAGAGATCTAAACCAGAACTAAACCAGGACTAAACCAGGACTAGACCAGGACTGAACCAGGACTAAACTAGGACTGAACCAGGACTAAACATGGACTAAATATGGACTAACCCAGAACCATAGATGAGGGTAGGACCAGAGACCTAAACCAGGACTAAACCAGGACTAAACCAGGACTAAACCAGGACTAGACCAGGATTAAACCAGGACTAAACCAGGATTAAACCAGGACTAGACCAGGACTGAACCAGGACTAAACCAGGACTGAACCAGGACTGAACCAGGACTAGACCAGGACTAAACCAGGACTAAACATGGACTAAATATGGACTAACCCAGGACCATAGATGAGGGTAGGACCAGAGACCTAAACCACGATCAACATCATCTCTGCAGACTCTGTGCAGATCCAAATTAACATGTTTTATAGGATTCACTTTCATTTTTGATGCTCTCCCCCTTCAGAGCACAACACAATCAGCTTCATCCCACTAATGAAACTACTACACATCACACCAGGTTTGTGAAGTTGTAGGAACAGTTTTGCATCATGTTTTTGTATATTTATGGAGTATTGTTGTGTGGGAGCATGGGTGATGTCGGCTTGTGGGCGGAGCTTTGGACAAATCTTACAGTTAAACATAAAGATGATCGCTAAACTAGTCAGATATACTCAAATATGCATGAATGACATCTACAACCTCAGGGAACAAGGTCATAACGTGTTAGAAAGCTCAACCAACCAAGTAGGATTTTATTACTGTCATCAGAAAAACAGGATGGTCATTTTTGTCGATATTGTCCGGCCCACACGTATCACCGGCCCGTCAGTCCTCGTTTGACACATGACTTCTGTGTTCCCCCAAGCTTAAGTCAAAAGCAATTTCATGTGAATGGCAGTTTAATGTGCTCGGCCTTTCCTTGTGTCAATTCTTGTCATAACTTTGTCATAAATGTCAAAGATTTCTTAGTTGAGTGGAGCATATTTTTTCATGTTTATTTATTATATTCTATCAAATCTCACAAATCCAAAGTAGGCTACACTGTTGGCTCTTGGTGATGGATCTGGAGAGACCTCAGACAGGCACATGGAGCTTCTGCAGGTCCCTGGAGAAGAGGTCAAAGGCCAAGTCCACGTTACACTGTTAATGCCTTGATACGAGGGACAAGAGATGGTCGGGTTGGGGCGGATCATTTTTCACAGAATAAAAATGACCGAAAGGACAAGATCGTAGATACAAGCGGCCGAAATGAGTTTCCTCCGCAGGGTGGCTGGGCGCTCCCTTAGAGACAGGGTGAGGAGCTCAGTCACACGGGAGGAGCTCGGAGTAGAGCCACTGCTCCTCCATGTCGAGAGGAGCCAGAGGTGGCTCAGGCATCTGTTCAGGATACCCCCTGGACACCTCCCTGGGGAGGTGTTCCGGGCATGTCCCGCTGGGAGGAGGCCCCGGAAAGACCCAGGAGCAGACATGCCAAACTCAGGCCCGCGTGCCAAATTTGGCCCTCGATATAAATATATTTGGCCCACGAGATCACATCAAATATTTATTAGAGCTGGCCCACCAGCCGTCGTATCAGTATAACGCATGCCCCTCTAATACTATGAATCCCAGAATGCTTTGCAAATGTGTTGGCGCCGGTCCCCATTACTTCGGTTCACTTATTATCATCTGCTACCTGTCGCCTCACTCAGATTTAATCCACCCCTTCTAAAAACATGCAAATGTTTCAATAAACATTTACTTTTACCTGCGACTTAGTCACAGTTTTTAATTTTGGCTTCTGTGAATTTGAGTTTGACAGTCCTGCTCTAGAGGGACTATGTCTCTCGACTGGCCTGGGAACACCTTGGGGTCCCACCGGAGGAGCTGGAGAACGTGTCTGGGGTGAGGAAAGTCTGGGAGCCCCTGCTTGAACTGCCCCGGATAAGTGGAAGAAAATGGATGGATGAAAAAAAAATATGTAGACTGTTATTACTATAGCCTAAAAATATTTTCAGACAAACTAATATTGACCTACATTGGTCTAAAATATCGACCAATGTAGTTGATTATGTTTGATAATAAAGTTTCCATAAGCTCGTAACCGGCGCAATTAACCTTTGACCTTACACCACCCACACACACCACATTAGACACAACCATTTGCCACTTTAAACGGAGCCAAAAACAAACAATTTGGAGACGGAAGATGAGGAATTATTTTGTTTTGAAGGAAAACTGCAGCTGGTTCATCAAATCGACGGATTTACTGTCATTATGTCTGTTTTCAAGCATGTTTTTCGCTAAAATAAAGCTGCATTTGTTGTACTTTTACAGTGTATTTAATGATTGCGGGTGCGGGTGCGGGTGCGGGTGCGGGGCGGGTTGTATAAATACATTCTGCTGTGTGGGCCGGGACGGGACGGGTCGGGCCATACATAAATAGAAATGAAGGAAAAAAGCCCGACCTGCACATCTTTACTGGGGACACACTGGTCAACTTTTTCAGTTCTGGTACAGTATCGATAATTTACCCAATATTACCAGTTCAGGGACACAAAATGCCACTTATTTCCTTAAAACACAGTCAACTTATTTACACAAGAGATCCAATTATGTTATGTAACTGTTACTTATCCCTCAAATAACTAACGAACAGCTGCGTAAGGATAAAAGTTCAAACATTATGACACGTTCTGAGCCAAAATCAGCCTGTAAAAAGTCTTATTACATTTTATTTTTATTTACTTAGTCTCTTTTTCATGGGCTTCTGTTAAAAATACAGAAAAAAACAAACAAAACAAGTATATAAGTTCATATAAAACATAAAAAACAGGAGCAGGTGTGAGTATAAAAGTTTCTTACCACATTATTAAGTCGTATTTGTGGCACCAAAGTGTCCAATTTTTGCTTGTCCTTGAAATATATTCCATTTTTGCAATAATATTATCCGATTAAAGGCCTAACCATGATATAACTTAACCGTTACCATAGAAACGATGCCTGATCCAGCTCGTTTTTCAGTATCGGCGCCGCTATTCAATATTCCAGTGTCAGTGTCTGTGCGTTCTTAATTAATACTTTGAAACTATTTACTGCAGTGTGTTTAATGGACCCTGAAATGTTGAGTATGTTCACATTTGCTCATCAAAACTGGGACAAAACTGGGAGTAAACCAGGACCAGAACAGGAGGAAATCGAGTTTACATCAGGACGAAACTGGACTCGAAACAGGACCAGGACCAAGGGTGAAAAGCAGCTTTGAACTACAGACGTTTTGACCCAAACTCCCTCAAAACTTGGGCTGTTTCTAGTTTACGACGGCTCCTAGTAACAGACAGAACAAGAGCAATTTTGCACAAATACAGAGGCAAAAAATATTCAAGTAAAAGTATCACCTGAAGACAAAAAAAAGTATTAAAGTACACGTAAATGTAGAAGTATTTCACAGATTTGTGTTTATTTGCATATTTTCAGCTCCTCAAAGTATGAACATGTTACAAATAAACCTTCAGCCTTTTCCGCAGGTCTCAAACAATCATAAAAAATACTTTTACTTTTCAGTCCTGTTCAAAAATGTAGTGCAGTAGAAAGAAACTCTCAAATGTACTGAAGTAAAAGTAAAAAGTATCCACTGTAAAATGTACTTAAGTAAAGTACAGATAATTTGCACTTAGGTAGAGTAGTGAAAGAAAGTTGGAGTTTATTTGTCCACTGAGCCAAAGGTCGGAGGTTCGAATCCCGCTCTCGATGTAAATTTCTTTTACTATGGATCATACCCGGGGTCTCCTCCCATGTCCCACCGGGAGGAGGCCCCGGGGAAGACCCAGGACACGCTGGAGGGACTATGTCTCTCTGGCCTGGGAACGCCTTGGGGTCCCACCGGAGGAGCTGGAGGAAGTGTCTGGGGTGAGGGGAAGTTTGGAACTCCCTGCTTAGACTGCTGCCCCCGCGACCCGGCCCCGGATAAGAGGAAGAAAATGGATGGATCATACCTGGAGGGAGTACACAGACATCTCTTTGAGTACAGTACTTTACTACTTTTACCTTAGCTTACTTTAGCCCATATTGTCATTAAAGCAAAATACAACATCTCAGCACTTATTTTGCTCTTTTTTTCTAATAAACTGTTCTAAATGTACTTAGGATGTGTCTGAATGTCTCCCCCAGCCCCTGACCCCTCATTACACAGCCCTGTTCTCTGTAGCAGACTCTATAGAGCCTCATTTAGGTCACATGACTCTGGTGTTTGAACAAAAAAGTCTAAAGGCTAAACTGTGATAAAACCTGATTTCTGTCATAAATAATGATCAGATTAGACAGGTGCAAGTGTTTATGAGCTAATACAAACCATATATGTTCTGTCAAACTGGATCTCACATAAACAGACTGGATTATTCATTTATTTTATCTGAGATGTGGAAATTATCGCTTAAGCTAAGGTAAGCGGCTAATGCTAATAACAGCAACGGTTTATTTAAGAGTTTTCTTCATAATCAGGATCAACAGTGAGATAAACCAGCTCTTCTCTCTTCTTCATTCAGTCGTGTTGTGTCCAGTTAAAGACGTCACGCTGTTGTTTTTCCAACTCTTGCAATGCATTGTGGTCTATATTAACAGGTTTAGTGACCACTGACGCCCACAACTTTCTAAGGTGCTTTGTGCAAAATTTTGAGTGCACTATTTTCTCACCAACTGGACATTCACACACCTCTAGAAATGGCGTGACTCCTAAACAGCGCCCCCTGTAGAGAACAGTGTGCACATTCAGACACAGCCGTTCACTTTGTCACGATGTTAAACCTGACGAGTCCATATTAACCCCGCTGCTGGCGAACAAACCACTTCCTGTGTATCTTTATTGGCGGTTAGCGATCGTTTTTGTGGCGTCTTGACCCATGTCTCGTGTTGTTCTGCACACTGACAGGCTAAATGAACCTGCAGCTCGTACAGCGAGAGGCTAATGTTAGCGTAATGAAGACAAAGCTTTGTGTCACCTGCCAAAACGCCACAATAACCGCTCTCTCACACCTACGCCTGGCCAAGGTCGTGCACACACCATCCCTCCTCAGTTCCCAGACACATGCAAACCCGTGTCTGTATTAAAGTCTGTAGCCGTACATTTATTTCAATATAAAGCAGAGGTATTATCCCTGGCTTCAGCCCATGGAGTTTTATAACACTTTTGGAAATGCCAATGAGAACGCCATGCAGAGAAGAAGATTGTGTTGCATCTGAATTAGTCAAGGTCTTTCCAACTTATATAACCGCGGACCTCACCTCAGCCCTAAGGTCGTGTGGGTACAGCTCGTTTTCCCAAGAAGCTGATAAGACCAAAAGTTTGGGTTTTCAGAGTTGACTTTGTGAGAGGAGTTAGACAATCCCATTGAGCTGAATGGTAATTTTGTGAGAGAATGAGACAAATCGAGCAGGACCTGATCTCTGGAGTTTTTGAATATTTACACTAACAGTCAGAAGTTTGGACACAACCTCTCGTTTTATTTTATTTTTTTTACTAATTTATACATTTTAGATACATACGGAAGACGTCAAATGTATGAAGTAAGATGTAGCAAAGAAATAAACAGCAACTGGTCACATTTTTATCACTTTTCCACCTTCAAGTCGCTCAAATCGCTTTACATTAACTAACTTCTCACAGACACTGGCAGAGAAGTGAGTTAAGTGTCTTGCCCAAGGACACACTGACACCATTCATCTGTGGGAGCTGGAATCGCACCACCAACCTGAGAGTCAGTGGATCTCATCGCTCAACCAATGATGTTTATATCGAGAGAAGGATTCGAACCACCAACCCTCGGCTCAGGGGACAAATGCTCAACCAACTGAGCTACTAAAAAAAAAAAAAGACGCCGTATGAAATGTGTCTATAAAGGACGACGTCAAAAACTCCCAGAATCCTTCACCTGTTTGTCAGTCAGTGATACCGGAATATTTAATCCTAGATCACATGACTGCGTAAGGCTAAGGACGAGCTGCACCAAAACTGAGAAACTGGAAAAGAGATATTTTAGCTGCTTCGCTTCATGAAAATGGAAAACACTGCACAGAAAAGCAAAACTGGAGACAGTACAAACTTTTATCCACACACCTGCTCCTGTTTTTAACGTTTTAGATGCACTTGTATACTTGTTAGTTTTGTTTCTTTTTTTTGGCTTGTATTGTATTTTGAGCAGGGTGACCATGAATGTATGTATGTATGAATAAATAAATAAATAACTAAATGAATAAATAAATAAATAAATAAATAAATAAATAAATAAATAATAAAATAAATAAATAAATAAATAAATAAATAAATAAATCTTTATGTGTCTGTGTGAATAAAAAAAAATTAGAAAGTAGTAGTAAAAATAAGGAGAAAAAAAAAATTGTTGAATGAGAAGGCGTGTCCAAGCTTGACTGGTCGTGTAAGTGCTGCTAGAGCCTAAATCACAAACTGGGTCTTATGAGGATCACACACAGATACAAACTCAGAAGGACAACTGGGGGCAGACTGCAGTGAAGTTGGCCAGTGTTAAGATTGAACCCACAACCTTTTTGCTAAGACTGACCCTTTAAAAATAAGTCATTTCTAGTCTCATTGTACGATGACCTGATCCTGTCACTCAATGATCGGTTGTAAAGGGAAGGGCATCTGGTGTAAAACCTGTCAAATTACTCGTAGGAACATAAATAACTCCAACCATGTTATAGTTCTTTCCTTCGCATTTAATCTCTCGAAGTTGTTTTTGGAGTGATTCATGTTTGAGTCATCTTTAATCGCTTATTTTCGAGACGCCATTTTGTCGACCGACCCGTTTTCACCTCCACTTCGTTCTCCAATTTCATTTTCTTAATCGGAAATACACTTAGAATCCAGCAGCGTCACGTAGTCCAGCTAGCATGATCTGCAGCTGTCCATAGGGGGCGCCAACAGCTCCACGTCTCGTTGTTGTGACGACGTTTACGGCGGCGTCGGCTCCCATCGGACACCGTGGTTTTCTAACGTCATTGGACATGTTTCTTTTATTAAGACAGATGAATATTACGATTTAAAACTTGCAAATTATAACATAATGATTCACGGGCGTCATAAATTACAACTATAGAGCGACACACGCACAATCAGTCTTTTTAATGTGTTCCTCGCCGTGTCATTTCAGCCATTTTCGCTCCATAAATAGGCCTTGATATTTTTATTCTCTCTCAGCTTCTACAAATCCCAGCCCGTCGTGTTTGCGTCTTGTGAGTTTAGCTCTGGTGTGTGGAGTAAACATTTGCTCTGCCCACGTCCAGCCCCATGCTTCACCTGCTCCACCTGCCACACTCCATCACGTGCGATAATCCCCGCTCATTGCACTGCAGCACCACCACCACCACCACCAAAGGCTCCACCATGTTTTATTCATGCAATGTACAGAGGTGTAGCCCGCACTCTGTAATATCACCGAACATCTTCAAGGGAGCGCCTCGAGAAACCCGCTCGTGTTTAAAGTAATGTGGTGAAATGGCAGCGGTAGCAGTAGTCACTAGCCAGTCATCTTCTCTGTTGTAAGTCCTGTTTTATTCAGCCGTGACTGACAGTTACTTTTAAAGCCTGTGATTAACGACGTGGAGACGAGACCAGCCCGAGTCCTGTGTAAAAACGCACATATTACACTATATTACACTATTTTCTGATCGTAAAAGCCGGTTTGATCTATGTTCTAATGACGTCTCCTCATCACAGACAGACCTGGAGTTGTGTTTTGTTTCATTCACACGTTTAACTCACAAACACACCTGCATATTCAGGCTTAGCTCTTCTCTCAAACTGAAAACACTCTGTTCCACCTTGTGATGTCATCATGTGCTAATACAGGAAGTGCTCCGCTGTGTTTTTAAACTCCACACACCTTCACTAGAATCATTTGGATCATTTCAGCCCTGGAATTGCCAATTTCTACAGAACAAAACGTCAAATGTAGCTGATAACTTGAAAAAACTACCACTTCATGACATCACAAGGTGGAACAGAGCATTCTGAGTTTAGGAGATCTAATAATAAAGAGTTACTCGAACTTGACTTAAATTTCACACATGTCAATACAATATAAATCATGTTTTTGCTTGTTATTACGGGTGAGCTGCTCTTTTCTTTTTTTTTTAACTCTACTGTAGGCCGGTTTTAGTTTTTGTACATTTAGTAAAATAAAAATTGAATCTAACATATATTTGGGGAGTTGTATTTTCCACACTCTTGCAGTCTAATAACTAGATGTAGTTATTATTTCTGGGTTGGTAGAAGTATCCAGTAAAATATAAATACTGTATTGTACCAGCCAAGAAATACATAATAATGAAGAAAAAAATATATACAAGTCAAATTTTTGGGGGATTTTTTTTTTTTTTTTTTTTTTACAAAATCCCAGACCAAGAACAGACATTTTATCTTTAAAGGCAAGTTATAATAATACGAATAAAACAGAAGAACAGTCTGAGCATCAGTACATGCTAACGGAACATATTTATATTTCTTCAGCGACATGAAGCACAGACATCATGCAGGTGTCAGTGTCACAAGAACAAAGGTGTGAAATTATATATTTTAATAATTTCACATATACGTCGCATCTGAGTATAAGTCGCTCCCCGGGCAAACTCTGAAAAAAAAGTGCCACTTATATGTATTTAACGGCATTAAAACACGGATTAACGCTCACAAGAGTCAGTTTTGTGTAATATAGGACGTTTAATGCCTGAAAGATTTTTATTCTGCACTCTTCTCTTCTAATGTGATGTCTTTCTTATTCTTTCTTATTACTTTGTGAACCAATTCTGCTACACAAATAAACTTGCCCTTGCCTTACCTTTAAAATAATAATAAAAAAAACAAAAAAATTGGCAAACTCCAGACTCCCTTCCACCCTTCCTCCTCCATCCTCCCTCCTCCGTCTTCCCTCCTCCTTCTCCTTTTGTCTCTCCACATCTCCCATTATGATGCATGTCTTGTCAGCCTCGCCCCCACATGCTAATGCTCAGATCTGGTGCAAACATGCTTAGCTCCGATGCTGATGCAGTGAACAGCAGCTCCGCATTGACATTCCGAGCAGCTTGTGTGAGCGGCCTGTAGTAGTCCACTGCTTCAAACCAGCCTGTCTCTTGGCTCTGTTTTTAATCTCCGCAAGAACGAGCTCCGAGACAGATGTGAGTACAGCCGGCCGCCTCACACTGTCATATGTTGTTTGTTTTGTCGGAAGTTCTCAGTTCAAACCCGGGGCATCGCAGCTTGTCACTGCTCCTTTAAAGACTCTATACCAGCTGTGGGCATTGTACTGTAACCATAGAGACGTGGCCTGTGTAGATATATAAAACGAGGAAGGGAAAAGGGAAGAGATTGTATTGTTTCGTCGTGAATCAGTCCACGGCAGGTGCAGTGGAGTAAGGTGACCCCAGTCGTCCAGTCGATGTCATGAAGCCGTTTTTCTATTTTCTTACATGTGACTCTATGTGACTTTGAAATTGTGACACTTCAGTGAACTTCTGATCGGCTCGTGATGGAAACATGACCCTTCGAATGTGACTGACCTGAATCGCCACATTCTCTGGACCAGTGTATAACTTAAATCTGACCCATTCTGCAAAGTCGAGGGGAAGAGCATCTGGTGTAACTCTGTGAATCGTCTTTTAAGGCAGAACTATTATGCAATATTGACTTTTATTACTTATTTATTTTGATATGTTATAGTTTTTTCCTTCTCCTTTACCCTCTGAAGTTGCTTTTGGAGTGATTCATCTTTGAGCAATCTTTGATCGATTATTTTCAAGATGCCATTTTCCAATTAACCCCTGTTTTCACCTCCACCCATACACGCCCTACTGTGATTACTTAATTTTATTTATTTAGTCGGTAACACTTGTAGGACTCAGCAAGGTTGTGTAGTCATTTTGGTACAAATTCGTCACTCACTAGTGTGATGTTCAGCTACACGACGCTTTGTTGTGAACATGTTTACTGCGACGTCAGCTCCCTTTGGGCTCCGCAGTTTTCTAACGCAGAAATCTGCGAACCTGTTTCTTTTATTAAGTTGTTTTAGATCAGGAGTGTCTAAACTATGGCCCGGGGGCCAAATGCGGCCCTCAGACCAGTTTTTACTGGCCCTCGGGCCTCCTGCTGAACCAGCCCAATTGATCATAAACAGAACTTTTAACAGCAAATTAAAGTATTTCTACCACTAAAACCTCAAACTTCACATTGCAGTGTGATACAGACCTAAAATGAATGTGTTTCAAGCCTTATTAATGCACAGCGGCTCTGTCAAAGCTGTATTTAAAGCACCGTACTGCACTGATAATCGTCGGTCTGTGACCCTCCACTTCGAATATGTTTTAAGATGTAGCCCTTGAAAAAAAAAAGTTTGGGCACCTCTGTTTTAGATGAATACAGTGGTCTCTCACTATATCGCAGTTCACCTTTCACGGTCTCACTGTTTCACAGATTTTTTACTGCATTTTTGCATGCTTTTTTTACTGAGTCTGAGCATGCATTGTGTTCTGCGTCCTGATTGGCTGAGGGACTGTAGACCATTGTGTTCTGCGTCCTGATTGGCTGAGGGACTGTAGACCATTGTGTTCTGCGTCCTGATTGGCTGAGGGACTGTAGACCATTGTCCATCAGTCTCCTCCGTGTCTCCTGTACAGTACAGAATGTGTCAGACAAATTTACATAAATGTTGGATCAGTGTGACTCTTAAGTGCTGTATGTTTGCAAGTTTTCTCCCCGACAAAACCCACAATGTCGATGAAACGTTCTGCACCGACAAAGGCACCGACGAAGGTTTGAACTTTGAGAGAGTTTAAACAAGAGAGAAATGTGAGAAAATGTTAATGTCTGTGTGAGAAAAGTGTATAAAGTGTGTGGTGAGGGGTTTTACAGACAAGAAACATAAAGAATAATTGTAAAAAATAAAGCTGACGACTCTACAGATTTCGCCTATTGCGGGTTATTTTTAGATCGTAACCCCTGTGTTAAACGAGGGACCACTGTATTGCGATTTAAAATGTGCAAATTATAACAGAAGTGTCAGAGATTGTAACAAGCACAATACGTCTGATTTAAGTAGCAGGTCATTTCTATGGAGTGTAGACGACCTGAAAAGAGAGCAGTATGGTCCAGTATGGTCCAGTATGGTCCAGTATGGTCCAGTATGGTCCAGTATGGTCAGCTTGTACTTGTACTTGTACTTTGATCTGATGCTGAGTTTATTTAGGAGCCTTAAAGAAGTATGACTCTTCAAATATGGTTGACGCTGTGTAACTTCAGCAGGTTTATGCTCTATGGAGAATACACTGACAAGAAAAAGTCCAGTATGGTCAACGTAACTCGTATATACTACAAAATAAATCTTTTGCCAGCAGTTTTGTCGAGGCCTTTGGTGCACTTTTCCACCCCAAACCAACACAAATGGTCTTTTAGATTTATACCTCGTTTCCTGACACTTCATTTTGTTTCCAATACTATAAACAGTATTAATATTGAATGTGTTGTTTTACAAAATAGGTCATGGTGACACAGCCACAGCAGAGAAATCATTCTGACAGTCCTGGGTATGGAAAAACTTTATTTAAAGGGGGTATTTTACTTCTATGGGGTATTAAAGAGGAGGTATTTACTTCTATGGGGTATTAAAGAGGAGGTATTTACTTCTATGGGGTATTAAAGAGGAGATATTTACTTCTATGGGGTATTAAAGAGGAGGTATTTACTTCTATGGGGTATTAAAGAGGAGGTATTTACTTCTATGGGGTATTAAAGAGGAGGTATTTACTTCTATGGGGTATTAAAGAGGAGGCATGTTACTTCTATGGGGTATTAAAGAGGAGGTATGTTACTTCTCTGGGGTATTAAAGAGGAGGTATTTACTTATATGGGGTATTAAAGAGGAGGTATTTATTTCTATGGGGTATTAAAGAGGAGGTATTTACTTCTATGGGGTATTAAAGATGAGGTATTTCACTTCTATGGGGTATTAAAGAGGAGGTATGTACTTCTATGGGGTATTAAAGAGGAGGTATTTACTTCTATGGGGTATTAAAGAGGAGGTATTTTACTTCTATGGGGTATTAAAGAGGAGGAATTTTACTTCTATGGGGTATTAAAGAGGAGGTATGTACTTCTATGGGGTATTAAAGAGGAGGTATGTACTTCTATGGGGTATTAAAGAGGAGGTATTTACTTCTATGGGGTATTAAAGAGGAGGTATTTATTTCTATGGGGTATTAAAGAGGAGGTATTTACTTCTATGGGGTATTAAAGAGGAGGTATTTACTTCTATGGGGTATTAAAGAGGAGGTATTTACTTCTATGGGGTATTAAAGAGGAGGCATGTTACTTCTATGGGGTATTAAAGAGGAGGTATGTTACTTCTCTGGGGTATTAAAGAGGAGGTATTTACTTCTATGGGGTATTAAAGAAGAGGTATTTATTTCTATGGGGTATTAAAGAGGAGGTATTTACTTCTATGGGGTATTAAAGAGGAGGTATTTTACTTCTATAGGGTATTAAAGAGGAGGTATTTTACTTCTATGGGGTATTAAAGAGGAGGTATGTACTTATATGGGGTATTAAAGAGGAGGTATGTACTTCTATGGGGTATTAAAGAGGAGGTATTTACTTCTATGGGGTATTAAAGAGGAGGTATTTACTTCTATGGGGTATTAAAGAGGAGGTATTTAGTTCTATGGGGTATTAAAGAGGAGGCATGTTACTTCTATGGGGTATTAAAGAGGAGGTATGTTACTTCTCTGGGGTATTAAAGAGGAGGTATTTACTTCTATGGGGTATTAAAGAGGAGGTATTTACTTCTATGGGGTATTAAAGAGGAGGTATTTAGTTCTATGGGGTATTAAAAGAGGCATGTTACTTCTATGGGGTATTAAAGAGGAGGTATGTTACTTCTCTGGGGTATTAAAGAGGAGGTATTTACTTCTATGGGGTATTAAAGAGGAGGTATTTATTTCTATGGGGTATTAAAGAGGAGGTATTTACTTCTATGGGGTATTAAAGATGAGGTATTTTACTTCTATGGGGTATTAAAGAGGAGGTATGTACTTCTATGGGGTATTAAAGAGGAGGTATTTACTTCTATGGGGTATTAAAGAGGAGGTATTTTACTTCTATGGGGTATTAAAGAGGAGGTATTTACTTCTATGGGGTATTAAAGATGAGGTATTTTACTTCTATGGGGTATTAAAGAGGAGGTATGTACTTCTATGGGGTATTAAAGAGGAGGTATTTACTTCTATGGGGTTTTAACTGTAACACAAACATATTTAGATCACAATGTTTCCTTTTATTCTTTTGAAAATGCTAAATTAGCCAAAACCAGCAAATTAACATGTTTTTTTTAAAGTTTCAACTTAAATTTTTGCCGCTCTGAGTCCAAAGCCCCGCCCCCTTCACAGCTCTATCACATCACAATCAGCGTTAATTAAACTACTGCACATCACACCAGGTTTGTGAAATTGTAGGTACAGTTTTGTATCATATTTTTGTATATTTATGGAGAATTGTCGTGTGGGAGCATGGGTGATGTAGCCTTGTGGGCGGAGCTTTGGACAAATCTTACAGATAACTATAAGGAGGGTTTGAATAGGGCCTGGGAGAGATCACTAGATTACTCAAACATGCATGGATGACTCTAAAACCTCTTCAGACATGTTTTTGATGAGGGAACGACATTATCACATGGGAGAAATGGTAGAAATGTTTGCACTACATAATTCCATATATCCTATTTCATATAAATGTAGAAAGTAGTAAGCATAAAAAAAGAAATACTGAATAAGGAGACGTGTCCAAACTTTTGACTGGTCGTGTATCTTGATGCATTTATTTTGAAAATCCCATTTGAGGTGACAGAAAAGTAGAGAAAGATATAAAGTCTACAGCAACCCATCAACATGACACGCGGCATTAAAACAGCTGTATTTTTCTTCAGTGTTTTTCCATGAAAGTTTAACCACACTGCACTCGTTCTTAGTGAATAATAAATACTCCTTCTATCATTAAAATGTGTGATATATTTTAAAAAAGGCAAATGTTAAAATGCAAATGATCTGAAAGGCTTTCGCTCAGAGGAAAAAAGCCTGTTTTTTCACGCTGTTTGTTTTGGAGGAACATGCACCACCTCAGGACGTGATTTCAAATGATTCAAAACGCTCATTATAGATGACATTACGAGTCCCTGGTATTTCACTGCAGACTCGCACAAACTGAAGTGTAATTTTAGTCTTTATGCTTTTGGTTTGTAGTATTTTAATTAATTATAAAAGGGCCCGTGTTACGCTGTTTTCTGATCTGTTATAAAGTTGTTTCGTCATCACAAACAAACCATGAGTTGTGTTTTTTTGCTTCATTCACACATGTTTAACACACAAATCCTGCATGTTTAGGCTGAGAAAACACTCCACCTTGTGATGTCATCAAGTGGTAATACAGGAAGAGCTCCACTGTGTTTTTAAACTCCACACACCTTCACTGGATGATTCACGTGGATGATTTCAGCTCTGGAGTTGCCGATCGCGACTAAACAAAAGTTAAAAAGTAGCTGTTAATTTGAAAACTACCACTTCATGACATCACAAGGTGAAACGGATTGGAACAGATGGACTGAATCACTTAAAATGAGCTAAATTCTTTATCAAAATCACAACATTTGACGGTTTGATAGTTCCAAAAATCTCTGCAAATCTCAATCTGCGCTGAGCTAAAGCTAAAACGTAGCTGCTAACTTGAAAACTACCACTTGATGACATCACAAGGTGGAACAGAGCGTTTTGAGGTTTGGAGAAGTAGACAGACTAGTAATAAAGTGTTACTCAGAGATATGTGAATGAAACAAAAGACAACTCCAGGTCTGTTTTTGAGGAGCTAACAGCATTAGAGCAGGGCTTAACGCTCACAAGAGTCAAGTTTGTGTAATATCGGACCTTTAAGCACAAACTCTTTTCATGTACTTCACTGTAATGGTGGGACTAAAAGGTTATAGCCAAAGAAATGGCAGGGCTCAGGTTCATTTCCCAGACCGTAGTTACCTTTATGGCTGGTTGGTTTTCATTTCCTCAAGGTACTCCAGTTTATCTCATGAATCTAAAACATGTGCAGTAGAGCTCTACATAGGTTCTTCTGTGCTGGAGCCTGACTCGCATCCACATGGAACTGCCCCGTAAACACCCGCCGCTCCTCGCAAGTGACTCCAGGGAAGAACAGATACTTAAAAAGGAGGTATTTACTTCTATGGGGTATTAAAGAGGAGGTATTTTACTTCTATGGGGTATTAAAGAGGAGGTATTTACTTCTATGGGGTATTAAAGAGGAGGTATTTACTTCTATGGGGTATTAAAGAGGAGGTATTTACTTCTATGGGGTATTAAAGAGGAGGTATGTACTTCTATGGAGTATTAAAGAGGACGTATTTTACTTCTATGGGGTATTAAAGAGGAGGTATTTACTTCTATGGGGTATTAAAGAGGAGGTATTTTACTTCTATGGGGTATTAAAGAGGAGGTATTTTACTTCTATGGGGTATTAAAGAGGAGGTATGTACTTCTATGGGGTATTAAAGAGGAGGTATTTTACTTCTATGGGGTATTAAAGAGGAGGTATGTACTTCTATGGGGTATTAAAGAGGGGGTATTTTACTTCTATGGAGTATTAACGAGGAGGTATTTACTTCTATGGGGTATTAAAGAGGAGGTATGTACTTCTATGGGGTATTAAAGAGAAGGTATTTTACTTCTATTGGGGTATTAAAGAGGCGGTATTTACTTCTATGGGGTATTAAAGAGGAGGTATTTTACTTCTATGGGGTATTAAAGAGGAGGTATTTACTTCTATGGGGTATTAAAGAGGAGGTATTTTACTTCTATGGGGTATTAAAGAGGAGGTATTTTACTTCTATGGAGTATTAAAGAGGAGGTATGTACTTCTATGGGGTATTAACTGTAACATATTTAGATCCATGTTTCCTTTTATTATTTTGAAAATGCTAAATTCGCAAAACAACATATTAACATGTTTTTTATGAGTTTCACTTCCGTTTTTGCCGCTCTGAGTCCAAAGCCCCGCCCCCTTCACAGCGCTATCACATCACAATCAGCGTTAATGAAACTACTGCACATCACACCAGGTTTGTGAAGTTGTAGTGTGTTGTTTTGTATCATGTTTTTGTATATTTATGGAGAATTGTCGTGTGGAGCATGGGTGATGTCGGCTTGTGGGCGGAGCTTTGGACAAATCTTACAGCTAACCACAAGTAGGGTTTGAATAGGGCCCGGGAGAGAGCTCTAAATTAATCAGACATGCATGGATGACATCTAAAACCTCCTCAGACTTTTTTTTAAAGAGTGAATAACGTTATAACACAGTAGAAACCTAAAAAAGAAAGGTAATTTTGCACAATACCCCCACTTTAAACTGTTAGATTTACATACACAGTTCTAAACTCACATATTTAATGAAATAGAGGTAATTTAAGGATTCACATGGATACATTTAGTTCTTTATACATTGATAATATGTAATTTTTGTATCCATCAAGATTGCTTTGCCTTGAACAGGTGTGTCAACTACTTGCAACTTGTTAATTTACCGTTTCTGAATGTATTACTTACTCAATTTCCAAATATTACATATGCATTTCCATAGATGTAAAAAAATATAGCTGTGTAACTGTGTATTTCCTGATAAACTCACATTTTAAGACAGTCATACCTTTTAATTTACCTTGTCACGGGCCACATAAAATTACATGGCGGGCTGCATTTGGCTCACGGGCCTTGAGTTTGACACATTATTTATGTATTTATGTATTTATGTATTTATTTATTTATTTATTTATTATTTATTTATATATAGACTCTATTTTTTTTTTATATTTATATTTTTACTGTCTTTTATTCTTATTCTTTAAATTTCTATTCTGTGGTCGCACATCTTTAACTAAGAGAATTTCCCGTCGGGGATCAATAAAAGTGATTCTGATTCTGATGTGGCCTAGAATATTACACAGTATGGCATTAAAGTGGATGGTGCCACCAGGTCAAGTTACAGGTTAAAACATATTTTTGAGCTATTCAAATCCCTGCAGTGAAATAAAAGTAGAGAATTTTAATGACATATTGTGGTACATTACAGGCAAAGCAAAAATATTCATGGAGACGAGGAGGTGGCGGAGCTACACCACAAAAGTCACAGAGTGTATCTTTACGTTGAATGCATACAGGTGATGAGACTTGGGTTATTATCTGAGCCCAAACCCAGAGGCTGTCCCACATGTGCTTCTTTTGGACATAATGGGATTCGCTGATGGCCTTTCCGCTCTGGGCTCCATCTCCGCGGTGAATGCTATACTTAATGTAGTCTAACAGGAGCAGCGTCTCTGCGCTCGGTCGTACACAGTGGAATCATGATCACAGAGATAAGACCCACCAGCTGAGACGCCACATCCCTCTGTCTCCCTCATTGTGCCTGGATATGGGCTTTTTAACAGTACCTATAAACCTAATACACAGACTCTATGGGAGCGGGAATGAAAAGAAATGCTGCCTGCCACTGATGTCATGATACAGTGGGTAACAGACTATAATGTAGTGTTACTGGATCTCACGGAGGAGAGCGAGAGAAAATGTCAGTTCTGTTAACTCCACAAAAGTTTTCGAGTGGAGATCTTTGGCTTCTTCAGTTCTGGTCAAATTGGTGGTGACACTGTCTTATATCCAGGGCCGTCAACAGAAATGTAGGGGGCCTGGGGCAAGAAACCTCACATGGGGCCCCCTGTAAGATAAATCAATAGGTCCAAACAACCTTCATCCTTTTCCCTCTGTTGACTCCCCTGATTATATCTGTCTGAAGGGAGGAGCTAATGACACTGAAACTAACACACCTGTTTGTTCACTGTTTCTGTTTGGTGGCTAGGTCTAATGAAACGGCTTGGATGAGCGGTGAAAGTCCAGTTTGTCCAGTTGACACAATATAATCTTTCTTTTCTTTGCTATAGGTCATACCTAGACGGCTGAGGGATTACACCACACCACATAAAAACAGCACAAAAACAACATGAATGAAAGTAGCAGTGGTCCTGGTAAAATACTATCAATTTCAAACTATAAGCCGCTACTTTTTCCCATGCGGCCTGTACAACGGTACGGCTAATTTATAGATTAACAGCCACCAGGGGGCACTCTATAACAGTTAATTCAAAAGAGAAACAGACGTGGGGAATAATTATGTGCTGCAGAATACACTAGTCATGCACAAACCCTCATCATTTTAAGTTAAATACAATGGATCTGTCCATCAAAGAAGGAAATAGAGCCACTGCACGTAAGTTTGACCATCAATGAACCGATTGTGCGACGTTGGAGGCAGCAGCAGGAAGAAGTTCGTCAATGAAAAAAGACGACAAAAGCTTTCAGAGGAAATAAAAGCAGATGGCCTGTGTTCGTGCTGTTTTATTTTCTAAACCTTCAGATGTGTTCATCCCGTGTTGATGTGTTGAGCGTGTCTTAAATTAAAACTCAAAAATACTGTGTCTTTCTGTGTAAATATCTCATGTTATAACATATTTGGAACATGCGGCTTATATTCAAGAGCGGCTTTTATATCTACAAAATGTGTTCCCTTTTCAAATTTAGCTGGTGTAGCCTATGTTCTGGTGCGCTCAGTGCTCCAAAATTTACAGTACATTAAATACATTACAAATATCTTGGACTGTATAGCACCTCCCGGAGTATAGAAGCTCAAACTGCAGGGTTCAGAGGGTGAGAGGGGTCCGACACTCTGCATTTAGCTTTACTCAGTGCCCTGTCTTTGTTCAGCTGGCTCAGAAGGTGGAGTCACTGTCAGATTTCATTCAAAAGTTGAGTTGGGCATCCAAAATTGTGCTAAGATATTTAAAACTACTCACAATCGCGACATTCTGAAAATGAGCTCTTTGGTTTTGGTTCATTTGCTGTTGACTGACACCATGTTTGCAGGACCTCTGTGTACTCCAGGTAGCCCGCCTCAGCTGGGACTTTGTTCTGATGGAGGAGACTGATGAGGGGCCAGGTTGTCTGCATATTTCAGGAGTTTAAAATGGGTGTCATCCATTTTAAAGTCATTGGTAAAAAGACTGGTGACAATACATAGCCTTGGGGACAGCCAGTGCTCACAGTACGCTCCTTTGAAGTACTGCTCCTGACACAAACCCTCTGCGGCGCCACGTGAGGAACTGTCTACTCCACAAAACCAGCCCTGAGCCAGTCTCTTTATAACAATGTATATTTTCATAGAATCAAAAACTGAACTAAAATCATAGACTGTATCTATAAATGGACATATCTAACCTGCTAGCCGCCGCATTCCAAATAGGAAGTGATCATGGCCGCTCTTCTGGATCCATCGACTCGTCATTTAAATCTTAAAATGTTCGTATTAACTCGCTCTACATGATCCTGGTGTTTTTTGTATTTCACTATTGTGTCCATAAATCAGGATCTGAACGTTAATAACAGACAAATCAGGAGCCTTCTTTCCCCGAGGTCGCTCCTGCTAGCGTTAGCAACAGGTTTGATTGACAGCGTTGCTAAGCGCTCGCACCCTGCTAAACCAGCAGTGCGGGCGGGAAGGGGCATTATCTTATTATTACCTAGCTCTGGATTGGCTCTTTGGTTGCTATGATACTCGCGGTTGTAATTCTTTATATGGAAGTTGGCTTGAAATTGGCTCTAGCCTCGATGAACTTCATTTTGTTATACAGTATCTATATTTGATGTCTTTCGTGTGTATATAATGTAAAAACTAGTAAACGTGAAGAAAAAATTAATAGTTAATGAGAGAATGTGCCCAAACTTTTGACTGGTAGTGTATGTAGTGTGTATGTAGCATGTATGTAGCATGTATGTAGCGTGTATGTAGTCTGTATGTAGTGTGTATGTAGCATGTATGTAGCGTGTATGTAGCGTGTATGTAGTGTGTATGTAGTATGTATGTAGCGTGTATGTAGCGTGTATGTAGCATGTATGTAGTGTGTATGTAGCGTGTATGGAGCGTGTATGTAGTCTGTATGTAGCGTGTATGTAGCGTGTATGGAGCGTGTATGGAGCGTGTATGTAGCGTCTATGTAGCGTGTATGGAGCGTGTATGTAGTATGTATGTAGCGTGTATGGAGCGTGTATGTAGCGTGTATGTAGCTTGTATGGAGCTTGTATGTAGCGTGTATGTAGTGTGTATGTAGCGTGTATGTAGCTTGTATGGAGCTTGTATGTAGCGTGTATGTAGTGTGTATGTAGTGTGTATGTAGCGTGTATGGAGCTTGTATGGAGTGTGTATATAGCATGTATGTAGTATGTATGTAGCGTGTATGGAGCATGTATGGAGTGTGTATGGAGCGTGTATGTAGCTTGTATGTAGCGTGGATGTAGCGTGTATGGAGCATGTATGTAGCGTATATGGAGCGTGTATATAGCATGTATGTAGTATGTATGTAGCGTGTATGGAGCATGTATGGAGTGTGTATGGAGCGTGTATGTAGCTTGTATGTAGCGTGTATGTAGTGTGTATGGAGTGTGTATGGAGCATGTATGTAGCACGTATGTAGCGTGTATGTAGTGTGTATGTAGTGTGTATGTAGCATGTATATAGCGTGTATATAGCGTGTAGGGAACGTGTATGTAGCATGTGTGGAGCGTGTATGTAGCGTGTATGGAGCATGTATATAGCATTTATGTAGCATGTATGGAGCGTGTATGGAACGTGTATGTAGCATGTATGTAGTGTGTATGGAGCATGTATATAGCATTTATGTAGCATGTATGGAGCGTGTATGGAGCGTATATGTAGCGTGTATGGAACGTGTATGTAGCGTGTATGTAGCGTGTATGTAGTGTGTATGGAGCATGTATGTAGCGTGTATGTAGTGTGTATGTAGTGTGTATGTAGCATGTATATAGCGTGTATATAGCGTGTATGGAACGTGTATGTAGCATGTGTGGAGCGTGTATGTAGCGTGTATGGAGCATGTATATAGCATTTATGTAGCATGTATGGAGCGTGTATGGAACGTGTATGTAGCATGTATGTAGTGTGTATGTAGCATGTATGTAGTGTGTATGTAGCATGTATGTAGTGTGTATGTAGCATGTATGTAGTGTGTATGTAGCATGTATATAGCGTGTTTATAGCATGTATAACATATGTGATGGTTGTAGATGAGGAGGAGCAGATGGAGCAGCAGGAGGCGTCTGTTTGGGGAGGGGTTTGGTCCCTCCTCACTGTCCCAGAATGAAGCTCCTTGACAGCAGCAAAACCAGAGCGTGGGGCATATACTCAGTCCTATTAGCACATCACTCTCTCACCTCTTTCTCCTCTCTCTCTCATCCTTCCTCTCTTTCTCTCACCTCTTTGCTCCTCTACCCTTCCTCTTTCCCCCCTCTATTTCTTCTCTCCACTCTCTGCCCTCTCTCTTTCTCCCTCCATATCTCTTTCCTGTCATTCTCTCTCCTCTATCTGTCCCCAGTCTCTCCTCCTAATCTCTTCGCTCCTTTTCAAATTTGCAGTCTCCCTATCTCTCTCCTCCATCTCACCTCTCCCTTTCTCTCCTCTCCTCCTTTCCTTTCCTTGCCTTTACCTCTTAACTATCTCTCTCACTTTATCTCCTCTACGTTTCCCCCTGTCTTCTCTTTCCTTTCTATCTCTTACCCCTCTTCTCTTCTCTACCTCTCTCTCCCTCCTCTATCTCTCCTTCTTCTCTCCTCTCTCCCTCTACCTTCGTTATACCTCCTCTCTTCTTTTTCTCCTGTAACCCTTTTTCGTTCCTCTCTCTTGTCTATTTCTACTCTTTCTCTCTCATCTCTCTCTCCTTTACCTCTCACTCCTCTCTCCTCTCTCATTATCGCCTTCCTCCCCCTTTTTCCTCTATCTCTCCCTCTTTCTCTCTCCTCTCTCCCTCTCTCCACGGTCTTTGCTGCCCCCGCTGTACCTCCTCTCTTCCTCTTTCACCCTTCTCTCGCCTCTGTTTCTCCTCTTCATCTGTCTATGTCTCATCTCTCACTTCTCTTCTCTCCCGCTGCCATGACGACGGGGTACCCAAAGCAGGTGGGAAAGGTGTGTGCCCCCTTCCCCCCCCTTCCCCCTCGCTCTGGGACGGAGGGGTGCCCGGGGGGGGGCGTACGGTCTGGGCGAGGTGTCAGAAAGGTCACGGGGTCACGGCTCTTGTCTCACTTCATCTTCGGACCCACCAGGAGCAGTGACAGGTGCGAAAATTGAATCAGGGCCACATTTATCAAGAGCATCCCAAAGGCCTAGTTTAAGGATTTGGGGCAAAATCCATCTCAGAGTGATGTAGTTTAGAACATGTGGGGTGTGGAATAACTCACTGTCTCACTAAGTTAAGTTATCAATCCACATTTGGACTTTTAAAGGGGTATTATATTACGCAGAATTGACTCTTGTAGCTTTAAGCCATGTTGTAATACTGTTACCTCATCAGAAACAGACCTGGAGTTGTGTTTGTTTCATTCACACACGTGTTTGAGTGACACTTTATGACTAGTCTGTCCACATCTCTAAAGTTCAAAACGCTCTGTTCCACCTTGTGATGTCATGAAGTGGTAGTTTTTCAAGTTAACAGCTCCTTTTTACCTTTAGTTCAGTAAAGATTGGCAATTCCAGGTTGCGTAACCCTTTATTATTAGTCTGTTGTTACAAACGACTTTGTCCAGGGGTGGCGACACAGAATGAAAAGGCGTAGAACAAAAACAGGAGCATGGAGAGGTGGTGAAACGATAAATAAGAATCGCTTTTACAAAAATAATACTCAAAAATGTGTGCAAATTAGCGGAGGAGCGGAGGACGCGCTGGTCGCTGATCTGGTGGTGGCTCCGGGCTTTTATTCCCCAGTTGATTACCGGCGGACCACGTGTGACTCAACAGCTGGTAGGTGGATCTAGGTGGGTGTAGGTAACAGCTGTGTACATCTTCAAAGCTCAAAATGCTCTGTTCCACTTTGTGATGTCATGAAGTGCTTGTTTTCAAGTTAACAGCTACTTTTTACCTTTAGTTCAGTGGAGATTCACAATTCCAGGGCTGCAGTTATCCAAATGATTCTAGTGAAGGTGTATGGAGTGTAAAAACACAGTGGAGCACTTCCTGTATTACCACATGATGACATCACAAGGTGGAACAGAGTGTTTTTATGTTTGCAAGAAGAACTCAGCCCAAAATCTGCAGGGTTTGTGTTAAACATGTGAGAATGAAACAAAACACAACTCCAGGTCAGTTTGTGACGAGGAAACAACATTAGAGCAGAGATCAGAACGTAGCGTAGTATGAGCTCTTTAAAGTTCTGTTTTTTTTTTTATAAAAATGTGCTTTGATTGCTGAAAAAATAGCTCAGAACATTGCAGGAGTGTACCTCTGCTTTTTAATTTTAATCAAGTCCATTCTCAGTAATTAGAAAGTGCTCTACTGTGTAACGTTTTAGACACTTTTCTGTTTGATTTTTGTTTCATTCTGTTATTTTGAAAAACACAAACGCCTCCCTCTGTTTGTCTCCAAGCAAATGTTCTTCTTTTGAGTATAATATTTCACAGCATGGCATAAAATCTATCTATCTCCGTGGAGAATGTTCCGAAGTATGGTTTTAACTTTCTATTTCCAGGGAATGTGGCGCGATGTTCCGCCGCTAGAAAGTTACGCAGTGTTGCTTTGAACATCAGTCTTTTACTCATTTTTACCTTATACTTATATTCTAAAACAGTTTTTCCCTATGGACAAAGTGACAAAGTGCAAACTACCCGTTGCCAGATACAATAAATGTAACCATCCTGTTTGCATTTATTAACTCCATTTTGCATACATTAGCTGCAGACTTGTTTGCGTATAGACTTTCCTGGTGAATATTATGGAAATCTGATTTAGTAAACAAGTTTTTCGAGATAAAGACGGCGCTAAACACACGGCGCTGCAGCTTTGAGTATGGCAGAGAACCTTTGCTCTGAGGGACCAATCAGCAGCCAGCCCGTACTCCAGCACAACGCCGACGTAGCCATGCATTCATCGCTATGGGAACCAACACTGCACTGCACCTCCAAACAAACCACTGGCATATGTCTCGACTCGTAAAGCAGCTTCATAGAGGACTTTTCCAGCGTTTACCGTGGTAATAAGACTATTTCAGCTTATGTTAAACGTCACTACCTGTTTCTCAATGAAGATGCCGTTGCTTTGCCTGGAATGCTCCACAGTTTAGCGTTAAACTTTGCTATCGGGGGTTTATTCAGTTGCAGCTGAAGAAAAATAAAAACGTAAATGTGCATTCTTACTGTGAAGTTGGCTCTCCTCTCCACAGATCTGATCTACAGCTTGCCTGGTAGGGTCAAATACTTTCAAGAATGGTAGGAAATACTCAAAATACTGTCAAATACTCTCTATAGAGATGTAGGAGTTTTGTCTTGAATGTTCAACAGTTTGGCGAACGTTTTAAACTCCATGAATACAAGCAGGTAACGCCACTAGGCTAAGTTACAGGCCTGATCTGTGGAAAAGTGAGCTGTTTTTCAAGGTTATGTTTAGCCAGAAACATTCTTGTTAAATGGTTTGAGAGAAGAATTAAAGAAGCATTTTTTGTTAGGAAAGACAATCCATCTTTGAACAGGAATGGAGGCCTTAGACATTATCTTTCCCCACCTTTAACGCCATCCTCAAACCCAAAGCAAACAAAAGAAACAAAGAGAACAATAGAGCTAGCCAGGATGCTAATGGGTGTGGAGAACAAAAAAAAACAAAAAAACATTAGGAGGTGTATGAATATACTGAGTATAACTCAGGCACAGAGCTCAATAGACATAACCTACAAACAGAAACTCTAAAAAATTGGTGTTGCCAGTTCAGTGTAGTTAGCTCCTCCCTTCAGACAGATATAAGGCAGTGTCCAGCAGTAATCTGACCAGAACTGAAGAACGTTTGGCTGCTCGGACGAGCAGCCAAACGTCTTCACTCCTATAACTTTTTGTCCAGTTGACAGATTTTACTTTACAGGCTTTTACGATACTTATTAAACAGACATATTGTGTTTGTGTCGCTCTATAGTTATAATCTCTGAGACTCGTGGATCATTATATTAGAATTTACACATTTCAGATCGCAATATTCATCTAAAACGACTTAATAAAAGAAACAAGTCAGCTGATTTCTGTGTTAGAAAGCTGTGGTGTCCAATGGGAGCTGACATCGCCTTAAACGTCGTCACATCAAAGAGCCGTGGAGCTGTTGGCGCCCCCTATGGACAGCTGCATATCACACTAGCGAGCAGCGGATTAGTTTTTTTGCCAAAATTAGCCAAAATTACTACCACTACACGTATCATCAATTAAGAAAATAAAACTGAGTGAGAACAGGGTTGATTGGCAATATGGCAACTTGAAAATAAGCAATTAAAGGTTGTTCAAACACGAATCACTCCAAAAACAATTTCAAGAGGGTAAACGAGAAGAAAACACGTAAAACATGGTTAAAAACTCTGAAAAGTCCATTTTGCAGAATAGGTCTGATTTTAAAAAAGGTCATAATGTGGAAGATTCCAGGCAAAGCATTAAATTCTCCAGATGACAGAACTTCCACCAAAAACGTTACATAGTGCAGCTTTAAAAAAGAAACTCAAGTTCTAATTTCAACAGCACATTTTATGAAGTTTAGCTCTTCAAAGTTCTCCAGAGACAGAGTACAGTAAACCATGAGTCACACAGTCACACTGACACGACCATCAGCCACTGGCTCATTGTGAACTGTAGACTTACCTGCCGTTAAATATCGACTCAACTATATAATCAGGTCTAAAAGAGAGGTATAAAACCACTTATGACCTCCGGGGAGCGCTAGTGTGCGTCATCATGCCTCCACAGAAATGTCAAAGCTGCGACTGGATTATGCAGCAATTCCACCATTTTCAGAAGACGCACTTTGTCATGGTAAGCGCCGCGTGAACTTTCGACCTACGTTTTACTTTTGGTGATGACGACACCGGGAGGTTTATAGACAGTAATCTGCAACAGGCCAGAGACTCTGAGCAGATCATTTAATCCCGTCTCGGTGGAGAAAACATTTAGGAGTTTGCATTTTTTTATCTATCATCAGGAGGTTCGTGAGACTTGGAAACGAGCATCTTTCCCTTTTTTTTTTCCAGGAGCTGTCTCTGAATGATTAGGCCTTGCACCCCACAGCAAGAAGGTTCAGAGTGGAGCCTTTTGTTTGCATGTTCTCTCCAGTCTCCCCCACAGACTGTATAAAGAAGTGGTTTCACAAATCTGCTAATACAGGCCCAATGTCACTGACAGTTAAAAAAAAAAAGCATAACTCTTTTGTTTCTAAATATTTTACTTTCACTTTTTCAGAGAATTTAGAACGACCCTTCTGACATTAATCTGAGCAAATACAGCACCGAGGAATGAACCCTCCTTGTACAGTGGTACTTTGAGTCACATGGGTCAAACTCACAAACCCAGTGGTGTTACCGTCGACATTTTAATACCAGAGATGCCCCAAGTGTAAATGCCATTAAAGGAATAATAAGTGTTTTTCAAAGACAGGGGGCAGTATGTGATCTCCACAGACCTGACTAGTCCTGTTTTCTTCCTGTGGGTCTATCTTAAAGAAAAGATGTTTGTGAATAAATCTCAGACAATAAACGACTTAAAACGTAACATCGAGGATCAAATAAGAGCCATAAGCCCGGAAATGCTTTAAATGTTCTGTAAAGTGTGTTGGATCAGGCTGTTCAGAGACAAACACAAAATGGTGGACACTTAAAGGGACCTCTTTCGCTAAATCGGCTTTCTCTGTCGTTGCTATGAGTTAGTGGAATAGTTTGAAAGGTTAAGAAAACTTCCCCACACTGTCTCACTCTTTTCACTTTTATTCTCACAAAGTTTCGGTCCCTCTGACCTTCCTCAGGTCTGAGCACAGCCCCTTCTGCTCCCCTTATATAAGTCAGGAACTCAACAAATCACAACAGTGAAAAAACATACATTCACAAGACCTCAGTGTTAGACTCAATGTACCTGCAAAACTGTGCATAATTCAAATTTACATCAGTCTTTTGTGAGTTAAAACACATGGATGATGACTAAGATGTTATCATACTAAAAAGGCAGCAGTTATTATACCATAAACCTGACATTTTTTAACAAAATATTGGTTGATTAAAGTGAAGGGGGCGGTCCCTGACTTATATAAGGGGAGCAGAAGGGGATGTGCTCAGACCTGAGGAAAGTCAGAGGGACTGAAACATTGTGAGAATAAAAGTGAATCAAGAGCGAGACAGTGTGCGGGAGTTTTCTTAACCTTTCAGACCAAGTGCTTCTCCTCCGACGCACCTGTCGCCCTGTCAGGGGGGCAGAGTCTACACAGAAGTGAGTGGAATAGTTAAAGCCAAATGAGATGACTGTATAACATGCACACAAACGTTTGCATATGTGGCAAAGAAATGGCTAAGGATTTGTAGAGGATTTGTACATCTGAAAATGATTGTGTGTGTGAATAAATTGGTGTGGTTGTGTGTGAACTGAATATTTTTAGAAATGTCGTACTTGAGGGGGTGAGATGTGTTGTATTTGGTGTATGTACCATATGTTTACAGGTCCTTCATCCACCTACATCAGCCTGTCCAGGGACTACAGGTGGAAATGAGTATTTTTGCTACAACCTGGCACCTTATTTCCTGTTTTTTTAAGGTCAGTGTATTGTTGTGCACTGCCCCCGTCCCAATAAAAGCATATCATACCGTACAAGGAGACAAAGTGAGTGTGACGTCACCCACAGCGCTCGGCTCCAGTTAAATGAAGCTCATCAAGGCTAGCGGGTATAGCGGCTAATTTGGAGCCAATCAGAGCTCCACGTTTGGAACTCTGACCGCGAGTATCATAGCAACCAAGGAGCCAATCCGAAGCAAGGCTGTTGAAGGTAATGCCCCCTTTATCACGCAGCTTAAACTGGACTCAAATGCAACATAAAGAAATACTGCCTCAGTGAATCTCAGTGAGTTTAACATCGTTTAATCAGGAAACGGGGCCTGTGTGTCTCTCTTGAAACGACAGTCCAGCCACACAAACTGAACAGAGGGAGAACATATATCCTACCCACCCTGAAAGTAAATGAACTGGAGGTGCGGGTCAAACAGGGAAGCAGCAAAAGAAGGACTGGGACAGGCTGGGAAATGAACTCAAGAACAGGTCCCTCAGGTTCAAAATGCAGACATTGCAAACAACAGATAAGTGTCCTTCAAACACCGTCCCGCCTGCGCCGCTGGTTTAGCAGGGAGCGGGAACTTAGCAACGCTGTCAATCAAACCTGACACTTAAAGCCACAGTATCGGCTTTGGAACTGAAAAAGCTGGAGAAAAGACGGTTTCGGACCCCCTCTTCCTCCCTCCCAATCTAAAACCGTCCGCCGGGCCCCTTTAAAGCTCTGATTTCTGACTGGACCTCTAAGCTGGCATTTGGCTGTTCTCATCGGGACCAAAGGAGATTGAAACTCATGAGGGGGGGTGACAGAAAGGAAATGACCTCATCCATCTCGACTCCCCAAGTTCATGCATTATCTATTAAGGAGAGCCCTTAACGGATAGGGCAGGCTCACATTTCACTGCTCCACTACGGCCGCACTATATGACTCTGATTACTGCATTATTTGTATTCATTTCATTTCAAATTCACAAAATATTGCTGAACCGGCACATTAGATTTCGATGAATGGACTTTTTCTAGAATACGCAGACAAACCCAAGTCATTAATAGAAATTACCATTCTAATTGATGAATGACTATCTCCTGTAATGAAAATATGGGGTGAAAAGAGCTATTTTAGGAGCAGTGGATAAGATGCTTTGTGCTAATACCGTTTTTATCATATAGAGATAGTAGGCCGCCTCTAATTGGACTGATGATGAGGGCATTACAATGGGTCCTCCCCCGAGAAGGGATTTCTGGGGTGTTCGGTTAAAGATAGAACCACTATTTTCTGCAAGCTTTTATTGAAATCGTGAGGAAAAAAAAGAAAGGAAAAGTTAATAGCTTCAGCCTGAGCACTCAACCAGTCACGGAGA
The DNA here is from genome assembly GCA_019594935.1 of Periophthalmus modestus. Classification (NCBI taxonomy): domain Eukaryota; kingdom Metazoa; phylum Chordata; class Actinopteri; order Gobiiformes; family Gobiidae; genus Periophthalmus; species Periophthalmus modestus. The sequence goes on along the minus strand of JAIEZT010001214.1, from coordinate 2,527,837 downwards.
TAGGAGCCGAGCCCATTGACTTGGGTAATTATTTCTGTGTTTTGACTCCTCCCTGAGTGCAGGATCACAATGGGGATTTTACATGGCAGCGATGTGGGGAAGTAGGCTACGGCTGTGTTAGGATGGGACAGGTCACATGGGCACAGCTTTGGTACAAACCATGTGGCAGTTACATACAGTGAACCATCGCTGGACGTGTATAATGTTAAAACACACGGTTAATGAAAGAAATAAGGAGCATTTTACAATTTTTTTTATGCATTTTTGTAAATTCAAACTGCTCCAAGTTGTTTGTAAACTACAGATCCTTATGCCAATGGTAGATGAAGTCTCAATAGTCTTACTGAAGTGAAAATAAAATTATTACATGAGAAAACTACTTAAGTAAAAATATTTAAGTACCTGTACTTTAAGAGTAAAAGTAAAAGTGTGTTCATTTGTTTAAGTGTTAAATGTAGTGATATTAATTTAAAAATTAGACATATTTTGGTCGACAGTAACAATACGAATCTATGTCAAAATTTTCTCATCATGATTTGTGTGTTTTTTTTTTTTTTTTTTTTTTTTTTTTTTTTTTTCTCAAATCTAAAGCGTGAACTCAAAAACTTTACCACAAAGATGGTAAAAATAACCCCTCAAATCATATCGTACTTTCTACTTTCCTGTCCAGTTCAAAATGTAGTGGAGTAGAAAGTACAGATACTGCTCTCAAGTGGAAGTAGTGTAGTGATATAAAGTAAAAAGTATCCACTGTAAAATGTCCTTAAGTAGAGCACAGATACCTAAAAATACTACTTAAGTACAATACTTTACTACTTGTACTTCCTTTCCTTCTACTTGATGCTTTTCCTCATAAGTGAACCGTTATCAGTCTTTTCATGCTTCAGATGATAATTACTATATTTATCTTTATTCTGCCTCCACTAGTGTTTGGAAACTAGTTTTACAGCTAATGAACAGTTTTTTCTCTAATAAACACCCAGGAAGCCTCTCGCTGTTTTGGACATTTACTGTAGAGTAGACTGTAAAACTGTAACATACAGAGAAATATCTGCATATTACAATCATGCTTTTATATTCCTATAAACAAATGTTAGGCAGAGCTACAAAACAACTTATATTAACTGATTATAATATCATATATGCACAACATTAGCTTAAAGGGAGCTACAAGTAATGAAAAAGTGTGTAAAACTGTTGATTAGCATCATGCTAACATGAATGAAAATCCCATAGAGATGCTACCACTATTAGTGTCTTCTATTTCAGCGCGCAAATTTACACTTCAAATCAACTTAAAGTGCCTCAAATGAGTTTATAAAGCGAGCTAACATGTTATAAACTGTCACAGTACTTACAGGACAGATATTTGCATGGGGCCAAATGACACTTTACAGGACTTAAACACAGAGAAAATGACAGAACTGTTGAAAGTCTGCAACAATATATGGCAGCTACGGCAGCTCTGAATAGACAAAGGTCTAAAGTATCGTTCTCCAATGGAGCAAGAGCTATCCCAAAAGAACACTTCAGACAGATATGGATTATCTGATATTAATTGAAAGTATTGTTATAAGTAGCAGAAAATGGCTTTGGATCTAAAATAACAGTGAACAGGAGAAACAGACAGATCTTTGGCTCAGTCAGGTTCATCTGGTCTGCAGCTGGAGGCAGCCCTACGGGACAATAAACCGGGACGAGGGGGCTTTTTTACTCTCAAACACCTGAAGAAGCACACTCTGAAGTGTTAGTGAGCAATCCAAACTGTCAGGGATGAAAACAACTAAACCTTGGTCTGAAAAAAGAGCCTCTAAAAAACAAACCAAAAGAGAACAGATGTGTATTTGTATTGACTATTTTAAAGTACAGAGTGAATCTCATTTGTATTTCATGTCTTTGACCCGTTGACGTTACATCCTTCAGTTCAGTTCACGCTCTGTCCTTTTCACTACGACATTGGAGCAAAGTTTGATTATTGTGATAAGACCTACAATTAATTCCATGTGTCAGCTGGAGCCGTTTGGAGGTCACCATGAGCCATGTAAAGTCCAATGAAAACATGTTGGTCTGGTCAAAGCCTCGGATGCAGTTTCAAAACAGCAGAATGATTATATTTGACGAATATCGTTAAAGGGACTGTGCACGATTTCTTTCATAATAAAGTTTGTCTTGCCCAAGTACAGATTGATACTGTAATAGCGGTTCTCATGGTCAAAATGCGCCCGCTGCGTGCCGTCTATCTAAGTATTAAGTCTTTTATCACCCACAAAACAAGTAGTAAAGCTGGTAGTCTGTTAGCATGCTATTTGTTCTCCGCTCTGGCATCTGAAAGTTGTGAAAAGTCTTATAAACTCTGCGAAACTCTAACACTAACCCCTAAACACCCCCTGACCCTAACCCTGCACTGAACACTTAGAATGCTAGGAATGTGTTAAGAAAGTGAGGAATAATTTGGATCACTGCAAAGTAATTCTATTTATTTCATTTTGAAGACAGTAAAAGTCAGGTACAGTGTGTTTAAATTGGTAGTTTTACTTGTTGTTTGCAGTGACGTGGCCTCTTAAAGTTGTAAAATGCGTTCATAAACTGGTGGCAATGAAAAGAGCTAGAAATATGCAAGGAAAGTGAGGAATACTAAGGAAAACTGGTTCTACAAACCTTTGAGACAGACAACTGGATCACCCAAAGGTCAAAACCCCCGAGCCACAAACAAAACAAATGTTGTTTACTCCGTTCAGTGCAGTGACACAGCTACTGCATACGAAAACAGACCAACCACCCTCGCAAGAGCCGCTCGGGACAACAATCTGCTGTTCATCTCCATCTCAAGCCAGTTTTTGTTAAGAAAGACAATCCATATTTGAAACAGGAATGGGACCTTAGACATCATCTGTCTTCTATTTATAACTCCATCCTCAGGCCTAAATCTAAACAAGAAAACAAGTGTAGCCAGTATGCTAACAGGTGTGAAGCATCCATGAAGCACCTAATGATTATGCAAATATAATCTCTCTCTTCACACTTAAGGTAGCTTATTAGATTTAGCTAACAAATAGAAACTGTAAAACAAACAGCTGTGTTAGTTTCAGTGTAGTTAGCTCCTTCGTTCATACAGATATAAGGCAGTGGCCCAGCAGTAATCTGACCAAATTGAGAAGAAGAGGTGGATTAGGCGCCAAACAATGGACATAGGATGTGAGCATGGTTGCACTTCCGCTCCATCGTCATTTTGGTCCCCCCCCCCCCCCCCCCCCCTTAAAATGTTCCTATAACTCGCTCTAACATTAACTGCTGTTTTTATTTGGCTATTTTGGTCCGTAAATCAAGGATATGACATTAATAAGATACAAATCCGGTGTCTTCTTTTCTTTCCCCCCAAGTTCCTCCCCGCTAGTATTTAGCAACCAGGTTTGA
>JAIEZT010001214.1:2517826-2524323 GCA_019594935.1 Periophthalmus modestus | reverse complement strand
TTCAGAGTTAAAAAGTAAAAAGTATTTCCACACAGTGTTGTACTTAACTAATTTTTTACTTAAGAAAGATTTTTTCAATGTGATACTTTTACTCGAGTTATCTTTTTACCTCTGTATTGTACTATTACTTAACAAAATTAAGTACTTCATAACTAAACCATCAGAAAACTACAGAGATTCATTCTTTTCAACTTTAATCTTAAAATCAAGTGCTGCTTCAGATTTATATTACAGTTTAATTTCTTGGCAAATAATACATTGATCCTCGCTCGCACAGGAGTAGTTTCTGAAGCTGTGTTGTTTATTGAACTGCAAAGACAAGTAAAAGGTCTTCAGAGCTAAAACAAATGCATTTGAAGCTTGTATCTAATGAGCCAGTAACAGGACACAGTCGGCAGCAGCAGTGACCCAGAAACTGAAGTGATGTGAAAAACATGGACCAGAATCACTGGTCCAGAGGAGAGGAGCAGAGTGACAAATCAATGCTCCGTTAACACAGAAATATCAAATGTTAATTAGTTCACGCAGCTCGGTCCATCTGCGCTCCGATGACAGAAACATGTTTGTGAAGTGTTTTACAAGATGGAGGAAAGGCTGGTGCTAAGCAGAGGTGAAGAGAATGAAAATATGTATTAACTCAGCAGAAAGTGTTCATGCATATCAGAGTGATGTAAAATTAGGACCTTTGCCATAGCAATTAGTAATTCAAAACTAAATATTCTATCTGTTGAGTAGCCAAAAGTCCTCAAAATGTCTCCTATAACAAGAAGTTGAAATGAATGTATAGTATAGTATAGTATAGTATAGTAAACTCCTAGTATTTTTTACTTTTGAAAAAGTACAAAGAAATACAAGAAATGAGAAAATGTATTATTACTACCACTATTCATCCTAATCTAATTTGCATTCTAGTCATTTTTTTATAGCATTGTTTTTTGCTGCAGGGAGGTCAGTGCAGATTACGCATGGAGAGGGCAGTCGCCGTTATATTGATTCTATCCATAGACTGTACAAAGAAGTGGACTAAGTCAGTGTGACATCACCCATAGCGTTAAGCTCCAGTCAAATGAAGCTCATCGAGGCTGGAGCAGTTATAGCGGCAAATGTGGAGCCAAGTTCCATATTTGGAATTCTGACCACAAGTATCATAGCAACCAAAGAGCCAATCTGGAGCCAGGCAGTTGAAGGTAACGTCCCTTCCCGCCTGCACCACTGGTTTAGCAGTGTTTAGCAACACTCTCAATCAAACCTGTTGCTAACACTAGCAGGAGCCACCTCAGGGAAAGAAGGTAACGTTCATATCTTGATTTGCGGACACAATAGTGAAGTAAAAACACCAGGATTGTGTAGAGCGGGTTAACACGAACATTTTAAGAACAAAATGACGAGTCTGAAGTTGCAGTTGCAGAGAGAGGGGCCACAGTTTTTCAATATAAAATGAATTGGAGCCAGAGTCAGTAGAGCTGGAAGTGCGCCCATGCTCACTTGTTAGCTTGTCCATTTATATATACAGTCTATGGTTCTATCAAACTGTTTTTTATGGCTCTTCAGTGACTTAAATGGGAAGATAAGTTTATTAATCTAACACATCTCAGATCTGGTTTAATAGTTGATCCCTCTTTCCTCTGGAGTTTACATTTATTTACATTAGAAACTAGAATCAATATCAACCAATATAAAAATGATTGGCATGTTGTTGTTGGTCAGATGATGACAATTTGGGACTGTTGCCATAGTGATTAGCAATTTAAAACAAAACAGTACTGTGTTGCAGTTTTTTCCATAGTTTGGCCGGGGGTGTGACTTATACTCAGATGCAATCTATATGTGAAATATATGTTGTTGTTTTTTTCATTATTATGCATTTTTTGGCTGGTGTGATTTATACTTCGGAAAATACGGTATATCTTTTTTTCGAATAGGAAAAAGTCCTCAAAATGTCCCATATTATAACAGATAGAAATGATACCAAATTGTACATCAGACTGACATTGTAGCCGTCTCTCAAAACAGGTTAATTAAAGAAGGCTTCGAAGGCTAAATGGTTATCACAGTTTGAGGCCAACAATGTTAAAACCAGATATGACCCAGATTTTTAAACTTGGAGAGATGTAAAAATAGGACAGTTTGGGGATGTTTTTGTGGCGCTGCTGTGTCCTCGTGGGTGGAGATCAGCGGGGGCTCATCTCTATTATACGGGACACATCATTTGGATTCAGGGAGGGAGATGGTTTCCCCTGACGACAGAGGGCCTTCTGGGACATCAACGGAGACAGATCGGCTCAGGACAGAAACTCTTCACTCAATAGAAGCTGTTTATTCTACTGTATTATACTTAAAGGGGTGATATTACACTGTTTTCAGATCTATGTTCTAATGTAGTTTTCCTCTTCACAAGTTGTGTTTTGTTTTATTTACACATGTTTAACTCACAAACCCTGTATATTTTAAACCTGAATTCTTCTTTCAAATGGAACACTCACACAGGAAGTGCTCCATTGTGTTTTCAGTCCTGGAATCCAATCTCTACTGACCTAAAGGGTAAAAGGTAGATGCTAACTTGAAAACTATTGCTCAAGGTAGAACAGAGCATTTTGAGCTTTGCAGATGTAGACAGACTAATAATAAAGCGATACTCAAACACGTGTGAATGAAACAAAACACTGTGGCAGTTTATGTAAAAGGAAAGAAAAGTAGAAAAATACAGGAAGTAGTGATCAACACAGAACTCATCAATACAGAACATTACATCCAAAATGCAGGGCTGTTTTCTGGCTGTTTCATCCTAGTTTATTCCTGGTTATGTCCTGGTTTAGTCCTAGTTTGATCCTAGTTTAGACCTGGTTTGATCTTGGTTTAATCCTGGTTTGGTCCTGGTTTAGTCCTAGTTTGATCCTAGTTTAGACCTGGTTTGATCTTGATTTAGCCCTGGTTTGGTCCTGGTTTAGTCCTGGTTTGGTCTCCACTGCTCCCTCCTCCAGCTCTTCTGAAGAGAAGCTGAAAAAGTACAATAGCCTTTTGGAGCCAAACACAGCACCATGGAAACGGGCTCTGGGCCATTTAGCATGTTTACTCGAGCAGAAGAGCCGATAGGATCTAGAATAGTGCTAAAAGTGATACAAAAACAAGACAGAACACAATATCTACCAAGGCTAAACAAAAAACTAAGACTACTCCAGGTCTAACACAGGACTATGGCTGTGTCACGTTTAAGATCCTGGTTTGAGTCCTGATGTAGACTTGATTTGGTCCTGTATAGTCTTGGTTTAGTCCTGGTTTAGTTTCGGGTTTAGCCCAAATTTAGTCCCAGTTTTGATGTGCAATTGTGAACCATAAATCAGAACCTAGCCAGAACTTAACCAGGTCTACATAAGGACCAAGACTGGCCTAAATTGGCTCAGTCAGAACCAGGACTAAACCAGGACTAAACTCGCTCTGCAAGGATCAAACAGGACTAAACCAAGACTAGGACTGACCCAGGAATAGAACTGGACACAACCAAGTCTTCATCAGGACTAAGCAGAAAAACAGAGGGACATAGGGCTGAACCGGAACTAAACCTGGACCAAAGCAGCACTGAACCATGATGAGAAAGGGACCAAACCGTGACCAGACGACAGAGGGCTAAACCAGGACTAAACCTGGTCTCAATGTCTGGTCTGGTGTGGGGGCCCTGGTAACTGTGCACATGTCTCAAACAGATGGTGGGTTTGGTCCTGGTTCAGTCCTGGTTTGGTCCTAGTTTAGTCCTGGTTTAGTTCTGGTTTGGACCTGGTTTAGTCCTGCATTAGTCCTAATTTGGTCCTGGTTTAGTCCTGGTTTGGTCTGGGTTTAGACCTGGTTTAGTTTTGGTTTGTTCTTGGTTTAGTCTTGGTTTGGACCTAGTTTAGTCCTAGATTGGACCTGGTTTATTCTTGGTTTAGTTCTGGTTTGTTCTTGGTATAGTTCTAGTTTGTTCCTGGTTTAGACCTTGTTTAGTTTTGGTTTGTCTTAGTTTAACCCTGATTTGGTACTGGTTTAGTCCTAGATTGGACTTGGTTAAGTCCTGGTTGGGTACTGATTTAGTCTTGATTTGGACCTGGTTTAGTCCTGATTTGGTCTTGATTTAGTCCTGGTTTGGTCTGGGTTTAGACCTGGTTTAGTCCTGGTTTAGTCTTTGTTTGAACCTGGTTTGATCTTGGTTTAATCCTGATTTGGTCCTGGTCTGATCCTGGTTTAGTCCTGGTTTAGTCCTGGTTTGGTCCTGGCTTAGTCCTGGTTTGGTCCTGAATCACAATTAGAAAGGGACCACACCAAGACCACACTACAGAGGGCTGAGCGAGGACTTATCCCGGTCTAAATTACTGGTCTACGTGTTTATTGACACCACACTTTGTCTCAGTATGCGTGATGATGTGTCGGCCCTGGTAGCTGTGCACATGTCTCAAACAGATGGAGGTTGTGACTGTAGAAGTTTCACGCTGCTCAGATCCAGACGACAGTGAAGTAATGAACTCATAAATCCTGCAATAAATAGTGTTTGCCTTCAGTAAATATGGACCACGAGTCTGCAATAAAGATGTAATTATAAGTAAACTGTTAAATGACCTCTTATGAATAGCACTGGAAATGTATTCTTTTTACAGACCAAAGGAAAACACTCTGTTCCACCTTGTGATGTCATGTGGTAATTCAGGAAGTGCTCCACTGTGTTTTTAAACTCCACACACCTTCATTAGAATCATTTGGATAATCACAGCCCTGGAATTTCCAATCTCTACTGAACAAAAGGTAAAAGGTAGCTGCTAACTTGAAAACTACCACTTCATGACATCAAAGGTGGAACAGAGCATTTTGAGCTTTGTAGATGTACAGACTAATCATAAAGGGTTACTCAAACATGTGAATGAAACAAACAGTATTCATCTGTGGGAGCTGGACCACTCTACCAATGATGTTTATGTCATTGTGTCCTTGGGCAAGACTCTTAACCCACCTCACCCCCAAGTGTCTGTGTTCACTGGTGTATGAATGTGTGTGTCAATGTGTGAGTGGTTCCTTGATGTAAAGCGCTTTGAGTGTCTTGAAATTTGAAAAGTGCTGTATAAAAATGTGACCAGGACCATCTTACCCTTTACTTAGGCCTTAAACTTATTCAAACATTATTGTCTGACCTTGAATGTGTCCTCCCTCCATCTGTTTGCCTGGATCACACAGAGAAGCAGCCGATGGCACAGCTGCTGCTCCCGGCTCAGAGCTCATCGCTGACAATGAAAGATTTTTAGACTTTAAATTTGGTCGTTTCTATATATAGTCACATCCACATGCACCGTCGTCCTTCTGCTGTCTGCAATATCTGTTTTACCCGTTAAAATAAGCACTTACATGAGCTGCCTCTGTACCTCAGGATTATAAAGACAACACTGTCACTTTTTTGTTGCTGTAATAAAATGGCCACCAAATGGCCAAATCCAGATTGATATCGCTCTAATTTTTTTGACACAGAGGGATATCAGTCTGTCATCACTCCCTCTGTTGCGTCTCAAGCCAGAACCAAACATGATCGTCCAATCAGATTTGGGGTTTTTTTTCAGTGACATGTGAAACAAAGGAGCTCATTGGTCACCTATCATTTACAAACAAAATCTAAATTCTCTCGCTCAGTGACTGTTTTTCAGTCCCTTGTGATATTTTTGTCTGTTCTTTTTTCCTCCACCTGTCAATCACTCCCATCTCAACTCAGATAAACTCTCCAAAACTCCCTCCAACAAACTGACCAGATTGTATAAATATGGTTTGGGCCTCTTTGACTTAAAGCCATTGTACTTAACTCTTTTGCCCAAAAAGAAACTAAAACAAAAGCTTTTTTTTTTTTTTTTTTAATATCAATGTTTATATTGCACTAAAAACATAAACAGCATGCGTCGCCATTGTGAGTGGATTTGCTTCTCCACAAAACGGTCCCTTATTAGGCCTGGATGAGAGCCTCTTCCTGCTTGTTGCCATGGAAATGTTGTTCCTTTGGCTGTAATATTCCCCAATATGGCATACGCGTATTCATCTTCCTGGAGAGTGTTCCGAAGTATGGTTTTAACTTTCTGTTTCCATGGAATCAAGCAGGTGACTTTCCACCTCCAGAAAGTTACATACTATCAGCAGTATAAGGAAAGTGAAAAAATGTACAGTCCTTGGTTTGGTTTTAGTTTCAGATTACATGTTATCAGGCCCGTCAATAGAAATTTGGGGGCCCGGGGCAAGAAGCCTCACATGGGCCCTCCTCTAATATAAATGAATAGGGAAAGGGTCCGATTCTGGGGCCCTAAGACCCTTTGCACTGCCTCCCTGTCGACTCCCCTGCATGTTATGGTTGGCTGATTTAGCAATCTCTCCATTCTTGCTGGTATCCTCTTAACTGCAGACAGCTGACCTCAATCTCTCTGTCATGACCCAAGATTAGATTGTGTTTGGGTTTCCTGTCTCAAGAAATAACTCATCTTTCTGGTTGAGCTAAACATACT
>JAIEZT010001214.1:2452826-2512826 GCA_019594935.1 Periophthalmus modestus | reverse complement strand
TGGTTTAGTCCTGCTTTAAATGTTTTTTATATAGTTTTATCCAACGTTAATGTGAAATAGTCTACATTTACATTTGACATAAAATACACTGACTCTTTGAGACCTCTTTGACTCCTGATGAGAATTGGACTGATATTATCAGAGACTATTTGCTATTTATTACCGTACTTCTATTGCATTACTATATTTCCATTGATTATGCTCTAGCTAGTTTTGAATAAATACAAATATAGATAAAATAATGAATTGCTTTGCCTGACATTTCAACATTTCTATGCAAGTAAAATGGATTTGTTTCCCTTCTTGACAGCCGCTCCTCAGGTCTGCATCACTTTTGGAGATGAGAATCAGACAAGAGCAGCTCCCAGCACCACAAGAGGCCCGCCTCAGTTCAAATGAGGAGACTGTGCTCAGGACCAGTGCTGCACACGGCAAGTACTTACAGGAGACAAACCAGGAAGGAGGACGTGATGTTCTTCAAGAGCAGGACTTTGTTGACCCATTTTTTGAAGATGTCAAACAGCCAGAAAGAGACAAACCGCAGACAGATGTGGTATCTTACAGTGATGACAGCAACAAAATGTGTTGGGTGACGACAAAAGTGTCAGAGCAGACCAGCAATACAAAAGAGGAGGTTATCCAGTCTGCGGAGTGGCCGCACTGCTGTGGTGTCTGTGGAAACAGTTTCAGATGCAAGTCTGCCCTAAGAATCCATGAACGTGCACACTCAGGGGACAGACCTTTTCAGTGTGACGTCTGCAAAAAGTCATTCACAAAGAGGAGTACTCTTAAAAGACATGAGCGGACACATTCTGGGGAAAAGCCATACTCTTGTGACATCTGTATGAAGGCTTTCAGTGACCTGACATATTTTAAAAAACATCAACACACAGAGACGGGGGAGTGGCCGTACTCCTGTGACATGTGTGGAAAAGCATTCAGTGGAAGTGGCACTTTGAGTCGACACAAATGTGGACACACTGCTAAAGCTAACTAGCACACTTCTGAAGCTAAAGCTAACTAACTCACTGCTAAAGCTAACTAACTCACTGCTAATGCTAACTAACTCACTGCTTAAGATAACTAACAAACTGCTTAATCTAACCAAAGTTTAAAGTAAAGCCCCAGCTGAAGAGTACCACATCTTCTTTAAGCCTGGCATCTTTACAGTTCAAAACCCAGCACTTTAAAATCCACTTGTGCTCATTTAATGTTTCATATTTTGTTTAATAGTTTACCTTTAACTTGCAGTTGAGCATATATTTAAGTGTAATTTTCTAAAACTATAGCTTTTTGTTCAAAAAGGTTGAATTATTCATTATTTATGTTTACATGCCGTACTGCTGTGTTTCAGTCAGTAGGTGGCACCATTTTTGGTCAGTTAAATGTTAAAATTTAGTTTTGAAAAGTTTTTGACTGACCAACCAGTCAAGTGTTTTTATTTATGCACCGTTGTAAACTGAAGTACTTCTGGTATTAACTTGTTTAACTTCTGAATGTGTTTTACATTGTAATTACAAACTTAAGTATTTGTTTTCAGTTGAAATGTCTTCACAAGATATGTAATCATTATTATATTCATTTGTATTCATATTATTTCTGGAATACATACTTGTATTGTCACACCTTATTATAAAATGATAAATGTTTAGTGCAGCAGTGCTTCTCCGTGTTATTTTAAAAGATCCATGTTCTCTGTGCATTCTTGGATCATCAAAGTGAGGCCTATTGGGGAAATATCCAACTTTACAAATAAAAGTTTACAGTAGCTAATACTTGACTTCATTAAGGAATATGGAAAGTAAAAGAAAACATTATTTAAAAGCAGAAGAAGTCCTGATCTGAGGATACCAAGTGAAATTCATGATGAGAAGGTCGACACACGTTTAATGCTATACTACGGAACATTCTAGGCAATTCATGGTCCACAGAGACAAGCAGGTGAGTGGCCCTCATCTAGAAAAGTCACATAGTGTATCTTTATTATAAAAGCTTTGGTCATTCATGACAAATGTTCGTACAGTGGGAACAGTAATCACACAATAACACCATAGGTCGACTTAAAGGGACATTATGAAACTTTTCTGAAGAAAAATCCTCCACCTGCTTGTTTCCATGGAGATGTAACTGCTTTGTCCACAGTATGGCATTAAACGTATCCATCACCATGGTGACAAGCATGAGAGACACCACATAACTGAGTTACTGGTCAGATCTGTGGAGAGGATACCCCGCTCACAGTGAGAATTCATGTTTTTCAAGGTTTGTTTGAGCAGTGAAAACACCCGTGTTAAACAATCCAGAATACAGAAGTTTAATGCCATAATATGGAGCAATCTAGGTAAAGCAATATCTCCATGGAGACGAGTAAGTCACTGACCGACTCACTCACAGCCGGAAGAGTTGCCACAATAGTTACAAATAGTGTGTTGACTTCAAAGTATGTGTTATAACTTATGTGCTTCTAAACACATTTTACTTGAGAAGTTTATATTTACCGTAAACATAACCCAATAATACCCACCTCTGAATAAAAAAACTATAATGGGTTCAATAGATATTTATTCATAATCAGATAAAACCAAAGTTGAAGCACAAACAGCAGGTAGCCCACATAAATAAAACATTCACACTTCAAAAATAGAGCCGTCCCTTCTTCGAGCATCTCCTGTGTGTTTGAATTTACAATAAAAAACATGAGAAAATATCTTGGTTATTGTCCAGTGATGCTAATCTACAACAGGTTCGTTAGCGCGTCAGGCTAACAAGCTAATGCTGTTGAAATGCCTAAACCAAGTCGATAGATCTTTACTGTGTGGTTAAGAGTTAAGCCCAAATGGATTCTTTCCCTGGAACTAAAAATGAACGCTAAAATGTCAACACTATATGGTTGAGTTTCAACAAAGCAACATTTAAAAAAAGAATCTGTCCAACTCAAAATAGAGATGATTTCGATAGTAGCACTGCAATGTTTTATATCAGCAGCAGTTAGGTTAATATTCTGGAAATGCCTGGATTTTAATAGTTTGGGACTTTACATGACAATTGAAACGGTACAAAACCATGACAACCATTTACGTATGAATAAATAAAAGGCAAAATAACACTTTATTTTCAGTAAAAGCTTAAAAACTCTTGAACGAAATGAGAGCGTGAGCGGTTTCAGTGAGTAAACAGTAAGAGTTTTTCAGATTTCTTGGTATGACGACTTTGGGGCTGTGTAGTCCTCACCGCTCCTAGAAAAAAAAAAGAGCAAAGACTTTTATTCTGAAAGGAAAGAGGAAGTACATGAGACTAGGTTCATTGCATTTGTTAAGTAACTCAACCAGTGCCTGTAAATAATGAATGAGAATAACCAAAGGAACTAAAGGTCTGAAGGAGACAAACAAACTGGTCTCCATAAAATATCATTTAGAAAAAATGTAATTTTTCTCAAACAACAATAAAAAAATATGCAATATTTGCTCAATGCCAAAGCTTGAACTTGAAAACTTCAGGATGTTACCATGAACATGATAAAAATCTGCCCTCAAATCATATGAAAAGTACTTTTTACGTTTCAGTCCTGTTTAAAAATGTAGTGAAGTAGAAAGTATAAAGATAATTTACTTTGCTACAATTGAGAGCAAAGAAAAAAACTACCCACAATTTGCTAAAGGACCATTTTTAGGTATCTGTACTTAACTTGAGTACAACACTTTACTACTTGTGCTTTGTAACATTCCACCTCTGTCTGTTTAAAAATGTTTTACTGGGATTATCCTGCATTATTGTTTTTGTATCAGTGGCAGTAGTTTCATTATTATCGTTTTATCACATAATCTCTGGAATGATGTAATGGGCTTCAAAAATGGTTACATCTGCAAACACTGACAGTATCAACACTTTACCTGCTCATTACTGTAAATACTTAATATGGAATTAATCTGTACTTCTTAAGACCTTGTTTAGTCCTGGAATCATCCTGGCTGAGACCTGGTTCAGTCCCGGTTCATCCCATGTTAAGTTTCAGCTTTAAATCAAAATTTTAATCAAATAAAATGTCTGATATTTTAGTTGCTCAGCCCTAATAGGCAGGATTAGTTGGATGGTGCAAAAACACCTCGCAGTAAGAAGAAGAAGTAGAACTTTCTCTTGATCACTGCTCTAAGCTCAAACAAAGATACTTTTTTACACTCACGCCACCTATTGGTCAGCCTCAGCAATGCTCTGAGTGAGTGACAGAAGCAGCAGATACTCGAGATGCACCAATACAAGACTAAAATCAGATATCAGCTCTGATACTGAAAAATGAGCTGGATCAGATATCGGCTCCCAAATATCGGTTCAGTCGATATCCTGTTTGGACATATAAAAACTATGTAATCAGACTATTCACTGGTCGCAGAAATGTTTACTAATTTATTGCTACATAAATAACAGCTACATGACACATATGAATCAGGTTTGTCTCATTTGATTTTTGTTTTAAGGAAATAAAAGCTGTTTTCAGTCACTGCTTCACATCGGGGGATCGGCAGATACTGAAATTGGTATCGGAAGTGACCAAGTTAGTATCTGTGTACTCTGGTGTATGAATGAATGTGTGAATGGGTGAGTGGTTCCTTGATGTAAAGAGCTTTGAGTGACTTGAAGGTGGAAAAGCTCTTTTTAGATAGTTTCAAAATCATTCATTCATTTACTACATTCATTCGCAAACATTAGTCCCAGCCAACATCTGGAGAGAAGAGGAGGACCATCATCTCTCCATGTTTTCACTGTTTTAAATAAAAGTTACACAAATTTGCAATTATGAGTTATGCTTATAATTATACGTTAATAAGTTAACAAATTCTGGTAAGATTATTCACAGTAAAAGTTGTCCCATTATTTATCTTTATGCATACATTATGTTTTCTGATCTATGTTATAATGTTTCCTCATTACAAACAGACCTGGAGTTTTGCATATTTGACTTCTTCCTTAGTGCTGCCATCAGATCTAAACCAGATTTATAAGAGGAATACAAGGAGTCCCCAGCACAAAAAACAAGTCTAAGGCTGAAATTCAAATAAACTAAATTCAATTACATCTCATATTACTACAGCATGGGATCATCGTATACACGTGGATCCGAACATGATCTGTTTTTAATGTGCCATCTATCTAGTACATTTAAACAAGAACCATTTCAAAAGAGGGGAAAAAAAACTGATTTACTCTGCTTAAATCTAACCAAATTAAAGCCGCAAGCCACGATAATGGACCCCCAGAGACCAAAAGGAAACAGATCTGCTTTTATTTGAGTGGTCCATTGCACAGAGTCGTGTTTAATATCTACTGCAAAAGGATGTAGCTTAGGAGTCGTCTTTTCTGTCTCTTTGGTAGAAATGGTAGAAAAGTGTCGGGGTGTGGTCGTACTTTGCATTAAAATTGGGACTAAACTGGGACTCAATTTCAGAACTTCCTCTTGAGCTAGACCAGGACTAAACCTGGACTAAACCAGGACTAAACCAAGACTAAACCAGGACTAAACCAGGACTAGAACAGGACCAAGCAGAACAGGTCTACCATCTGGACTAGACTCAAACTAGGACCTAACACAAGCGTGAACACAGCCTTATAGTACTAGGAAGTAGTGCTTGTAAACTAGTACTGATAGTATGGTAGAGGTTGGGTGTGTGTTTATTATTTTTTTTATTTAGTAGTAGTTGTACTTTTTAGTAGTAATAACGCTCAGAGTAGTGTAGTGGGAGTGGTTTAGTGAAAGTTATAGCAGTTTGAAGTTGTAATAGAAGTAATAGTAGTGGCTTTTGATTGTATAGTAGTCTTAGTAGTAGTATGGTAGAGGTAGCTGTAATATAAAATAGTAACCAGTAGTAGTATGTAGAATAGTAGTAATAGTCAACATGGTAATAGCAGTATTAGTGAAGTAGTTACAGTAGTAGCAGTAGTAGTACCAGTAGTAGTAGTAGTAGTGGTGGTGGTGGTAGTGGCAGTAGTAGTAGCAGCAGTAATAGTAGTAGTAGTAGCAGCAGCAACAACAGTAGTGCAGCAGTTCTAGTAGTAGCAGTAGTATTAGTACCAATAGTAGTAATAGTAGTAGTACTATCAGTAGTAGTAGTAGTAGCAGCAGCAGTTTTAGTAGCAGTAGTAGTAGCAGTAGTAGCAGCAGTAGCAGTAGTAGCAGCAACAGTAGTGCAGTAGTTCTAGTAGTAGCAGTAGTAGTGGTACCAATGGTAGTAGCAGTAGTAGTAGTAGCAGCAGTAGTAGTAGTAGCAGTAGTAGTAGTAGTAGTAGCAGTAGTAGTAGTAGCAGCAGCAGCAGTAGCAGCAGCAGCAGCGGCAGCAGCAGTAGTGGTAGTAGCGGTAGTAGCAGTAGTAGTAGTAGTAGTAGCAGCAGCAGTAGTAGCAGTAGTAGCAGTAGTGCAGTAGTTCTAGGTGTAGCAGTAGTAGTAGTAGCAGTAGTAGTAGTAGTAGCAGTGGTAGTAGTAGTAGCAGTAGTAGTAGTAGTAGTAGTAGCAGCAGTAGTAGTAGTAGCAGCAGTAGTAGTAGTAGCAGCAGTAGTAGTAGTAGTAGCAGTAGTAGTAGTAGTAGTAGCAGTAGTAGTAGCAGTAGCAGTAGTAGTAGCAGTAGTAGTAGCAGTAGTAGTAGCAGTAGTAGTAGTAGTAGTAGCAGTAGTAGTAGTAGCAGTAGTAGTAGTAGTAGTAGTAGTAACAGTAGCAGCAGCAGTAGTAGTGCAGGAGTTATAGCAGTAGACGTAGTAGTGCAATAGTAGTAGTATTAGTAGTAGTAGTGTGTGTCCCGAGAGATACTGCTGCAACTGCGTCAGCCCTGAGTCAGCCCATCCACACTGATGCAGAATCAGTCCCGACTCAAACCAGCTGAAACAGACCTGCTGCTAAATACCTCAGACTCACACAGCAGATTCTTACCTTTAACAGTGAAAGACCTGGCTCCCAATTTATACTTCCTGATTTTTTGCCACTCCCCCAAAAGCTCTCGAAACTACTACACATCTCTATGTATCTAACCCAACTGCAAAACAAATATCTACACAGAGAAGTACAAGGAAACTGTATTCATATTTAAAAGACTGATTAAACTCAAGAGTCACCCCAAACTCTTCAACAAGCTCACTCCCTTCTGCTGTTGTCCCATAAAAATCCTGTACAATGTCTGAATCACACTAGATGATACCGAGCTAGTGCCAGTTTTTAAGAATCCCTGATGTGGAGCAAAAAGAAATGAATCCGCCATTTTTTCCTGCTTCTCCGGGGGCAGCAGTCTAAGCAGGGACTCCCAGATTTCCCTCACCCCAGACACTTCCTACAACCAATCCTCTGTCAATAAAAGCATGTGGTTTGAAGCAGAGGGCAAATGTTTGTGTTAAATTCTGCTAAATTGCGATTATTATGTTTAAATTTTGTGAAATAATAAAAAAAAGAAAGCAAATTTTGTTTAAAAATAAATACATCTTCGATCAACATGAGAAAAAATTTGCATTTGTACTTTTTATGTGCTTTTTATGTGCTTTTCCACCTTCAAGTCACTCAAAGCACTCACAGTCGCGTTCATACAACAGTGTACGCAGACACTGGAGGCGAGGTGTCTTGCCCAAGGACACGACGTCAGCATTCATCTGTGGGAGCTGGAATTGCACCGCCAACCTTACTACTGCTACTGACGCCATATCGTCCAGCCCTACAAGAATATGATGAGGGACATGACCTTGTGAGAAACACGCAGGTTATGTCCCCCCCACACACTCAGACAGACGACGCTGCATTAAAGCAATCATCTGTGAAACGCTGCAGTGTCCAAGAAAATGACTGAAATAAACTACATCACACTGCAAGGAACTCAACTCAACTTCACAATCGCTTTAAAAACAGTTCAGCCAGTTCTATTTTAGATTCTATTTCTAATTCAGATGTATGTTATAATCATTTTAAACTGGCTTTTCTGTGTGCAAAGTAAAGTGTTTTGTCAAAATGAAAACAAGACAAGTACAAAATCAGTTTGAGTGTATATTGAACGTGAGTATTTATGTGTAACTGACTCAATCTGGTTAAAACTAATGAGTGTATTTTTCTAATCTTTTATAATGATGTTTTCCCCTAAAATAAAAGACAAAGTTTTCTTTAAGTTAATATTAAAAAGTTCTTTTTGGGAAACAGTAATACTACAGAGCTATAAGATAAATAGGGATGCATCGATTCAGCTTTTTCACTACTGATACCGATATCGATATGCTGACTTGAAGTATCTCCTGATATTCAATATTAACGGATACCAGTGTAGGGATGGAAAATGGCACTTATTTTCTTAAAACACAGTGAAATGATTATACAAGACATCCAACTGTGTTATGTAACTGTTACTTATCCCTCAAATAACTACTGAACAGCTTTGAATGAATAAAAGTTCAAGTGTTCTGGAGCCAAAATCAGCCTGTAAATGGTGTTATTACACACGGTTAAAGGCCCAGTCAGGATATCAGGACACCATGGAATCGATATCCAGGTAAATTTTCAGTATGGGTGCTGATATTCAATAGAAAGGTATGCCGTTGTGTGTCAATGCTAATGCTAGCTTCTATTCAAATATTAAATGTAACATAACAACAAATTTTGATTTGTTGTCAAGACGACCCAATTATTTTTAGGAGTAGATTACATCAGTCAGTGGTGTTATTTAAATATTTATTCGGCTCTAAAATTAGCATCAGCATTAGCACTGACCAACAAAGACCTCTGTAAACACAGAAAAGTCCTCCCGTGAGTTTTTCCTCACATTTGTAAAGTGTTTAATATGTTGTCAGTGACATCCACCTGCAGCTCCCTGTAAACTGCCTGATCCTAACCCCCTGACCTCTGACCTCTGACCCCTAACCCACCCTCTGCTCCCCGTTCACTGTCTGATCCTAACCCCATTACCTCTGACCTCTGACCCCTAACCCACCCTCTGCTCCCCGTCCACTGTCTGATCCTAACCCCATTACCTCTGACCTCTGACCCCTAACCCACCCTCTGCTCCTCGTCCACTGCCTGATCCTAACCCCCTGACCTCTGACCCCTAACCCACCCTCTTCTCCTCGTCCACTGTCTGATCCTAACCCCATTACCTCTGACCTCTGACCCCTAACCCACCCTCTGCTCCTCGTCCACTGTCTGATCCTGATCTTAACCCTCTGACCTCTGACCCCTAACCCACCCTCTGCTCCTCGTCCTCTGCCTAATCTGTCAGAATTTATTGATTTTAGAGTGACTCAGCACAAATCTCATAGACACATTACATTAACATTACACTGGAAATGGTCGTCCCTCTGTTTGTGGAACTAGCCGGCTACCACTGTGCACAGAAACAATTAATAATAATAAAATTTTAAAAAAAGCTTTAAAAATGGCCTCACCTCGTCTCCTCTTCTTTGAGCTTCTGCGCTGCCTGCTTTGACTGTTTAATCTGCAAGTCCAACCTTTGTAAGAAGTCTTTGGCCGACACCTCCTCTGGTTTCTGTTGTTGGGACGTGGGCTGGTTCTGGCTCGGTCGTGGGTCCTCAGGGGGCGGGGACGGGGGCGGAGAAGGTTCCTCAATGTCCTGCGTCGCGACACAGGGCGAGTCCGAGTCCTGGCCGGCAGAGTCGTTATCGGGGGATTCGAGAGAGAGTCCGTTAAAAATGAAGCGTTTCTGAGTGAGCACGGGGATGTTGAGGATGCTCTTGAGGAAAATACAGTCGTTATTGAAAAGCTTGTTGGCGCGTTTGATTTGCTCCATCTGAAGACAGAGAGAGGAGAAAGAGGGGCGGGGTTAGTATGAACATCCAAGTGAATCTCATATTACGCCATTTTCTGATCTATGTTATAATGTTTCCAAATCACAAACAGATCTGGAGTTGTGTTTTGTTTCATTCACACATGTTTAACACACAAACCCTGCATATTTATATTTAGTTCTTCTCTCAAACATATGTTATTACAGGAATTGCTCCACTGTGTTTTTAAACTCCACACACCTTCACTTGAATCATATGGATAATTTCACCTCTGGACTTTCCAATCTCTATTGAACTAAAGGTAAAATGTAGCTGTTAATTTGAAGACTCCCACAAAATGACATCACAAGGTGGAACAGAGCATTTTGAGCTTTGGAGATGTTACAGACTAATAATAAAGGATTACTCAACCATGTGACAATGAAACAAAACACAACTCCAGGTCTGTTTTTGAGGAGGTAACAGAATTATGGATTAAAGCTCACAAGAGTCAGTTTTGTGTAATACAGGACTTTTACCTAAGAGATTAAAAAGTGTGAGTGCTCTGGCCTAACTTCTAAGACATTAATATTGACAGCCAAAAAATTATATATAAACAAAATATATTGGTTAGTATTATTATTATTCTTATCAAACAAAAATTCTTTCAACTAGTTTCTAAGGGCAACCTGCTCATTTGAGAAACTAACAGATCAGCTTTAAACATGCACTAAGTAACTTTTCTGATGGAACTTTTCTACCACTTGCTTGTGTCCATGGGGATGTTTAAACTTGGAATATTGTACTGTGTGGATTTCAATGTCTCCACTCCATGGGGACAAAGAGGTGACACCACTCGACAAAGTTAAAGGTCAAATCTGTGGAGAGGCGTCCCCGCTCACAGTGACAATGCATGTTTTGTAGGTAAATAAAAACACCTGTAATTCAATAAATGCAACTTGGATGAAGCTATACAGTGAAACATTACGCAAAGCAATATTATTTCAATAGAAACAATGGGTTGGAGTGAACATTTTAAGTCTACTCTCTGAACCAGAGGAAGTGAGCGCAGTGCTGTGTCGTTTTCTCTTCCTGGTTCTAATAAGGATGTTGCAGGTTTAAGATCCTGGGGGGTAACTAGAGAAAAACACAGGGAGAACAAACAAACTCCACACAGAAGGCTCCAGTCCAGGAAGCAAAACCAACAAGAACCTAGCATCCTGCGACTCAAGGATGCTAGCTATTTGCTGCTGGAGGATGTGAGAGTTTTGGTAGAATTAGCAGCCCCACAACAACTGATTAGCTTCTTGAAAAACGAAACAAGCCCATGTGTTCCCCTATAGGCAAGTTCAAACAAGGCCAAACTGAGATGCTAAGTAACACTATTTGTATGTTTGATGTGTGTGACAGTCACCAATACACATGCATGCAACAATAAATAACTTCTATATCCACTCATAAGCTCTTAAATTGTCGCTTATAAGCCGTATCTCACCGTAACCCCGTATTTGAGAGCTATCCCTTGCAGCGTGTCACTATCCGTAACCCGATGCTCTATGTACTTCTCCCCCAGAGAGGCCGACACGCTGGCGGTGCTGCCGTACGAGCGGATCTTGGTCCGGGCTAGGCTCTGGGACAGCTCGCTCTCTGACTCGGACCCGGACCTGGACCGAGGGAAGATGGGCTGCCCGAAACGTCCTCCTCCCCCCGCTCCCCCATCCCGCATCGGCAGCACGGGCGAGAACTCCGCCATCTTCGGCTGGATGCACCGGACGCTGCGCTGTCCGGGGGTTGTTTCGCGCTGTAGAGCCGCGGCGGAGGGGTGAGCGGGCTCGGTTTAAGTCACAGGCAGCGCCCCGTCCTGCACAACCACGGGGGAAAGCGACATGTTTCGGGGGACCTCCGCCTCACAGTAACAGGAGCTGCGTTTGTCGTGTATCCGCTACGTTGACGTCATCACGCACAGACGTACAGTAGTGGGAAAAGACACATCCGGAAATATCCTTTTCAAAATAGAAATCAAATGTGTAGGTAAGGTTTATTTAGATAGCACAATGTGTATACAAAGCAATTCAAAGGGCTTTACAGCATAAGAAAGACATTAAAATCACAATAGAAACAAATCAAAACATAAATAATCGTCAGAAAATGCACATTACCGTTTGGAGCCTGGATTTAAAGGTGTAAGTTATTCCAAAATATATGTATATATGTATGTATATATATATAAATATAACATATAAATAAGAATGAAAATATATATATATATATATTATTTTTGTATGAATATTATTTAAACCTGCTGACCTACCCAAAATATTATTAATCCTTTATTTATACATTTATTTATGTGTAGCCTCTTGTTTAATGGCTCCTGGTTGGGACAGTTAAAAATGCAATCCTTACATTTATCAAAATATATAGGCCTAGACCAATCCAAATTGGCCTCCAAATAACTGGTGGCCTCCACGAGCTTCATTTGACTGCAGCTGAACGTTGTGGGTGACATCACACTCACTTCTTTATATAGTCTGGGGGTTTAATATAAAAGAAATGTAGAGGAGCACATTGTCTAATCAGTTTTTCCTATTTTAGTATAAAGATTCAAGACGTTACATAAAAAGGCATTCAGAGCTCTCTTTCAGAAGCAGTGACTGTGACAGTCCAATCAGAGCTCTCCTTCAGAAGCAGACCCAGGTTAATCAAGGCTAGCACTTATAGCGGCAAATTTGGAGCCGAGTTCCACATTTGGTATTCCGACCACGAGTATCATAGCAACCACAGAGCCAATCCGAAGCTGTTGCGGGAGCGACCTCTGTGAAAGAAGGCGCCTGATTTGTCTGTTATTAATGTTAATATCTTGAGACACAAAACAATACAGCAGAATAAAAACCCCAGGATCATGTAGAGGGTTAATACGAACATTTTAAGACCAAAATGACGAGCCGGACAGCAGCAGTTACAGAGAGAGGGTTGATCATTTTTCAGTGTGAAGTGAATTGGAGCCGGAAGCGTGCCCATGATCACTTCACTTATATATACAGTCTGTGTTTTACAGTCTTAATCACCATGGTTACTGACTTAGGTTTTAAGTTAGCTCAAGCTCTCTCTGTGAAACTGAAAACTGTGGCCTCTTTTCAGGATTAACAAAGTCTTCTGGTGCTTCTCGAAACAGGGCCGATGTGGTTACTTTAAGCTGTAGACTTGACCACACTCTGAAAAAAACAGTTTCATAGCGTGTAGCAGCGTTGCAGCATTAACCACAAAACAAACACTTAGTGATTTTACAATTAGCACTAAGAATAGACTTTTGACAGCCCTGTGTGAGCCGCCTTTACTTGTGACCCATAGGAGGAGAACCTGTGACCACACGTAGATGGAAAAAATATATTTTTAGAGACCATGTGAATTTTAATCACGAGTCTGGCTCCTTTTTCCTATTTTTCCGCTTATGTTCCAAACCTGTCGCAGATTTTAAGTCCCATTTGAGGTTCTTATTTAGCGAAGTAGGTCAAAGTCTAAACTGGAAAGATGCAAGGGGACTTTAAAATCACTCATCTCATTTGGCCATAGCAAAAAACAAATTAGTATATGAGCAGTGTTGGATGAAGTACTCAATTTTGTTACTTAAGTACAGATACTGGAGCAAAAAATATACTCAAGTAATGTAAAAATATTAAAGTAACTGTTTAAAATTTACTTTAAGAGCAAATCTTTTACATCATAAACCATTCACACAAATAAACAGAAAATGAGCAGCTTAAATTAAATCTGCAAAACAAGCATGTGCCACGACCACAATGAAGTTCTCCCCACTAATTCGCACTGCTTATATGCCCTCCAACAGGAAACCAACCAAATGTGTTCACAATAAAACTAAACACTTGAAACAAAATACACAAAGACAGTGAAACAAAAAGAACAACCAGTAGAAAAAACAGTTCTCCCCCCACACGGTCCAGACCTCACCAAAGGCTTTAAACATGACCGATACTGGCCACGCCCCTCTTTGTCTGGGCCATGTGGAGACCCAGGTAAGACTGGATGGATGTGTTTAACTGAACTGAATAAGTTTAACCAAATAAAATACCTAAAGTAACTTGTGTGTGTGTGGTCTTTAACTGAAAGGTGGACAAAAACTAAACTAAACAAACCCGTCTTGTTGTTTAGTTGAATACTGAAAAATGATAAAGGAAATAAACAGATGTGTCAATATAAACTAAATTAAGGTTAGATTAATGGGTCACACAATAATGTTTCTCTCACTGTTTTTATTTTATTTTATTTTTTTATTTTTATTTTTTTTTCTGTTTTTATTTTTTATATTTTGTTTCAAACTACAAACATGTTAAAAGAAAAAACGCTCAGCCTTTTGAGCAGGTCTCAGACAATAAATAATAATAAAAATACTTTACTTTTCAGTCCTGTTCAAAAATGTTGTAAAGTAGAAAGTACAGACACTGCTCTCAAATGTAGTGAAGTAAATGTAAGTACCCACTGTAAAATAGACCTAAGTATAGTACAAATACCTAAAAGTACAGTACTTTACTAATTTTACTTATGCCACCACATTATATAAGTTATGTGTTTGTATTCTGGGCCCTTCCACACAACAAATCCATATTGTCCCTGTAAAAATTGATAGTCATATATTTCGCTGCTATTTATAAATGATATTACATTTTCCAAAGATAAAACCCTCGTCTGTACAGCTACAGTGAACGCAAACAGCAGGTGTGTCTTTGTGAAGCTCAGGTTTCAGTGGACAAGACTAATCACGTCTGCTCGGTCCATTTACTCCGTCGCCCCGGTAACCTGTACACTGTATTGGTAAACTCATTATAATTGTTAATGAAATTCAAATCTAAAGTCTATGATGTGATTTATGCAAAGAAGAGAAGAGGTGGTTCAATTAATTTCATTTATCTCCCACTATGAGATGACACTTAAGATCCACACGCACCTGTACACTCAGCCTATGTATTATTGTACTTACTATGAAGCTATATATATATATATATATATATATATATATATATATGTGTGTGTGTGTGTGTGTGTGTGTGTGTGTGTGTGTGTGTGTATATATATATGTATATATATAAAATCTTTAAAGGACAAAAAAAAAATGGAGAAGCACTGGTCCACTAAATATTTATTATTTTCTAATAATTAGTTACAATACAAGCATGTATTCCAGAAATAATATGAATACAAATGAAAATAATAATGATTACATATCTTGTGAAAACATTTCAACTGAAAACAAATACTTAAGTTTGTAATTACTAGGGCTGGGTGTCACCAAGAAGTTGCCGATACCATACGTACCTCGATACACAGTCCACAAGACGATACATATCTCGATACAGTGCCATTTCGATACGATTCGATACGATATATTTCAAATCGATACGATACGATTCAGAAAAAAATAAAGGCCTTCAACCTTACTTAAATGGTCAACCCAATTTTCACAAAAACCCCCCCCAAAAAAACCAAACATAAAATGGTGCATTTATCTTCCATTTATTGAAGATTAAAAAACACAATGAAGTGCTTTGTGATTAATGCATGTTTCTAACTAGAGGGAGGAAGGCGGTTGAAACATTTTTTCTGACATTTTCGTTTCTCTTGCTTCACCCGTAAAGAGTACTGTCTGGGGGGAATATCGATATCGATACTAGGAAACATATAATATAATATATATATATGTATATATAATAATAATATCGATACATATCGGTGTATCGATATTTTAGCACACCCCTAGTAATTACAATGTAAAACACATTCAGAAGTTAAACAAGTTAATACCAGAAGTACTTCAGTTTACAATGGTGCATAAATTAAAACACTTGACTGGTTGGTCAGTCAAAAACTTTTCAAAACTAAATTTTAACATTTAACTGACCAAAAATGGTGCCATCTACTGACTGAAACACAGCAGTACGGCATGTAAACATAAATAATGAATAATTCAACCTTTTTGAACAAAAAGCTATAGTTTTAGAAAATTACACTTAAATATATGCTCAACTGCAAGTTAAAGATAAACTATTAAACAAACCAGGACTAAACCGGATCTAAACTGTCTTTTACTAGGTCTTTGGCAGGTTGGATTGAACTGTCTAAACCTGCGGCTGGAGCTTTGTCCAGGCCATAGACCACAGACTGTTTGTGCTGTAGACTCCAGATAAAGTCTATGCCAGAGGTGTCAAACTCACAGTGGCCAAAAGTAAAAACTGAGACAAATTCACAGGCCAAACTCAATATTTACTGAAAAACTGACTTCCCCTGATATGTCATATTTAACCTTTTCATGTGGAAACAAACTTTAATTTAGCTTAACACAAAATCTGGAACAACTCAAGCTTGATATTACAAACACATGAGAAAGTAAATTTGAAATGAAAGACAACATTGTTAGTTTTAATTTCTTATTTAAATAAATAAATCTCTGTAGTAATTAATTTGGCTGAGGTGACTAGTAGCTTGGTTGCTAACGAGTGTCAACAGAAAAGGAGGGGCGCTCACTGGTCTCGACTGCGCACCTGCGCACTAGCAAAGCATTCTGGGATTTGTAGTATTAGTGGTGCATGCGCTATATACCGGCGGGCCAGCTCTAATGCACATTTGATATGATCAGGGGCCAAATCTAATTACACCGCGGGGCCTGAGTTTCACATATAAAGTCTATGCTCTGGCTGCTCTCATTTTTCCCGCGCTTCACGGCCATTTCAACTCAACGTGTAATATTTGTTTTGCTAATGAAAGACAAGCTCCACCGTGAAAAGATATAGTCCAGTACATTTACGACATGTATCGTGTACATTTACTCAGTGTTTTATCGGCTCTCAAACCTGAAATGGGACTCGGAAAGTCCAGTCCGGTTCCCTGATGGTCCTGGTCCTCCAAAGATAAAGTCAGAGCTTTCTCCACTTGTCCCAAAATGTCCTGCGCCGCCGCGTCCAGCCTCTGGTACAAAAATGAGCTCAGCTGCTTCATCATTTGGTTCTTAAAAAACGCCATTGTCGATCAAATATTACAAAATATATCGGCCACAAGCAAGAAGAAAACTTTTAACTGTAAATGGACACGTGACCCTAATCCTTGAATCTCATTGGTTGCTGTTAGATTAGACTGTGATGGTACGTTATAATATTATTATGATTATTATGATTATGATTATGATGATTATTATTATTATTATTATTATTATTATTATTATTATTATTATTGCGTCAACACATTTTGGTTTGTCTCGGCCAAAATACAAATTTTCTCTACAAGCTCCTGGTGTCCACATATGAGGTCATTATACTGCCGCTTAGTGGACACAGAAGAGTATAACACATTATATGTAGATTCAAGATGGACTCTGTTAAAGGCTCATGTCTTCACCTGTCAGCAGCACTTCAAATGAGCCACATTGTTCCAAGAGGCACAATTGTTGTTTCTCATTATGTTTTTACTAAAAAAACCAAAATGCTGTTTTTAAGCACTTCATGGTTTTTGCAAATCATTATTCAAATGTGACTTTATTGTGTTCTATCAAATGATTAAAACGTAGAACGAATGTCCTCATATGTGGACATCATTTTTTCCTCATAATGTAAAAAGATAATTCTTTGTTTTTACACTGATCAGGTCCCAGTCAGCCCAAAGAACAAAGAGAAATTAATAAAGCATGTCACGCAAGAGTTCGGGTCCTAGGAGGTTAATGAATTTATATCTGACTAATTGAACGTTAAATTAACTTACTTACCTATGTATCTGTTTCAGGTGATATTGTGATGACTTTTTCAAACTATATAATATTTTATTTAGAATGTAAATACTATGGCAACACTGCTAGATTTCAATCACGAGTAACCCATGGATACAAAACACAAATTCAGGTCACCCCTAAACTTTTACAACAGCTTATTCTTACATTTAACTCAAGTACAAGTTGTTATCTTTAATGTCATGCACACAGCAGAAAAATAAGAATAATGACCATGACAATGACGTCACCAACTGTGTGTGTGTCGTTGTCGTTTTGTTTTTTTTTAAATCTTATTTTGTGCCAAAATATAACACTACAGGCCCACGTAGTCTTATGTGCAGTTTTGAAGAAGCTGGAGATATTAATATGGAGATACTAATATGTAGAGTTAAACATTTTTGTTACTCTCTGGGCTATGCGGTCTTGAAATTCCCCATTTAAACAAGACAATAAAGAAAAGACAATCTTTTATTTGCTTTTACAGTTTAGGAAAATCACACTTATTTACACACATGTTAAAATGCTTCGACTGTAACTCACTAAAGACAGAAGCAAGAGAAACACACAGGCCTATACAATGTCTCCCTCTAGTGGACAAAAGCGGAACTGAAGCGTAAGATTTAGGGCACTGAAGGATACACAACATACGGTATTTTTGGTACAATAAAACATATTAGAACTTAACAGGCTGTCGATTTTGGTCGATTTTGACGAAAATAAATTGATGGTTGTGCAGGTGTTTTCGACAGAAGTATTTCTTCATAACAGGAAAAATTATCCTTAACGAGATTCAACATTTAGCCTCTGCGTGGCATATTTATTTAATACAACTTCTGTATGGCGCAACAGCGGCCATACAGTGTGAGCGCCATCAGGGGGAGAAGGAGGAGAGCGCGTAACAGACATCACATCCTCTTTACAAAATAAAACACCTCTTTTACACAGAGTAAGAGCGCTGCTTTTATGAACAATACTTAACACCCCCACTCGCTGTTAACTCACTGGGTAAAACAAAATTCTTAACATTTTTATAACATTTTCACATAACTGATACCATTTTATTTCTTTAAATACAAAATATTTTCTCTGCAAAACCTTTTAGCTTCTGTTTTGTGGCTGGTTTTGTTAAAATATCTGCAATCATTAGATCTGTAGGACAATATTCCAATAATACTCTTCCAGTGGTAACAATATTTCTTATGAAGTGGTATTTCACATCAATATGTTTGCAACTTTGTTAACAGAATTTTTTGTAAGTGCAATTGTGCCTTGATTGTCTTCATACACTTTTGTTTTCTCATACTGGTAGCTGTCAAGTCCTTTTAGTAGCTGTTCTATGTAAAGACATTCCTGTATAGCTGAGGCTAAAGATATGTACTCCGCTTCACAGGAGAGAGAGCTACTGTTTGTTGTTTTCTCGTTTTCCATGAAATCAATGAACTCCCTTCACATAAACTAGCACAATAACCTGAAGAGCTACGTCTGTCTGTCTCATTTTATGCCCAACTTGCATCACAGTAAACTGTCAGGCCAAGTTTTTCGGTTGCATTTTTCTTGTAGTCCTTGTTCTGTTGTACCTTTTAAATATCTGAATACATGTTTCACTGTATTCCAGTGTTCCACAGTTGGTTCACTAAAGTGTTGAGAAAGTTTACTGACAACAAAGTTAATGTCAGGTCTAGTACATGTGGATAAGTAAATTAAACTTCCCACTGCCTCTCTGTACTGCCATGGTTGTTTCAGTTTTTCTGTATAATCCAGTTTTGGTTCACAAGGAGTTTCTCTCGCTTTACAATTTTGCACGTCAAACCTTTGCAATACCTTCCTCACATATCTCTCTTGTGACATTTTGACTAGTCCGGTTGTTTGTTCAAAGTTTATTCCTAAGAAATGTTTCAGAGTTCCCAGATCTTTCATCCTGAATTTTAGAGTTAACATTCTTTTCACATCACTCATTGCATTTTCACTAGTAGCAGCAATAATGAGGTCATCTACCCAGATAATGAGTATTAACCTTTGACCATATTTTTCCTTTGTATACACACAATGATCTGCAGCATTCTGTACAAAATCATTTTCACATAGATATGTGTGTAATACAGTATTCCAGTTTCTGCCTGATTGAAAAAAATCCTAGTATGGACTGAAGCAGTCTACATACCAGTTTTTCACCTGTTTTTCATAACCTTGTGGTTGCTCTAAATAAATTTCACAGTCAATAGGCGCATGCAAATATGCTGTCTTGAAGAGGCAAAGACAGCAAAAGATACAGAACACACAGATCCAAGAGCAACATGACGCTCACTCTGAAGACCTGCAGTCTAAAGAGAACGAACACAGCCGGACAATTCGTTTACTGAGAGAAAATTATGAACGAGAAAAACAAGACCTTTTAGCTCAAATTCATAAGCTCTCCAAAGACAAGGACACACTTATGAGAATTGCCGACACAAGATTTCTTCAAAGACTGGAATCAAAACATCCAGAAGACCCAAACAGTGACGAATCTTACAGTGAACCTACAGTCAACGATCACACAGATCCAGATAAAGGCAGCAACTGGAAAAAGGACTCTTGATTGCAGGTGGCTGTGCACTGGCGGCTGGAGCTTATTTGAAATATGGACCAAAAGAAGGGACATCAGAGCTTTTCAGTTCTTTATATCCTTTCTAAGTACTTTCTTGGGGCCTTGATTTTGAGATTTTTTTTTGCTTCTAACTTTACCTTCGAGGGATCTGAAGTCTCTTGAGTGGAAGGTCAGATGTGTTAAAACCTCAAAACTACCTTGTTTCACCTGTGGTGACATAAATAGATAGTTTTAGAGGGACGGCATCAGAAGAAGGTTCTGGTGAAGTCTCTTAGATGGAAGGTCAGATGTCATGCACTTGTTCTCACAACCAACAGTTGTAATAAAGACAAAAGGACAAATTAAAGACATTGAAACTCAATTATGTTCAAGTTTGGATGCATTTGTTAAAGGCTCCATATTACACTATTTTCTGATCTGTGTTATAATGTTGTTTCCTCATCACAAACAGACCTGGAGTTGTGTTTTGTTTCATTCACACATGTTTAACACATAAACCCTGCAGATTTAGGCTGAGTTCTTCTGAGTTCAGAAGGTTGAACAGAGCATTTTGAACTTTGGAGATGTAGACAAACAAATAATAAAAGGTTATTCGAACGTGTGAACGAAACAAAACACAACTCCAGGTCTGTTTTCACTGAGGTAATACTATTATAACATGGCTTAAAGCCCACAAGAGTTAATTTTGTGTAATACAGGACCTTTAAAGCTATTCAAATATTCCTCTGTTTGTGATCACTGACTGTAAACACTTTAGTGAATAGATTTGAATGTTAAATTGTTCTTAATTATAATAGTCACAGTCACTTGTAATTATATGCTCACAGTGCTGGAGTGTTACAGAGTATGATATGATATGATAATTTTTATTTGTTTCAGACATTTCTCTCTTCAGTCCACCAAGAGTAGAGTTCTACAGAGTAGAAGTGGTAAAGTACTAAACTTAAGAGCACATTTTAGGTATCTGTACTTTAACTTAAATATATTTTAAAGTAGATACTTTTTACTTCTCAACATTTATAAACCAGACTGAAAATTATAAGTATGTTTTATTATTGACTGAGACCTGCTGAAAAGCCTGATGGGTTCAAGTTCATAATTTGAGCAAACAAAAATATACAAATAAAAGCAGCTGCAAAAACGATTGATTCAATTGTTTCTGTTGAACAAAATTCAGCACAAATCTTTATCAAATCATGACATTTAAAGCCTTATATGACCTCAAAACATGCACGAAATACAGTATACAGTGGTCCCTCGCTATATCGCGGTTCACCTTTCGTGGTCTCACTGTTTCACAGATTTTTTGTTTAGAAATTTTGCAAGTTTTTTTTACAGTGTATGAATGTACATTGTGTTCTGCGTCCTGATTGGCTGAAGGACTGTAGACCATTGTGTTCTGCGTCCTGATTGGCTGAGGGACTGTAGACCATTGTCCATCAGTCTCCTCCGTGTCTCCTGTACAGTACAGAATGTGTCAGACAAATGTACATAAATGTTGGATCTCAGTGTGACTCTGAAGTGCTGTATGTTTGCAAGTTTTCTCCTCGACAAAACCCACAATGTCGATGAAACGTTCTGCACCGACATATTTCAGAAACGCTTTGGACTTAAAAGTGTTTCCATGCACAGAGAGGCGCCTCTGTGGATACAGCTGGAGCAGAGGCATGAGAACAACACATTTAATACATCATCGAGGAAGGAGGACATAATATACAAAGGTTTGAACTTTGAGAGTGTTTAAACAAGAGAGAAATGTGAGAAAATGTTAATGCCTGTGTGAGAAAAGTGTATAAAGTGTGTGGTGAGGGGTTTTACAGACAAGAAACATATAGAATAATTGTTAAAAAATAAAGCTGATACTTTGCAGATTTCACCTATTGCGGGTTATTTTTAGAGCGTAACCCCCGAGATAATCAAGGGACCACTGTACTTTAATACTTTTACTTAAGTAGATTTTTCATGTGATACTTTTACTTGAGTATTTTTTTGCCCTGGTATCAGTACTTTTACTTAAATAACAAAATCAATCATCACACTGTTTGACTCTAGGTCCAGATCCATGTTGCTACAAAGCCTTGCCCCTCTTGCAATATCTGTTTTATCTATCTATCTATCTATCTATCTATCTATCTATCTATCTGTCCATCTCTCTGTAGGTGCAGAGGAGGGCTAGGTGCAGGGTGGTGAAGAGGTCTTGAAGGGGAGGAAGAGGCTTTGAAGGTGATGAGGAGGATTTTGAAGTGGGTCCATGGATGTGTGTGAGGAGGCGGAGTTTTGAATGTACTGCAGTTTATTGAGACTTTTTGAGGGTGTACCAAATGGGATGCTGGATGTGATGAATGAATGGAAAACAAAATAAATATTGTGGTTGTGCTCGTGATATAGGAATAGTCATCTTAAACGTCATCTAAAAAAAATCTATTTTCAAAATGAATATGCAACCCAGCTGAGAAAGTACAAAGCAGTGGGCGAATGCCAGTGGAGGTGAAACCAAGAGTTGACTGGCAATATGGAGCCTTCAAAATAAGTGATTAAAGATTGTTCAAACATGCACAAATCACTCCACATTCAACTTTGAGTGTGTGAACGGTGAGATGAAACAGCTATAATATGGTTAAAAGTTCTGAAAAGTCAATTTTGCAGAAGACGTCTGCTTTAAGGTTTCAGCAGCTGAGAAAGTGAATGTTGTTTTTAAGATGGAAAAAGGCAGTTCGGGTTATTTGTTTAACATAAGATTTAAATGAGAGACTGAGGTCGAGGAAGATGCCAAGGTTGCGGATAAGGGAGGATGGAGTGAGTGATTGTAGTGTTGTCAAAGAAACTTACAGCCTAGAAAAATCTATGTCCAATAACACAAGCTTCAATACACTGGAAATGCTGTTGTGTTCATTAAAATGCTATGTTCACAAAATTATAGCCCCAACATGTTTAATTGTATAAATATAGTAATATTTTAATGATGCCCTTTATTATATTTAAAAAAAAAAGGCTCTTTGCAGGACTCAGAGCGGTTTCCATGGCAACACTGCAGTTGCTATGACATCAGCACATTCTATTGCTCAGGAATGGGGAGTATGACATCATCACATTCATTATGACATAATGAAGCTGTGATGTCATAAAGCCTTTGAACTGTGTTTAATGAACTGGGACCACACCATCTCTTCAGAACAATATCTGAGCCTTTGTGTGATTACTGCGAGTGATACACATTGATAGTTATTGGTATTGTTGTTTTTTTCAACAGTAATTGACTTTGCACAGCAGCATTTTTCTCCTTTTTTATCAACAGAAGAAACAAATTTTGTTCTTCTAGAGATAGAACGTGAACATTTGAATCAGTATTCTTTTCAGGCCTTGTCCTCGTCAGAAATGGATAGAAGTCAGATTATCGCTGAAGTAACGGGCCTCGTTGAAGAGAATGAGCAGCTGAAAACTGAGACCGAGCAGCAAAAAGAGTTAATCACAAGTCTGCAGGAAAGGATCGGTCTTCAGCTTCAAATTCAGGAAAAAGAAAAGTCACTGAAGGGTGAACTTGAGTCCCTCCGAACTAAGAATGACAAACTATCTGCTACTGTAGCTCATTTAAGTGAAGAGGCAGAGGGCGCAAAATGCACAATTCATGAACTCGACAGTCAGATTCAGGAAAAAAACGAGAAGCTCAGAGCTGAAGTTGCAGAACTTCAAGCAAAGTTACAGTCTCTTGAGTCTCAATTTCTTAAGAAGGCCGAAAGTGAAAGGGTCATGACCTTATTAAACCAAAGGTCCAGACAGGATATAGTTGAGTTAGTGGCTAGAATAAATCCCCTCATTGAAGAAAAACACAGACTTCAGGCAACAATTGACAAAACGGAGGCTGAAAAAGTTTGCATAACAGCACAGTTCAATGAGATGGCCTCTATACAACTGAGGGAAGCCAGAAGAAAAAAGGAACTTGAGATTGAAATTGAGCTGCAGAAAACAGAGATCGAGCTGCAAAAAGAGTTCATCACAAGTCTGCAGTCTAGTAAGGCCAAACCTAACACAAATTTAGATGAGGTCACTACTTTACACGGTGAGGAACTATAGAAGAATAGGAGTCTTAGGTTGGAAAATGATCAGCTCCGGGCTGAAAACAGCCGACTGTCTGCTAATGTCGATCTTTTATGTGAAGAGGCAAAGACAGGTCAGATGTCTTAAAACCTCAAAACTACCTCGTTTTACTCCTTGAGTCACCTGTGGTGACATAAATAGATAGTTTTTGAGGGACGGCATCAGAAGTCAGTTCTGGTGAAGTCTCTTAGATGGAAGGTCAGATGTCTGAAAACCTTAAAACTACCTTGTGTCACTCCTTGAGTCACCTGTGGTGACATAAATAGATAGTTTTAGAGGGACGGCATCAGAAGAAGGTTCTGGTGAAGTCTCTTAGATGGAAGGTCAGATGTCATGCACTTGTTCTCACAACCAACAGTTGTAATAAAGACAAAAGGACAAATTAAAGAAATTGAAACTAAATTATGTTCAAGTTTGGATTCATTTTTTTAAGCATTGTACACAAATGGTGGAATATTTTATGATTTTATATATTATAGGTAAACAAAGAGAGCGTCTGCTGTACCCCCCAGGGCCCTCTCTGAGATTGAGACACGCACACACACGCAATCACATACACACACACACACACACACACATACACGCACACACACACGCACACATTCACGCACACACACGCCATCACATACACACACACACACATACACGCATACACACACGCGCACACACACACACACACGCACACATTCACGCACACACACGCCATCACATACACACACACACATACACGCATACACACACACACGCCATCACATACACACACACACACATACACGCATACACACACACATACACGCACACACACACACACGCACACATTCACGCACACACACGCCATCACATACACACACACACACACATACACGCCATCACATACACACACACACATACACGCACACACACGCACACATTCACGCACACACACAAACACACATACATACACACACACACATACATACACATACACACACACACACATACACACACACATACATACACATACACACACATACACACACACACATACATACACATACACACACATACACACACACACACAGAGATAGAGAGATTGTGTCAGTTAGCAGCTTTCAGCCCATAACAATAAAATTAATAATAATAATAATAATGATGATGATGATGATGATGATGATATGATGTTGATAATAATAACAATAATAATAATAATAATAATAATTATTATTATTATTATTATTTTTATTTTTTTTTTAAATTACAGGCCGTTGCCCCTTCCGCCAGTACATGCCCTCCACGCCCGCCAAATACGGCATCAAGCTGTGGGTCGTGTGTGACGCGAGGTCCAGTTATGCGTGGAAGATGCAGGTCTACACAGGCAAACCCGAGAAGGGGGCGCCCGTGGAGAAGAACCTGGCCACGCGCGTCGTGCTCGACCTCACCAAGGGACTGGGACCGGGCCGCACCGTGACGTGTGACAACTTTTTCACCTCGTTCGAGCTCGCCCGGAGGCTGTTCTGCGAGAGGGGGCTCACCCTGCTGGGGACGCTGCGGACCAACAGGACGGAGGTCCCACACGATCTGGCCAACCCGCACGGGGGCAGCAGATGGGTCGCGTCCTTCGTGTCCGCGTTCACTGCCGGGGAGGGGGGTTCCCCCTCGGTCGCCTTGATCTCCTACCTGACCAAGAAGAACAGGAACGTGTTGATCCTCACCACCGTGCTGCTGTATTTGCGCGGAGAGCCGGGAGGAGGAGGACGAGGAGGACGAGGAGGACGAGGAGGACGAGGAGGAGAAAGAGACGACAACCGAGACCAAGACCAACAACAACGACGCAAACCTCCCGTTGTGCTCCATTACAATCGTACCAAGGGAGGAGTGGACAACCTGGACAAGGTTGTAGGCACAGCCTACACCCAAGGTGTAGGCTGTGCAAAGAGGCCCCTGAGACAATCCAGCACATAACTGCAGGGTGTAAGATGCTGGCAGGGAAAGCATACATGGAGCGGCATAACCAAGTGGCGGGCATAGTGTACAGAAACATCTGTGCAGAATACGGACTGGAAACCCCCAGGTCAAGGTGGGAAACACCTCCAAAGGTCGTGGAGAATAATCGAGCCAAGATCCTGTGGGTCTTCCAGATACAGACTGACAGAATGATGATGGAGAACCAACCGGACATAGTGGTGGTGGATAAACAACAGAGCAAAGCCGTTGTGGTGGACATTGCAGTACCAAGCGATGGGAACATCAGGAAAAAGGAGCATGAGAAACTAGAGAAATACCAGGGGCTCAAAGAAGAGCTGGAGAAGGCCTGGAAGGTGAAGGCCTCAGTGGTGCCCGTGGTCATCAGAGCACTCGGGGCAGTGACCCCCAAACTGGAGGAGTGGCTACAGCAGATTCCAGGAAAAACATCAGACATCTCAGTCCAGAAAAGTGCAGTACTAGGAACAGCAAAGATACTGCGCAGAACCCTCAAGCTCCCAGGTCCCGAGCGTGGAAAAGAGGGGATAAAAGACCAACCGCGGAGGGTGAGGAGATTTATTTTTGCACCCTCACCCTCCGACCCACCCCTTGCCACTCGGTGTGTCCCGTTGACCCCCATCAAGGTCCTTCTCCATTTATTTATTTTTATTTTTTCGCCTCTCTACCGTAGGTTCATAGTATGCGACTCGGGGTCTCGGTGACCCCCTTGGGAGCACAAGGCTCATGTCTTCACCTGTCAGCAGCTCTTCAAATGAGCCACATTGTTCCAAGAGGCACAATTGTTGTTTCTCTTTTTGTTTTTACTAAAAAAATAAAAATGCTGTTTTTAAGCACTTAATGGGTTTTGCAAATCATGATTCAAATGTGACTTTATTGTGTCACATGATTAAACCGTAGAACGAATGTCCTCATATGTGGACATCATTTTTTCTCATAATGTAAAAAGATAATTCTTTGTTTTTACACTCATCAGGTCCCAGTCAGCCCAAATAACAAAGAGAAATTAATAAAGCATGTCACGCAAGAGTTCGGGTCCTAGGAGGTTAATGAATTTATATCTGACTAATTGAACGTTAAATTAACTTACTTACCTATGTATCTGTTTCAGTTTTGTGCAGTTTTGAAGAAGCTGGAGATATTAATATGGAGATACTAATATGTAGAGTTAAACATTTTTGTTACTCTTTGGGCTATGCAGTCTTGAAATTCCACATTTAAACACGACAATAGAGAAAAGACAATCTTTTATTTGCTTTTACAGTTTAGGAAAATCACACTTATTTACACACATGTTAAAATGCTTCGACTGTAACTCACTAAAGACAGAAGCAAGAGAAACACACAGGCCTATACAATGTCTCCCTCTAGTGGACAAAAGCGGAACTGAAGCGTAAGATTTAGGGCACTGAAGGATACACAACATACGGTATTTTTGGTACAATAAAACATATTAGAACTTAACGTGGTACAAGAGTCGATTTTGACGAAAATAAATTGATGGTGCTTTAAACATTCAATCTGGTAAATTATAATCTGACACAGTGACGTGCGTCAGGTGAGGCAGTGCCTTACCTGTCATCACAGAGAAAAATAAATGAAATAGTTATATTTATCCAATAATTTGTACTATAAAGTTATTTTCTATTTAACTTTGCAATTTTATTTTTTTTTTTACTCAAAATCGCTGAACTTTTACGTTTACCGTTCAAATCCTGAAGAGATGCGTGGTGAGGCACAGGCCGTTCGTGCCTCACATGGACTGACTGTGCTGTAGTTCAGCAGTGACGCTGCTGCTTTAAGCGGCTGTGAAAAGGCGCTGGGTGAGGCACGCAGTTACCCTGCCTCATGTTAGGGGGCGCTCGTGAGCCCAGGGATTCTTGTAACTCCCGCAGAAACTACAATTTAGAGTTAGCAAGTCAACTTTAGCAATTCACTTTTTTCTTCTTGTCTGGCCCTACTTTTTAAATGGAGGAAGATACATATTAAAGCTCAAGCTGTTTTCTAAACTGAACTTTCAGTCGAAGCAGGAGGTTATAATTAAAGGAAGACCAAAGCCAAAGGAGCTAAATGGTTTGCTCCAGACGACGGGACGAAAGACTCTCTTTTCAAACAGAGTGGTACGAAATGGTAAGAAATTTTATTACTTCAATCCATTGAAAATTGGGGAACCAGAATAAAAAACAATACAAAACCAGCTTTTTATTTCATACTATTAGAGCTATTTCATACGGACTTCGGAACTTTTATTTTGAAATTATTTTTTATTCTGGCCCCAAGTCACTGGGAGAGAAACTAACCTGGGGCCAAATGTACTGACACCTGGTTTATATGTTTGTAAATCTGATTGTGACGACCACTGTTCCCTCTAAGCTGCGCGCGTGCGCAATTGCGCACTGCTTCCACTGTCTCCGCGCACAGAAAATCTGCGCTGCGCACAAAAAATAAAATCAATCCTTAATAAAATAAACGCATAATTTATTTTGTACCATTTTCCACATTGACAGAGAGTGACGTGTTACTGGTGGCCAGACAATGATGATTCACGTACGTGTCACGTGTTCACGTAGCTCACTCACATCATTGATACCTGTGTTAATGTTGCAAAATGACTCAGGTGAAGGACTGAGCTCACTATAGACCAGTACAACTCGCCGAGACTTTTATTATTTTTATTCATAAAAACCATGTTAAAGTATCAGAATATACTGCACATTTTCACACAACTACCTCTATTTTACATATCCATCCGTATTTTTTCTTTGACGCATTGAATAAGAGACTGGGAAAATCCCCGCGGCTCCTTCGCTCTTATTCGTCGTCTTCGAGGGACAGAGGCAGATTATTTTTATGACAGTAAAATATCTAAAGAGCCTCATGCCTCTGCTTTGAGACGGCGTTTGAATTTACACGAAGCACAGTTGGTTGCGGAGTTACGATAATGGAAAGTCCACAACCGCGAGTCTATCTGCGACGACAGGACGAACACACAGCACGAATGAGACAAGGCGCTGCTCCCTTCAGAATAATGTCAAAGCGAACGGGCAGTGGCACTGATCAAGCCAGAATAAAAAAGAAATGCGGTTCATCAACTTGGATAAGGCGAACAACGACTGCAGAAGTGAGAAGGACAGAAGGGAAACTATGCCGGGTTGCCCACATACGCGAGAGACACGAGTTCCTTTTACTGATGTTACTGCCTTTTATTCTTCACAGTCACACCGTAGAACTGTAAAGATTAACATATTATAAACATAACTCACATTACAAATATACAATAATTACATATA
This sequence comes from Periophthalmus modestus, assembly GCA_019594935.1. Lineage (NCBI taxonomy): Eukaryota > Metazoa > Chordata > Actinopteri > Gobiiformes > Gobiidae > Periophthalmus > Periophthalmus modestus. The sequence continues at coordinate 2,483,392 of JAIEZT010001214.1, read as the reverse complement.
AACACATAAAAAATGCGTACCACTTTGGCCTGCAAGCGGACAAACCGGTGGACTAAAACCTTGTAACCTTTTATTTCTTATTTGCGTAACTAGCATTAGCTCTTCGGACTTCTCAGGAGCGCTAAAGACAACAACTGACCCGGAAGCAGGAAGTGATTCTATGACCTTAAACTTTAGACTAATAATGTAAATAGACATTTAAAACATTGCTACAACTAAAATATTACCTTTATAATCTTGTAAGTAAGTAATAAATAAATGAAGGAAAATTAAATATGCAATACGTAAAAGAAAATTAACTACGCAACTTATCTATAACATTACGAAAGATAACAGCACGATCTACTGGTCAAAAAATGAATTGCAACAAGTATAATTAACCGTTACACTCCCACCATCACATTACTAACAGTATGTGATCTTAAACAGAAATTAACTCAACATGAACTTAGTGTTAGCAAACATTACATATTACTCAGCTTCAAGTAAAAGAACAGTCTTATGAATTGGTCTTTCTAAAACAGTCTTTGTTACACTTGTCCCTTTCTTGGCTTGAGCAGAGTCACTGAGAAGAAGCTTCACTTTTCTGACTTTTCCATCGGCTCCTGGGGTGACTTCTACGACTCTAGCAAGTTTCCATTGGTTTCTCGGAACACAATCCTCTTGAAGTAAAACGATGTCGTTTACCTTGGTGTTTCTCCTGGTCTTGTCCCACTTACTTCTCTGTTGTAGATTTAACAGATATTCCTTTCTCCATCTGATCCAAAATACATTTGACAAATACTGCACTCTTTTCCATCTTTTCTGCAGATAGAGATCTTCTTTGACAAAGTTTCCAGGCAGTGGTATGATCACTGAGGATTTCATTGTCAAAATGTGGTTGGGTGTCAGCGGCTCTGGTCCTACAGGGTCGTTGATACACTCTACGGTTAATGGTCGACTATTTACTATGGCCATGGTTTCATACATGAAGGTTCTCAATGATGAAGTGTCCAATCTTGAGGCTGATTCATCAAGAATGGATGTCAAAACATTTCTTATAGTCCGAATCTGTCTCTCCCAGACACCTCCCATCTGCCTGGAAGCAGGTGGGTTGAAAATGAAACTTGTACCTAGCTCCTTTACTTTCTCTTTAGAATTTTGTGCCAGGTTTAGGAATTCATTCTTCGCACCAACAAAATTAGTACCTTGATCACAATGCAGTTGACTGACATTGCCACGTATGGAGATGAAGCAACGGAGCGCATTAAGGAAACAATCCGTACTAAGATCATCCAAGACTTCAATATGAATAGCTCTGGAGCACATGCATGTAAACAAGAGTCCGTATCTCTTAATCTCTTTCCTTCCTTCTTTCACAATGAATGGCCCAAAGCAATCCATACCGCTGTATGTGAATGGAGGGGTAGCTTCCATTCTTTCTGATGGTAGGTCGGACATCTTTTGTTCTTGACCACTTTTTTCCTGTACTTTCTGCATTTGACACACTTGTATATGAATGATGACACTTCCTTACTGCAGCTGACACAATCCAAATGCCATTGGCACGTATTTCATTGACTGTCATCCCTCTTCCTTGATGATAAATCTTTTCATGAAAGTGCTTGATGAGTAGACGTGATGCGTGATGCTCTTTGGAAGTATGGCTGGATGTTTGACATAAGGATGGAGTGACGCTCTTGTCAATCTTCCTCCCACCCTCAGAATATTGTGTTGTTCATCGAGGAATGGACTTAACAGATGAAGCTTGGAGTGAGAAACTTTGACTTCTTCCTTTTCTTTCAAGACTTGATTTCCTCACTGAATGCTTCCCTTTGAACAGTACGTATTATGAACTCCTCTGCTTCTCTTTTCTTTCTTCCAGCGTACTACTTTCATTGGACATTTTTCTCTCTGGGTTTTTTGCATACTTGGCACGTCGCTTTAATCTTGCTATTGCTTTAACAAGTCTATTCCAATCAGAAAACTTTTGCAGACGATCTACAATACACTTTTCTTCTTCTGCTTTGACTGTGAAAACTTGTGCGACTTTGAGTTCCGGATCTTTAGAACTTATCTCTTCCACCTTCAGCATGATCAGCGGGATTTTGTTCAGAGGCAACGTATTGCCATTGACTTGGTTCTGTGCTTGATCTGATTCGCTGAATTCTGTTGGCTACAAATACATGGAATCGTCTTGCGTCATTATTAATGTAACCGAGGTCAAATATAGATGCTACTGTGGAGAGTACTCCTCTCCTGGTGAAGGGATTGTTCTTAACAACAACTCTGATTGGTTCTTTGCTTATCTCATCCTCTGGCACCTTTTCAGCATCGCCTCTTGAGATGATATCTTGCATGAATGCCACATAGTCACTATAATAGCGCTTATCTTTTCTTAAACGTCTTTCCAGGCACTTAAGCCTGTGTTCTGCATAGAGCTTGTTATTGGGCAAAATAGGTCTTTCTTCCTTAAAGGGTAGAGGCATTTCAAAATGTCCGTCTTTCTTTAGTTTTATGCCTTCCTTCACTTTAGACAGAAACATGAGGTCTTCTTGTGACATAGATTCTTCTTCAATGCTTCTTTCGACAAAGTCCATTTCCAGAACTTTTATTGTCTCTGCTGGTGTAATCACTTCTTTAACTTTGTTTCTTCTTACAAAGCATACTTATCTTTAAGCTCTTGAGATGACTCAATAACTGGCAGGACTTGTTTCACAATAACGTGATGACTTACTCCAATCTCATCTTCATACTCACTGTCAGAGTGACTGTAGCCAATGATGCTCCAACCAAGCAGAGATCTTTGTGCAAATGGTTGTTCTCTTTCACCAGTGACCACTTCTAGGGGTAGTAGAGCTTGAGGACAATTATATCCTATGAGTAGTTCAACTTCACAATCAAGTTTGGGAGCCATTTCCTTTGATAAATGTCTTAGATGGGGCCAATTCTCAGCCGTCTTGTTAGTCGGAATGTGGGACCTGTTGGCTGGAATATAGTCTCTGGTATAGGTTGTTGGCAACTTGATTCTTGTTTCAGAGTTCATGCCTCTTACTTGTAGGTTCTTTAACTTGTGGCTAGACACAATCTTTGTTTTGGATGTTATTGTAGAAATCTTGAGCTTGACTGGCATAGATGTGGTATTGAGCGATTCGGCTGTGTCCTTTAGGACGAAAGTAGTGTCACTTTGAGTGTCAAGGCATACACTAGCTTCTCTTTCTCTGGATTGTCTAGAGTGGAGATATAGACTGGGATAACTGAGGAAGTACAACTCTGTTTGATGTGACTTGCTTGGATTATTGTTCTTGTGGTTCAGACACCTTTTCTGTCTCTTTGTTAGTCTTTGTAAGTTCTTGACTGGTCTTTGGGTTTTGTTCTTTGTCTCTTTTCTCTCTCTTTCTTGGTGCAAACATGTTGGATGTGGCTTTTGACATTTGTCACAGACACTTCTGGAAGAGCAGTTCTTGGAGCTTTGGCTGTCTTAAGCCTGGCCATACCAGGCTTAAGACAGCCAAATTCTCAGTTTGTGATTATTCCAGTGTTGAGCTATTATTAATTTTAATTTATTAAGGATAATAACCATTAAATGCTTTTACTCTGAGTAGTAGAAATACTAATTAAAACTATAATCATATATTTTACAAAGTTGATGTAATTTTCAGTGTATCACGTGCTACAGCACATGCCATTGTGCAGAATGTGAAGATTATATAATGTGAACATAACTGTCTCTTTTTAAGATGTGCATGTCTCAATTCCTCCAGAGCAACTAAATATTGGTCATTAAATATTGTTTCTTGTTTGAGCAGTACAAATGCTAATAAAAACTGTCAAATTGTATATTTTTTACAGACAGGAGTTACAGGAGCAGGACTCTTTCAGACCACAGCAGCAGGATTTCTCTCATTTAGAAAACAGCAGGATTCTCCCAGAAGAACAGTTGGAGTCTCCTAGACTATAGTGAGACTCTCTTACCCAGTGCATAGCAGGATCTTCATATAAAAACAAAATTTAAGCATGTGTTCAAAATAGTTTCAATTGAGTTTATTTTTTGACTTGGTTCAGTTGGCTGTTCATATTTTGTCACAGTTAAACTAAATATGCTTCTAATAGAGAGTAGTTATGGACAAGATCGTTGTCTATTTCATTGTAATTATACAAAATCTCGTATTAAAAGTCATTTGACAGTAATTACTGTTGTAATTTGATTCTTTTAATAGATCTTGTAAGTTGGTTGGATGTAATGCTCGCGTGTTCACAGTGTGCACGTCTGATGGTGCTCACAGTGGTCAAGAGAGCGCTCAGGGAGTTTGTGTGTTTGCTCAGATACATGAAAAATTAGAGGGAACATTGGTCATGGGTGTGAAACAAAAGTCCCTCTGCTTTGAAATGTATGTAGCTTTGTCATTCTGGTATAAAATAGTCAGACCTCCGGTGCTCAGGGAACTTTTGCAGAGACTGGGACTTAGACTGAGACAGACTGGGGAAGACGCCGAAAGGCTGCCAGTCTGTGGCCAGGGCAGACCTGGGCCATGTCCTGTCTGTAACTGCTGTAACAAAGAATAAACCTTTTTTTTATGTATTTCAAAACTCACTGGGCTTCGCAAATGGATTACTTTTCATCGAGAATTGTAATTTCTTTCACAACATTGCTCTCTCCATACCTGTCCTTTTTTACTCACAACGTGGATGGTGGCAGCAGATTGAAGCTTGGGTCATTGCATGTCTTTGCCTCTGTCTGTATGAACTGTAGAAAGAAGGTGAATGGAGGAAAGGTCACATCGTTGCTTGTAGTGGGAGCCTTCCATCATCCACTAGTCCTATAGCCCAGATGGCAGCTTGTCCACAATGGAAGCGATGCTCCTCGCAGTGTCGAGATAAGTGAGTCCTTGCAGGTGCCCTTTTTGTTTGGCGGAGTCAAGTGATTTGAGGCCAAGTGATTTTATCAGGAGGTCAGTTTCTTTTGCTGGCCTAAGTTCAAGTGTCTTGATAGCGTTGATGAAGGATTATTTCCAAGATAGATTTTCGGGCTTGTCGTTAAATTTGGTGAGCTCTGATGTTAACAGCAGTTTGGAACAGGAGAGTAATACCAAAAACGTCCAGCAGAGGGAAGCATATACCCAGGAGACTCATGGCTATGTATTCCTGATAGTTGAACTGAGCGTGTGTTTTGCGCGGTGTGACGATAAAAACATGTAACAAAATTAGAATAAAACACCTTCTATAGACCTACTAAATACTTAATATTTTTGACAATATGTTCTTTACTTTTACGGTGAATTCAATGTTAGACACTTACAGATTAGTTTAAAATATCAGAATCAGAATCAGAAGACTTTTATTGCCATTGCCAGTGAACACAGCTCACAGACTAGGAACTGACTTTGGTGATAAAGTGCAACATAAAAACACACTGAATAAATACAAATAAGGCCATGCACAAAGTTAAAAAAAGATATGCTTAAAAATAAAATACATATACAATGGCAGCATCAGAACAACAGTGCAAAGATGGCCCCCGAAACAGGAATGGTTTTCCAGGTTGATGCCACTGGTATTTTTCCCTCCTCATCTCTTTCGGCAGATTTTTTTACTGACTGACTTTTTCCTTTAGCTTGGATCAACATTATTGATAGCATGGTGCAGTACGCACCATGGTGGACGCTGCAGATGTTGTACAAGTGGTCCAACTCCTCCAGGATGGCACATCAATATGTGCCATTGCAAGAAAGTTTGCTGTGCCTCCCATCACAATCTCAAGAGCATGGACTAGATTCCAAGAGACAGGTAGTTACTCCAGGAGAGCTGGGCTCGATTGGCATGTGCCATAGACCACCAGAATTGGCAAATGCGCCACTGGCGTCCTGTGCTCTTCACCGATGAGAGCAGGGTCAACCTGAACACATGCGACAGACGTGAAAGGGTTTCGAGGCGCCGCGGAGAACGTCATGCTGCCTGCAACATCATTGAGCATGACCGGTTTGGTGGTGGGTCAGTGATGGTCTGGGGAAGCATATCTCTGGAAGGACGCACAGACCTCTACAGGTTAGATAATGGCACTCTGACTGCCATTAGGTTTAGGGATGAAATCCTTGGACCAACTGTCAGACCCGATGCTGGGGCAGTGGGACCTGGGTTCCTCCTGATGCACGACAAGGCCCGACCTCATGTGGCCAGAGCCTGCGGGCAGTTCCTGGAGGATGAAGGTTTTGATACCATTGACTGTCCCGCACGTTCACCTGACCTAAACCCAACAGAACACCTCTGGGACATTATGTTTCTGTCCATCCGGCACCGCCAGGCTGCTCCTTAGACTGTCCAGGAGCTCAGTGATGTCCTGGTCCAAATCTGGGAGGAGATCCCCCAAGACACCATCCGTCGCCTCATTAGGAGCATGTCCCGCCGTTGTTGGGCACATACAAGAACGTGGAGGCCTCACTAACTACTGAGGATCATTTTGAGTTGCTATAATGGCATTTTGGCAAAATAGACCCATCTGCTGCATCATTTTTTAAATTTAATTTTTTCATTTTTTTCTTTGGTTTAACCCTCTGTAGGGAGATCATTTTCATTTACATAAAATCATGTGGCATTCTTTTGTTACTAATAAATGACTTTCTCATTATCAGTCATTTAGATCTAATGTGTTTTCAAAGTGTTCCTCTGGAAAATTACACCACGATAAATCAGCGTGAATGTTTTTGACCAGCAGATGGCGCTAGCTCCCCACCTTTAGACCATAAACACAATAACACCTTCAGGGTAAACGTGATGCATTTATTTAAAGCAGACCTATACAAATAGCAGACACAAGCACAATATGTCTCATTTAAGGATCCTCACTATTCTGGGTCTGCTACCTGCTTCAGTCCATGACAATGTTATGTTTTTTGTCTGGAATGTTCCATAGTATAACTTTAAATGTATCTATCTTACACTTAAGCCAGTTTACTTTAGTTTTTATATTGCTTCAAGTGCATAACAAAAACAAAACAATTTTTTTTAAAAAAGCGTTCTTGTGGGCTGGTCACTCCACACATAACTTGTGGCCTTTTAGTGCCACATGATTGTCTATAGATAGAAAAGTATAATGCCATACTGTGGAACATTCCAGGGAAAGCAATTTAAAGCAAATACACTACCACTACTGATCTGTCATAATGTTTCCTCATCACAATCATACCTGGAATTGCATTTTGTTCACAAATGTTTAACACATAAACCCTGCATATATAGGCTCAGTTCTTCTCTCAAACAGAAAACACTCTGTTCCACTTTGTGATGTCATCATGTGGTAATACAGGAAGTGCTCCACTGTGTTTTTAAACTCCATACACCTTCACTAGAATCATTTGGATGATTTCAGGCCTGGAATTACCAATCTCTACTGAACTAAAGGTAAAAGGAGCTGTTAACTTGAAAACTACCACTTCATGACATCACAAGGTGGAACAGAGCATTTTGAGAATAGGAGACATAGACAGTGTTACTCAAACATGTGTGAAAGAAACAAAACGCAACTCCAGGTCTGTTTTTGAGGAGGTAACAGCATTATAACATGTTTTAAAGCTCACAAGAGTCAAGTTTGCATAATATAGGATCTTTAAAGTCAACATTTTATTTTGAAGTCATTTTTCTAGTCTAATGTAGCCCTGCTCAAAAGTAGGCTGATGTTTTCTCATTACCATTTAAAACCCACATGAGATCATATGAGACAGTTGGCAAGCGTCAGATCCATGTCACTTTTGATAAACGTTGTGGCTAAAGTCAAACACAACTCAGATCTAATAAACACAGTCTAGCCTTGCATAAAATAACTTTAAAATTCATATCCGGTCTATTTAGAATCAAACTAACAGCCCATATATAACATAAAACACGTATTTGGAGGCTGATGTCATTATAATGGAGGATAGTTTGTGACTTGTTTAAAGCTGGCAGAGCAGATATAATCTCCACGTATACGGCTTACATTCTTCTGAAATGAGATCTTGTAAAAATGAGTCACGCTCGCAATTTTTGAGATATATTTGAATATCCCCAAAACAAATAGTCTGATTGGTGCTTTAATCCCCATTTAGCCTTTAGCTTCACTGAAAAGTCAACTGTCAGATTCAATATATTCATCATTAAACTTGTCAGATCTTGTATTTTGGAGGTAGGTTTTTTATATTTGTGGTGGGAAAATGTGACTAATACTGACTATGACTATGTGTTTTAAAGGGCTCATGTTACGCTGTGTTCTGATCTGTGTTATAATGTTGTTTCCTCATCACAAACAGACCTGGAGTTGTGTTTTGTTTCATTCTCACATGTTTAACACACAAATCCTGCATATTTAGGCTGAGTTCTTCTCTTCTGTTTGTGATGAGGAAACAACATTATGACACACATCAGAACACAGCGTAATATGGGCCCTTTAAAGCCTCACTGCAAATCTTCGCATGTTCCGACCTTTTTACGTGACTTACATAACACATCACTGTTTTCCACTCTCTCCAGATTACATTATATTTATTCGTTCGCTCACACAAACCTCCTTCTCGGTGTTGTAAGATCCAGATGTCCTCACTCACTTCACACAGGCTCAAAATGAAGGGTTGCATCACTTAATGGAAAACACACACATAATAGAGACATGTAAAGTGGTATTGCGTAACCTTTCTGGAAAGAGTCTGCCACCGTCCGGTCACCATGGAGACGCTTCATGGGAGGTGGTTTTTTAGTGGTCACAAGAGGCTGTTGTTTGTGGGAAGTGTAAACCTTGTTCTATTCTGGGGATTTTAAATAAACCTGTGATGATTTTCCACAATATGGCATTTCACTTACCTATTTCCATGGTGACAAGGAGGATCACTGGAGAGGCGAGCCCATTGAGAGCAATGCAAGATTTTCAATGTAAGCCTAAACTGTAACTGACTTATGCGTGAAACATGAATTAAATGCCATACTGCGGAACATGCCCGGCAGAGCAATAAGACGAGGAGAAGGCGGAGGACCCTCAACCAAAAATGTTACATAGTGCAGCTTTAAAGTCAAAAGTGCGTGTTTTAGTTTTTGTTCTTAGTGAATACTTTTTTGAGGAATGTATTTGCATTTTTTTTGCAGAATCCACTCCAATTCTGCAGGAAATGAGACCAAACCACAACTGTCAAATGAATACACGGATAAACAGAACTTTTATAGGGAAAAAAACCCAAAAAACACTATATATTTAAAATCATGTACACACAAATCTCGTATCATGCAGCTATTTCAATCCTATATTTATATTTAGAGTGTTCGAATCCCGCTCTCGACATAAACATTATTGGTTGCTGGTGCGATTCCAGCTCCCACAAATGAACGCTGTTGCTGTGTCCTTGGGCAAAACACTTAACCCACGTCACCCCCAGTGTCTGTGTGCACTGATGTATGAATGAGTGAGTGAAGGGGTGAGTGGTTCTTTGATGTAAAGCGCTTTGAGTGACTTGAAGGTGAAAATGCTCTATAAATATATGAATAAATATGCATACTATAGAAAAAAAATATATCCAGGGGTCAGGGGTCAGCTTACAGGTCAGAATTGGACCCTTTACCTATTCATTTATAACTTTCTGTCGACGGGCCTGATTCTTACTGTCTAGCTCTTTAATTCTTTGACTTCTTTGACCATTTTTTCCTCCTCTGATCAATATAACGTTTGTGTGAAGTCTAAAGTCATTCAGCCTGACTCTTGCCCCCTCCTCTGTTACTAATAATGATTGTTACATAAGTATTCTCGATATTAGTCTTTGAAACGGAGCCTCCGTGGAGCCATTTTCAGCTCTGACACGCAGTTGCCAGTTTCACTTTAGCTTTTAGTTTTGTGCGTGGAAATGTTGAGTCACTTCCCTTCGGCCGCGCGCTTTGGCACCGCGCGAGACGCATTACATCATCTCAGAGGAATGAAGAGCAAACAATGTGAAAACTGGATCTGATTAAAGGGAAGAGGGAAGAGAGAGAGGGGAGAGAGGACAAGAGAAGGAAGAGAGGGAGAGATGAGAGAGGGAAGAGAGAGAGGAGAGAGAGGAAAAGAGAAAGAAGAGAGGGAGAGATGAGAGGGGGAAGAGAGAGAGGAGAGAGAGAGCATAGAGAGAGGAGACAGAAAGAGAGAGAGAGGAAAAGAGAGGAGAGAGAGCATAGAGGAGACAGAAAGAGAGAGAGAGGGAAAGAGAGAGGAGAAAGAGAGAGAGCAGAGAGAGAGGGGGAAAGAGAGAAGAGAGAGAGCATAGAGAGAGGAGACAGAAAGAGAGAGAGCAGAGAGAGAGGGAAAGAGAGAGAGCAGAGAGAGAGAGGGAAAGAGAAAGCGAGAGAAGAGACAGAGAGAGAGGGAAAGAAAGAGAGAGAAGAGAGGGAGAGAGAGAAAGAGACATAGAGAGAGCAGAGGGAGAGGAAGAGACAGAGCGAGGGAGAGAAGAAAAGAGAGAAAAGAGAGACAGAGGAAGAGGAAGAGAGACAGATGGAGCGAAAAGAGAAAGTAAAAAGAGAGAGAGAGAGAGAGAGAGGAAGAGAGAGGGAGAGAGAGGAGCACTTCCCCGTGGTCGGGTTCATTTGGCTCTACATGAGGCAAAACATGAGGCGAGATGGGGCATGTTTTGAAGCAGATCTGTGTAATCCTCCGTCGTCCTGGTAGATTTCAGACCAAAAACATCTTCACTCTAAAGCTTTTGTCCAGCTGTGAGAATTACATTTTCTTTTGTCGTTTGAGCAGATAGTAAATTTAGAGTCCAAAATTAAAACTGACTTTAGATTTTGTATTATTTATTTACAAATGTCCTACACAACAGATTAACGGGAGGTTAAAGCCATGTTAGAACGTTACCTCATCAAAAACATACCCAGAGTTTTGTTTGTGTAACTTTATTATTAGTCTGTAACATCTCCAAAGCTCAAAATGCTCTGTTCCACCTTGTGATGTCATGGAGTGGTAGTTTTCAAGTTAACAGCTACATTTTACCTTTAGTTCAGTACAGATGGGCAATTCCAGAGCTGAAATGCATCCAAATGATTCTAGTGAAGGTGAATGGAGTTTAAAGACACAGTGGAGCACTTCCTGTATTAACACATGATGACATCACAACTCCTACACTTCACTGGTTTCATTTAATATCAGGCACTGGGAGATACTTAAAGCTTAAGCCTCAATATTGGTATCGGAACTAAAAAAAAATATTGTTTAATTGTTAATATGAGATTTCCTGAAAAAAACCCAACAAACAAACTGAAAAAATATTTAATAAAACTTCAACCAAAACCTAAAAGTGAGAACAAAACCGCCCACGCTTCTGTAAAAACATTTATTATCGAGTTTGTCTTATATCAGCAGTGCTTTTTAACCATAACATACAACAAGACAGAGAATGTTGGGGCCCATTTTCCACCTGGATCTTTTTAAAGAAACCAACACCTCAACAGCGACCCCTAGAGGATACACACGATACGGCTGTGCGCTTTCCAATTTGAGATGGCATTTTACAATCGATATACACTGTAAGGAGTACAATATTAACAAGCCAAGTCATTAACAAGTCTTTTAGCTGAGACTCCGCCAACGAAATCTCGACGAGGGAGTAAGAACGGTGAAGTGGTAAAACAAAACTGCGTTAAAAAGGTCCTATATTATGCTTCATTTACATTGTGGGAGCTTTTAACCATTATAATGTCAATTCTTCATCAAAAATGTATCAGGAGTTGTATTGTGTTTCATTCTCACATGTTATCTTGCAAAATAAGGCAGTCCCACTTCCAGAAATCTGGTTCCACTTCATGATGTCATTAAGTGGTGATCCGGGAATCATTTTTAAATCCATAAACCTTCACTGCCGTTAAACTACTTCAGATCCAGCAGAAACGTGAACTGCTTCTGTCTACGATGCTTTGTATGCTCACATATATACATTATTTTTAGGTTTTAACACATAAACATTCTTATAAAGCTGCACTATGTATTTTTTTTTTCTGGTAGAGTGTCCACCACCACCTGTTTGTCCGCATGTCTATCACCATGGAAAAACAAGCGATCTGCACCAGCTGGCCAAAATTACACGTCATATCTGTGGAGAGGCAAGCCTGCTCACTGTCAGAATACATGTATTTCCAATGTATTTGTTTTAACATTTAATTTAACAAACGCAAGCTAGATATGTTTAATGCCATACTGTGGAACTTTTCAGGCAAAGCATTAACTTCTTTATGGAGACAAGGAAGTGGCAGATTCTCAACTGGAAAATTTACACACCTTTAAGTTAGACAATGCTAAAGTTGTTCAAATAGACTCCTTTGTTCATAATATAGGACCTTTTAAGTGACGAGTTCATGCCAATGCAATGTTCCTATTACACAATATTTACATGCTTCAAGTAACTCTGCTTTAGTAAGGTTGGTGTGAAGTCAAAGAGTTTCCACAAAAAACAGAAGTTAAGACGTAATGTTAAGATTTGCATAATGTGCAGTGGTGTGTGTGTGTGCTTGTGTGCGTGTGAGACAAAATAGACCCATTTTAACCGTTTGTTCCAGTACTGAGAAACTGCATGTGTGTCTTTGGCTTGGTTCAGATCTGCAGAAAAAACAGTTGGTTTGTTAAAGGGATAGTGCACATTTAAAGGTGACGGATAATAAGATGGCAATAGACGATGTTACACAAAATGGATTCTTACGAGCTTTTAGTCATGTTATAATAATGTTACCTCACCAAAAACACACCCGGAGTTGTGTTTTGTTTCATTCAAACACGTTTCAGTAACTTTATATTAGTCTGTCTACATCTCCAAAGCTCAAAATGCTCTGCTCCACCTTGTGATGTCATGTAATAGTAGTGTAATGTCTTTCTTATTCTGTACAGCACCAAGAATTACTTTGTGTAAGATGTGTGCTATACAAATAAACTTGCCTTGCCTAGTTAAGTGCTGCCTTTTGAAATTACCCAAATGATTCTAGTGAGGGTGTGTGGAGTTAACAAGCACAATGAAGCACTTCCTGTATTACCACATGACATCACAAGGTGGAACAGAGCATTTTCCATTTGAGAAAAGAACTCCTAATATTAACATAGATCAGAAAAAAATGTAATATGGGACCTTTAAGTTTGCAGAAGCAGACAGGAGTCCTAAACAAACATGTAACGCAACTATATTGGATCAAACTGAATAATCAAATTTTGTGTTTCTGACCATTTTATACCGAAATTGGATTTGGCTGCAAACATAAAAACAAACATGGGGAATTGGGAACGCCATGCTAATCTTAGTCCTTAGTTTCAATCAAAATTTGGTCTTAAACTTAATTAAGGTGGGATTTGGACCTTTGTGCCACTTGGCTTAGTACTACTTGGTTTAGGCCTCAAATATGACCTGGGGAGTTTTTTAAAATATGTTTTTTAAAGACAGCAGACAGACATATCCTCCATGTTATGACCAGTAAGCTATAAATGGTATTTAAAAGGACCTAATGGACAACAACACAGCTCCGCTAACAGTCTATGTAACTTCCTGTCTGCTTCTCTATACCTTTATTTATAATGGCTGACATAAAAGGAATATAATTATCTGCTCATTACCTCAGACAACCCCTTTAAAACCGCACTATCCCTTTAAATAATTCATGAGGTTCTTGTCCAGTCTATTGTGAAGATTTCAAATGGCTCAAATGAAATCAGCAACACAAATTTTGTCTGATAAATTACATTATTAGCCACTTCAAAAACATATATTGAAACGTACATGGCATACAGTACAGTATATTTTCGATGTGGGGGAGCTTGTTGTTCAGTACAGTGGTAGAACACAAAACAATCACCAGTTTAAATCAATGCAAGCGACCCATTCAAACGCATTCATTTATATTAGTTAATTCATAGAGCTGATATATTTTGTACTATTGGTCCTTAATTATTTCTAGGAATGTCCCGATCCAGTACGGGTATCAGTATCGGCCGCTGATCTAGGCCTTTTTGAGTATCGGCGTGGATCGGATTTGGTGAATAGATCGGGCCGATACAGCGAATAGTGTCCTCTGCACAGGGCTGTTGCTGCTAATGCTATCAGCTAACACCCAAAGCAACTTACACAGACTGAGGAGGATCTAAAACAGCTAAAAACATCATTAATGGCAGAGATAGCATTTGTTTTACCTCTACGATGTCTTCAGGGAGAAATTGGGTGGAGGAGCATCTTTTTGCAAGCCTCAAACATTAATAATATGAAACACTCTTCCTTTAGAAACAGTGAGATTAAACATCACCTCATGTGTTTGTCACTATGTTCCGAAGCAGCTGTGGAGGAGTTTAAGACAAGTAGACCTTACAACTTAATTATTTATAAAGGCACAGCCCAAATGGTGTAAATAAAATCATTAATAACGAGAAGATCGGTATCAGCATTGTTACAGGCAATTGCAAACATCTAAAAAAACAAAAATCGGTATTGGAAAACTGGATCGGGACATCCCTACGAATTTCCCAAGATTACAGCAAAATATATAAAAACGGACAGATCATCTTGAAGGCTTGATAAGGGGCAGATGAAATGAAAAACGACTAAATAAAAACTAAAGGTTTTTACAGCAAAAAACAACAATAAATCAAAATAAACAAAGGTATAAACACAAAGTATGGACAGGGTGCGTTTCCAGTTTTTCCCTTGTTTTCCGACCCACGTGCCGACGCTCCGCAGTTTGGCACAAAGTGAGATGATGAGAGCGATGGCTGAAACGAACGATGAGATGAAGAGGTGGAGCTCAAAGGTCGCCCTCCACTCGCCTCCTGCGGACTGGAGAGAGGGGCGGGGGCAGGGGAGGGTGGAGAAAAAGAGCAATTGTTAAAAAAAGTGACTGAAAAGTGACTGAAATATTGCACTGACCTGGGTTTGAATTGTGCTGTTGTGGGAACAAATCAGACACTCACACATGCAACTCTGATTAAACTGAATATGGTGAAAACTGAGCCGTGTGAATGTCTAAACTGGTGTAAAATCCATCTCCTTCAAAGAAAACAGTTCAACAGTTTTACTTAAGGTTCTATATTACACAAAATTGACTCTTTTGATTGTTTAGCCATGTTATAATGCTGTTACCTCCTAAAAAATACCTGGAGTTGTGTTTTGTTTTATTCACACATGTTTGAGTAACACTTATTAATCGTCTGTCTACATCTCTGAAGCTCAAAATGCTCTCTTCCACCTTGTGATGTCATGAAGTGGTAGTTCAAGTTAGCAGCTACCTTTTCCTTTTGTTCTGCAGAGAAAACACAGCAGAGCACTTCCTGTATTACCACATGACATCACAAGGTGGACAGAGTGTTTTCTGTTTGAGAAAAGAACTCAGGTTAAACACACAGACCTTGGATATTTAGGCTGTGTGAAAGAAACAAAAACACAACTCCAGGTATGTTTGTGATAAGGAAACAACATTTGACACAGTTCAGAAAAATAGCGTAATATGGGCCCTTTAACTGAACAGAGTAATATTTGAAATCAGTCCTACTTCAAGTCATCCTCAAGCACAAGCTGTCGTATCAACAGAACGCATTGGAAACATCTAAAAATAGTCAAGGTTTCATCGTCTCACTCGTAAAACTACACAGTGGAAAAACCTTACTCATGCGCTTCACTCTTTGATCTGTAGGGGGCTGTTAGTTCAAAGTGACTGCCCTTAAACTATGTAGTAAAAGTTACATGTATTTAAACAGCGGTGTGCGGTGAGCGAGAGCTGTCATCACCATCAAACTTCAAACTGTGAGTAAATTCCTCCATTACAGTGTGAACACAAACTCTGAAAGAAAACAATGTTAGTTTGTCACACCCCATGCTCCAAACCTGTCCCACGGGCGCGTTGAAGAGAGGGGAGGCTACGAGAGAAAGTGAGGGTTTAAGTAATGATGACAATGTACAGGTAAACAGCTCTACTAAATATATTTTTTTAGATTTTATATTCAAATCCTCAGAGTAGCCACCCTTTGCTTTGTCAAAAAATATTTAGTCGAGTTATTCAACAGTTTTTCTTTACTACATAATTCCAGATGTCTTGCTTTATATATTTGATGTGTTCTGTATGTATATAAAATGTAGAAAGTAGTAAAAATAAGCAAACTAACTTTTGACTGGTAGTGTATAATCAACTAAAATGTGGTGTGTAAAAGGCATGTTAAAGCTACCAACTGTAAACTAGACTGGGCCGCCTGCTGTATTCTCACATGTCACCACTAGGTGCTATCTACATTATTGCAGTCTGACAGTGTGTTAGCTTTAGTCTGACAGAAGAAGACCAGAGACAACAGGTGAATCTGAACAAGGGCCAGGTGAGGTGAGGAGGGAACAAGGGTCACATCTGTCATCTAAAAAAATAGCTTTAAAAAGTAGCTTTAAGATAAACTAGGCACTTGAGTATAGACACCTAAGCTTTGTTAAATATTTGTTATATTTATCCAACCAAAACTGAGACCAAACACAGAAAATCAGCTCTGAACAGACTTAAGAAGGTCTTGACTCTGCAATCGACTTCACCCACAACAATTTAAGATCCACTACACTAAAGCACTCAATGTGATAAACATCTTTCTTATTTTCAATATAACATGTGGTATAGTAACTAAGATAAAGCAACAGAACATGTGATTTTTGATCCTAAAAGTGGCAGGGTCCATACCAAGGTCGTTGTTCTTGGTGATGGGGCTGCAGCGGCTCTGGCTCTTGGTCCTTGTTGAGTGAAGTGGTATCCAAACTTTATTATTGTGTGGTTTTCTTCCAACATTTTAGCGATCTCCATCTCTATAGTCGTGCCGAGCTGTTTGCCTCTGAAAAAAACAAACATATATTTTTTAATCGGGATTATTTGAAGCAAGTGAAAATTTGTGTCAGTAAGACGCTAATGTGTACCAATAACCAGTATAGATCATAGACTGTAGTATATATAAATGGACATAGCTAACTTGCTAGTCGCCATGTTCAAATAGGAAGTGATCATGGAACACTTCCGGCTCCGTCACCCCTCTCTCTGCAACTGCTGCTGTCAGCCTTGTCATTTTTCAGTCTTAAAATGTTCGTATTAACCCCTCTACATGATCCTTGTGTCCATAAATCAAGATGTGAACATTAATAACAGACAAATCAGGCTCCTTCTTTCCTCGAGGTTGCTCGCCCGCTAGCATTAGCTACAGATCTGATTGCCAATCACCTGCTCCGTATTAAAGCAGCAGTGCAAGCGGGAAAGGGCGTTACCTTCGTCAGTATTGCTCAGGATTGGCTCTTTGGTTACTATGAAAGCGTTTGGCTACAGTCTAATAAAGCTCGTCAAGGCTAGCAGTTATAGGGGCGAATTTGGAGCCAGGTTTCCATATTTTGGAATTCCGACCGCGAGTATCATAGCAACCAAGAGCCAATCAGGAGCAAGGCTGTTGAAGTTAATGCCTCCTCCCGCACCGCTGGTTTGGAGTTGATGGAGCCAGAAGCATGCCCATGTTCACCTCCTTTTTATAACGCGGCGGCTAGCAGGTTAGCTATGTCCATTCATATATACAGTCTATGCTCATGACATTGAGGGTTGCATTGCTGTCTGATACATATAGTAGTTAACATTACAATAGGGCAATTATACAATGATATGCCATTTGTTATTCTAGGTCATAGAGTATTTAGCAGCATTTAACTTTTTGAACTCTGCATGGTTTATCTAGCTTGTTTAGTTTTTCTTTGGCAGAGACTTGACCTGCTCCAGGAAGTGTGTGGCCTCAGTACACACCGGGCTTCCTCATACTTTAATAATGTCCTCCATTATCATCAAGGACAGACACAAAACAATGAACATGAGAGAAAACATGTCTGCATGAACAGCTCAAGGAGCTTTGGCTTTTTCATTTCAACATAATAAATATGTCAAGATTCGTTTATCAGTAAAAAAAAAAAAAAAAAGTATGGTTGCTTGCGGATGACTACTTAAACTTACAAAACTGCAGCAGTGAAATAAATGATAATGTTACTGTTTTGTGATATTTGACACAAATTAAAAAGTCCTACATTGCACAAAAGCATTATAATGAGCTTTTAATCCAGCCATGGTATTATGTTATCACCTCAAAAATATATCTGGAGTTGTGTTTTGTTTCATTCAATTCCACATATTTGGAGAAATCCTTTATTATTTGTCTGTCTACATTTCCAAAGCTCAAAACGCTCTGTTCCACCTTGTGATGTCATAAAGCTACAGTTTTCAAGTTACCAGCTCCTTTTTACCTTTAGTGCAGTAGACACTGGCTATCCAGGGCTGAAATTATCCAAATGATTCTAGTGAAGATGCATGGAGTTTTAAAACACACAGTGGAGCCACTTCCTGTATGTACCACATGACATCACAAGGTGGAACAGAGTGTTCTCTGTCTGACAGAAGACGTCAGTGTGTTAAACATGTGTGAATGAAACAAACACAACTGCAGGTCTGTTTTGTGACGAGGAAACATTATAATTATAATATATATAATATATATAACCTATATTAGATCAGAAATAGTGTAATATGGGCCCTTAAACACCATTTTAATATAAATTAATATATAGTCTGTTCAATAGGCCCAGTGACAAATAAACTGTAATGTGTGTGATTATTAGTGGGTGAGCCCAAATATCTAATATCAATACATCTCAATTTGTTGATACAGTAATCAACTGACCTGAACTACTGTTGGTTCACAGCGCTATCACAATCCTTGAATGAAACTACTGCACATTGCGTCAGGTTTGTGACAGGTGTATGTATTGTTTTGTACTATGGTTTTTGTATATTTATGGAGAATGTCGTGCGTGGGTGCATAGGCTTGTGGGCAAAGCTTGGACAAATCTTACAGCTAACCATAAGGAGGGTTTGAATAGGACCCGGAGATCGCTAGATTATTCAAACATGCATGGATGACATCTAAAACCTCCACAGGCTTGTTTTTTGATGAGCAATACCATTACAACTGTAGAAAGCTCAAAAACTTGATTTTTTGCCAATACAAGACATTAGTACTAATAGAAAAACACAATAAACCACATGTATAATTATATGTATGTATATATTGTATTTTGTCATAGCAATTGTGAGGGACCATGTGATTCCCAGACACCAATAGGTGTTGGCTATTCAAGATATGATGGATTACAATTGTGAGTGTTTTTGACTACTGCAACTACAACTACTACTAACGACTACTACTATGACTAATAATAGTTTAATACCTGGTTTGTCTATTTTGATGTCTGTGCGCGTGTCGTTGTCTCGTAGCGCTTCCACCAGAGCTTTGAACCCCGCCCTCCTGTGATGAAATTTGACTCAAGATTCAAACTCTTTAACGTCTTATTCTCCCTCAGCATCTCACCGAACGCCTGCAACAAACAGGAAGTCAAGCATGCATTAAAATAACGCAAGAGAACCGTGATAATGACACATAAATATAACAAAACCTTACCACGGCGATAGGGTCGTTGCTCTCCGCGTCGCTGCCAGACTGACTTCGTGACGTGCGTGTTGGTCTCCATGGCTTTGGCCAAGTCTTTCAACGTGGAATAGGAATGTTCTATAGAATGCAAGATATTTATAATGTGTTATTAATGTTTTGAATTATTTTTATTTTTATGTTATTAATTCACATTTCAGTTCAAGTTTATTTATATATGACATTTAGAACAACTGCAGCTTATCCAAGTGCTTCACATAAAAGTCAACAAAAAACACGATACAAAAGAAGAATAAACACCAACATATCCTTCCTAGCCCCGTATTACATACCAGGGAGGAGAGGTGGGTTTAATTTGAAAGACCCAAACATCATAACTGAGAATAAGAAATAACCTCTCCATTCTCAATTCTTTAAAATTAGTTGGTTGGTACTTGCACAGCCCTAGTGGTTTAGTAATTCATTAAACATATTTAAGGGTCCTGTATTACATGAAACTGACTCTTGTGAGCTTTAAGTCATGTTATAATGTTGTTTTTTTTCATCACAAATATATCTGGAGTTGTGTTTTGTTTTCATTCACACATGTTTGAGTAACACTTTATTAATAATCTGTCTACATCTCCAAAGCTCAAAATGCTCTGTTCTATTTTGTGATGTCATGAAGTTGTAGTTTTTAAGTTAACAAGCTCCTTTTATGTTTAGTTCAGTAGAGATTGGTAACTCCAGGGCTGAAATCATCCAAATGATTCGAGTGAAGGTGTATGGATTTTAAACATAGTGGAGCACTTCCTGTATTGCCCCACATGACATCACAAGGTGGAACGGGGTTTTCAATATGAGGGAAGAACTCAGCCTAAATATGCAGGGTTTGTGT
The DNA here is from genome assembly GCA_019594935.1 of Periophthalmus modestus. Classification (NCBI taxonomy): domain Eukaryota; kingdom Metazoa; phylum Chordata; class Actinopteri; order Gobiiformes; family Gobiidae; genus Periophthalmus; species Periophthalmus modestus. Next base: position 2,463,095 of record JAIEZT010001214.1, on the reverse strand, counting down.
GTTAAACGTGTGAATGAAACAAAACACACCTCCAGGTATGTTTGTGATGAGGAAACATTATAACATAGCTCAGAAAACAGTGTATATATGGGCCCTTTAAAGTCTTATCAGAGTAAATTACCTTGATGTTGTTGAGGTTGACTTCCGTTAAAGTGCTGTCGTTGTTTTTTATCCTCTGCAGAGTTTCCTCGACGTTCGTGGGTTTTGGTGGCTCATCGAAAACTGGGTTCATTTTCTCTCCCTTTGACCACATCTGAAAACGAGAACAAAATTTTCACAAAAAACAGATATTTGATCATGTGGCACCATGATTTGTCTGTTATTAATGTCATATCTTCAGTTACAGACACAATGACGTAAAAATACAGTGAAAAATAAAACCACCAGGATCATGTAGAGCGGGTTAATACGAACATTTTAAGACCAAATTGACGAGTCTGACAGCAGCAGTTACAGAGAGAGAGAGGGGCCACAGTTTTTCAATAGAAAGTGATTGCTCACTTCCTATTTGGAAAGCGACAGCTAGCAGGTTAGAGCCATGTCCATTTCTATATAGAGTCTAGGGCATGAAACAATTGCATTTTACAAAAAAAAAAACAAAAACAAAAAAAAAAAGGTAAATAATGATTTATATACGTTATCATTTCATAACAGATAAGAAAACAATGTCTTACATTAAAGCTCATAACATTCGGTTTTGCTTTAAAGGGCCCATATTAAACTATTTTCTGATCTATATTATAATGTTGTTTTCTCATCACATAACAGACACACAGACCTGACTAAAAACACTCTGTTCCGACCCTTTGTGATGTCATGTGGTAATACAGGAAGTGCTCCACTGTGTTTTAAACTCCATACACCTCCACAATCTAATCTGGATCATTTCAGCCTTGGAATTGCCAATTTCTACAGAAACAGGAGGGCAAAAAGTAGCTGTTAACTTGAAACTACCACATCATTACATCACAAGGTGGAACAGAGCATTTTGAACTTTGGAGATGTAGACAGGACTAATAATAAAGTGTTACTAAGTGTGAATGACACAAACACAACTCCAGGTCTGTTTTTTGATGAGGAAACAACATTATAACATGGCTTAAAGCTCACAAGAGAGTCAGGTTTGATTAATATAGGACCTTTAATAAGAACTTACACACCTATTTAATTCAAGACTTATTCCATAACTTACTGTTGTAGCCCTCCTTGCCGCTGCTGCCGTCGTATGTCTGATTACTGGTGGCCAGAGTATGAACTCCCAGGATCGCTGCGAACACAAAACAGCCAAAATCAGCACTGAACATGTCCACTTCTATTTAAACATGTGTAATTTAATAAAGCCATTGGCAGACAGCAGTGGTACTTTGCACACTGGGAGCCTTATTAACAAACACAGGGGGCCAACTCGGAGGTGAGTGTGGAGTCATGGGAAACAGGGCTGAGGAGAGGAGTCTGTGTCGGGACGTCCCCAGCAGACTACAGGGTCAGGCTCCTTCAATGTTTTTCACCAAGACATCCTGCTTTCATTCAATTCACTGGTTTCTAGAGTATTGGCCTGACAAGTCAATCTTATTTGAGTTTTATTTTTCAATTTATAACCTTTTACTAACTTATATCATTAATCTACAAATTGGTAACTCATTTTAACCATGTAATACTATTAAATATAGATCAACCCAGGTCACTATTCAAGCTAACGATGATGACTGGCATCTCTCTGTTAGAACTGGACAGGAAGTAGTGACGCCATCTCTATGAGGGTTTTTACTGAGTCATGTTAAACTGAATACATATTTAAAGAGAAGGCAGTGGACAGTGACTTCAGGATGCGTGTCTCCGATAACAACACTAAACAAAGAGGTGAACAATTCAGCGGAGGACAGTTTGGTGTTTTAGAAAAGCAGATGTTTGAGTGTCAATGCTAAGCCTGCCCCAAATAATCACTATATCAACTTATCGTTCAATATATGAAAGCTGGAATAATATTTTTTGGGGGTCAGTATTTACACATTATTTTAAGCTGTGAAAGGTTGAATTAATCCCTTGTATGACTCATTACAGATGCAAACTAAAGTACTGAAGAGTTTCATTCTGCTGTTTATTTTATTGCAGCTCATGATTTCTTAACAATATTGTAGATTTAGAATAATTTTGTGGTTTTAAATCTGTTCTTGGGTTTTTCTGTAAGTGGCATAAATTAGTTTATATATAACGTTTATGATTTATATTTACTTCAGCAATACATCAAACTTCAAAATATGCTAAATTAGAGGCATAAAAAATATTAAAATAACACCACAAACTGAAATAAATCTACATAAAAAACAATTGGATAGTCTTTACATTAATCAACTTTAAATTGAATAGTTTTAAAAAAATATTTTTATCCTTGTAATAAAAGTAGATTCATAAGCTTTGAGGTAGTGATCTAGCTAGCACCATGCTGTGTACAGAGCCTATTAGTATTGGAATAAGAAAACCCCAGTATTTTCAGCCAGTTGGTAGTTCAAATACAGCAGTAGGATTAGCACTTTAGCCGTTTTCTGTCTTTTTGGTATCTCTAAAAAGTATCTCTTGTAGTAGAATGAATATTGACCTTAGTGAAAGTTATGTGGTAGTGTTGTAATAGTAACTGTAAGTTGTAGTGTTATGTAGTAGTAGTAGTAATAATAGTACATATAATTGTTCTAGTAGTAGTAGTTTCTGACCTGCCAATCACGCAGCTCTGTGTCTGTGGCGCTGATAAGGCTTCCTCTATTTCCCGGGTCGAGGGTCTGACCTCTTCATGGCGCGTTTCGATTGGTTTCTGCTTCGGTGACAAAACTTTACCTGCAAAAAACAGAAGAGACAAAAAGACCAGGGTTATTCAGCGTGATCAGTAAAAACAAACAGTGAGGATCGTGCATGAAGGGCACTTGATACAATAATAATATCTGATGTATGTAGGGCTTTAGGCAATGTATACATTTTAATTAAAGATGCACTATGGAACTTTTCTGATTGATGTCAACGACCTTCTTGTCACTCACCAAAGAATTTATTGCTTTGCATGGAAATATTCCACAGTGTTGCGTTAAACTTGTCCATCTCTCTGCCTGCATTTATTCACACTGAAGTGTTTTCATACAAAAGAATTTATTGGATAACATGCCTTTTGCCATCTGTTTGTTTTCAGGGTAAGATAAAGTTCAATGCCAAACTGCGGAACATTCTAGGCCAGCGCAATATCATCTCCATGGTGATAAGTAGGACTCTTCACCAGAAAAGTTTCATAGTGCAACACCCTATATTAAAGCAGACCTATCGTGATTTGTGTCGGCTCTGTAGTTATAAACTACTGACACCTGTGGATCATTATGGTTGGAATGTACACATTTTAAATCTTAATATTCATCTAAAGCAACTTTGTATATCTGTACACTACACTAGCAAGTAGCATTCCATTTGTACCAAAATGACTACACAACGCTGCTGAATATCCTACGTGTATCACCGACTGAGAAGTACGTCACAGTGGGCGTGTACCAGTGGTGGTGAAACGGGGACTGATCGGATGAAGTGATTAAAATTTGATCAAACATGCATGAATCACTCCAAATACAACTTCAGAGGGTCAATGAGATGGAAACAACTATAACATGGTTAAAAACTACATTTTGAAGACTAGGTCAGCTTTATTTCTATTTTATTTTTTTTACACCTTTCATTCATTCATACAGCCAACAACCTAGATCCATAAAACTTTTTTCTTTCTGCCTAAAACAGAAGACAATAATTTACCAAGACATCCCCAAATCATTTAAGAAATTTTCCAGAACATCAAAAATAAAACAGCAGATCCTGCGTTACGTTTAACAAACCTCCCCCCTAGTATGTCTTCTGACTTTAAAAGGCCCTGTATATCACAATTTTTCTCATCTATTGAGAGCAAATGTGTCTTGTATAAGCAGCTCTAGCAATACGTCTACTGTGTACTGCCTGCATCCAATTATAAAGCGCTTCAATTTAAGTATCAGGAAGTGCACAATCAGCATGCTCATTGTTTTCCCGCTTTTCAGTAAAGGCACAACCCTCTGGTCTCTGAGTTGTAAAAGATTGCTTATAAACTCCTCATGGTGAATAATTACGATGTTGGGAATGCGTTAGATAACCACTGCAAATCTTTAAAATGAACTAATTCTGTTTTTTTCCACATTTTACCAAACGCTTTTTACGACTAACCTATAGGGGAAAAGGGAACGAAAAAAACTCAAAAAAGTCATGAGACAAAAGCCCATGTGAGGGATCGAGCTGATGCCAAAAAGTGGAAACGCGGGGAAAAACCCCGTCTAGAAGAAATCGTTCTACAATCAAACTGCTCTGCACCCAAAGCTAATCCAGGGTTAGGAGGGATTTTTTATGAACGCCGTTTCAAGACTGGTGCTGGTTTTTAGAATAATTAAAAATGGTACTAAACCAAGAAAGGATTATGCAGTAGGAAACTTGGAGGTTGGATGAGGTGACTGGCTTATTTCAGTTTGTCTATGCTTAATGAAAGTGGAATTAAAACACTAACTCCACTTTTCTTTTGCTACTAAGCCGTTTATGGTCTTTTTAACACTTTATAGCATTGTCTACAGACTAGTTATGTTTTGGCAGTTTTCGACTAAAATTTGCAGTTTTCTGATCAAAAACTTCTAATGTAAATGGTGTGCTGCTTAAGGTTGTTATATACAAAATTTTAAAAGCACGGCATATATCACTACAGAGAAATCCCACGACTAGACGATAATATTAAACTACTTTGCCACTGACACAAAACAGGACAATCCAAAGTAACCGGTTTTAAATCATCAAAAGGCAGAATGAAGCAATAATTAACCATAAAAGTTACTTTATCAACCCTCTACAGCTCAAATCTTATAGTATTATAACAAAAATAACAAAACTCTCCTCATTATTGCAAGAAAAAGTCACCATGATAAATATTGAGCCCAAAACTGTAATTTCAAAGTACTACATCACAGACATCACAGAGGACCAAAAACAAGAGACTATCTGCCTGTGCCAAAAATTTAATAAATGCCAGTGGAAAACAGACCATTAAAGCCATACTTCGGAACATTTACCAAGAGAATAGCTAGGTTTTATGCCATTTATGTGGAAGACTATAAGCAAAAGAAAATTTCCACTAAGACAAGCAGGAGGAGGCCCAACTTCAGGCCATGTAAAAGTCAGGTTTGTGGAGATGCAAGCCCACTCACAGCAAGGACCGCATGTTTTTGTAAGTCCAGTAAAAACACAAAAAAAAAAACCCCATGCTTTAAATTAAGTCTATTTATTAATTTAAAAAAAAAGTTACCACTGTGGTGCCTTTAAGAAACACACAAGACTTCCATTCATACAGATTGTGACTATACTGTAACAGCAAACATCGTAACACTTCCCCTTCCATGTCTGTCCAAAACTATGGAAACTACCAGGCAACCGATCTGAGAGAAAAGGCTGAAGGAAGTTAGCGCCCGGAGCTGGAGTCTTGTGTTAGTGCTGGGGCAACTAGCTCTTTGAATGACCATAAAAACTCACTGAGCGCTCTGTTTGCCCAATTGGCCTTTGACAATACCCAGAAAAGTACCTCCTCCTCCTCCTCCTCGCCCCAATGGTCCCTATGGGGGCTCTGGCACTTCCTGTACAATCGTAGTATCTGGTTAGGCGTCTAAGTTGAGATGGTGAACTACATGTTTCAGCAGGGGGTCCAGTCCCAAGAGTGGGTGTAATTTAGAGGTGAAATAGAGCCTGTCCGAGTGCCTATCTATTTCAGTTAGCCTAATGTTAACCAATGGAGATTTAAAATGGTAATGAACTATAAATATCAAACTAATTCTAAGTACTGAAAGCATTAATTCAAAGTCTTTGATCACTATAGATGTATTTAGAAAGTAGGGACATGTCTGCCGATCGATACGTCCAAACTAAATCTCGGACGTGGCAAAAGAAACGACAGTAGCTCAGTTGGTAGAATGTTTTGCTCACTGATACAGCGGGTTGGCGGTTTGGAAATCCCAAGTCTCAACGTAAACATCAGATCCACTGAATCGAAAATGGATCCACGATTCCAGCTCCCACAGATGAATGTCTGCCTTATTGGCTCCTAAGGCAAGGATTTGTTAGTATCTCTATTTGATGGGCATTTTCTTAAATCCCCAGTTTACCAAACTGGAATTACTTGCTATAAAGGAGATGTCAGCTTTTTGAAAATAGGGAGGGACTTGAAAAAACAACAAGCGACTGATATTGAGTCATACAACGCTTTTATTATTTTAGACTAGGCAGAGTGTTGATTTAATGATTGTAGCATGATCCTTCTGGAAGAACGCCATTCATCAAACAGGGACAAATCAGTTATTAAGTATAGGCCTTCAAGTATAGTTTGTTTCCACTGACGCTCGCTCACACACTCTGCTTCACTCTTTGAATAAGGATTGACATTGGATTGGTCCAATTGCATTATATGTGTGTACGAACCTGGAATATTTTATATGCAGCCTAATGACATGAGCTTTACATGTTCGGGCTGGATTTGCCTGGCAAATCCAGACTGAAATCTCTATGTATTTTTTTATACAGACTTGACATCAGTCTGGTCCTCATGTCCTCCGCTGACGTCTCAAGTCCGGTCAAGCGTGATTGTCCAATCTATTTCAGTGACATATATGAAACAAAGAGCTCATTGGTCACCTGTGATGTTTACAAATTAAATCACATTTCTGCTCACCTCAGATTTACAGAGTTTAGTTTTGCACTTCATTGATTCTGTAGAAATTCGCCAGACATTTTTCCCAGCGGCCCCTGTGATATTTTTTTTCCTTCCCTTTCACTTTTTATTTTGCAGGCGACCATGGTGTCCCTGTTTGCGCTAATCCACTTGTCAATCACACCCCATTTCAAGTGAGGAGATCCACCAATGACCAGACTAGACCATCTTTGTAAAGTCATTGAAGAAATGTGCATTCTGGATCCAGGCCAAGGGCTGAGACAAATCATTTCGCCAAACAAGTCAAAAACACAAAACTTTTTTTAGAGATAGACCATACGGTAAAACCCGAATTTGGGTGACTGGTTTAACTTCTGGCCATGCATCAGGGGCAGGGGTCCACAGGGGCAAAAAGGTGAAGGGTCGGTCATTTTTTCAAAGGCAAACGGTTTTCCCGCTTTCTGGGAGTGGAGAGGGGGAGACTCCCAATAGCTGTATTTTTTTTGCTGACGCTTCGTTTTTGCTTGTACTTACCCTTTTTTGTAGGTTTTACGAAAATACAACCATCCATTGTTGCATAACCTGCTTAAGCCGTCCGATTTCTTATTAAATCACTAGAAAATGGACACGATCTCCTCTCTAAGCGACAAAGGCTCAGGGTTGTTGCAACATGAGCTCGTCGATATAGTGGGCTGATATTTGCACTTTTTATCAGCTTAACTCTCCATCAGATGGCGATATTTTGTGTTGGGGCCGACCGAGCATTCACTTAAAGAAAATAAGATAATTTCAGTCTTGCCCATTTGTGATCATATATTTGCAAAGTCCTAATCGTGCAATTATAATCATATTCTGCTTTTTCCCAAATTGTGAGTCTCATACTGATACTTTGTGCAGCAGATGTCATCAACATTACCTGCGGGTGTGATGCTTAACTGTGTAAGCACTGCTCTATCTGAAGCTTGTTTAGACTTTTAACTTAGCTTTATTTTAACACAATCTGAACCCAAAAAAAACGGGTTTAGCTGGAACTACAACAGGTGAGCTCTAATTTGTGCTAATTAAACAGGTTTCACACAGTAAAATTACAGTCGCAAGCTAGCTAGCATTAGCCAACTGTTTTTTAGTTAGTCACTCACTTAACTCTCGTATTGTGTTCCACAGGCTCCTACTAATGTGTTAAATCCATTTTTGTATTTTTTTTTCCTTGATTGGTTTACAGACCACCTAAAACCCTTTCTGAACAGTGTTTGCCTTTTTGTGGTGTGCATTATGGCGCCATGAAACTTTCTGAACATTCTACCATAGAGATACCACGTAGAACACCCCAAGCATGGACGTCATCTGCAAAGTATTCAATACATGTTTTTTCAATGCTTCAGGGCTCCTCATCCATAACACATGTTTGCCTCTTGTGCGTATTCCATAGCACCCATAATTTCCTCCAACTATGTCTAGGTCGTTTTTACAGTAAAATTGCTGTAGCCCTTTGCTTTTGACCTATGATGGCCGCTCTCACCACTTTCAACTTCACCTCTATTACCCCTCGTCATGTTAATTCACTGTACAATAGGCTCTAACTGTCCCTAATGGTCCGTTAAGGTGGTGGTAAATTGCTGTGGTATTTAAACAGCCAGCTCTGAAACGCTCTGTAAACGCTAAACTTCACAACTTGGGTCATTAACGCAGGGGTAAGTAACAGGGGCCTGGGCGCATTCCTCACATCCTCGACTATGAATCAAGTTTTCCATGTGTCGAATGAGAACATGACTGAACTGGCACACAGCGGAGGGGGGCATTTGTCACAAGAGATGGCTGGGCAAGTCGCCCAAAAGGTAAAAAAATAACAGATTTTATTGTAACTTTGAGAAAAATAGTAAACTGCTAAATCATCAGTAAAACATGATAAAATCTTTTGTTTGACAATATATTGTGATTGATGTTCCATCTTTCTCAATATCATTTTCTCTCATAAATGGTTAATACGTCAATACTGATTTTCCTACAATGCGTTTTTGTTTGCTTCAGCAATTTCCATGCATGTATTTTTTTCTCCCCATTTCCCAGTGTTGGTTGGTGTTCAATGTACTTCTGTAACCCCACTACATTCACCCTGGAGAAGAAAAGCCGTCCTTGCCTAAGGACCCATCAAATGACACTATGCAATTGTCAAAGCTGAACCTGTGAATTTGTGCGCTCCAAATTAGGGCGAATCCGCTACTGGTTACAGACTATTGTTGTTCCGCGCGATAATATGGCCACATTCTTGCGGATTAGATATTCGTGTTCATGGTGCATATCTCTGGTTTGAAATACGACCGTTGATGTTGTATAACTTAAGGGTCATAGTTCAACTCATACTGTTGAACCTTTATACCTACCAAGTTAGTACCCCCCTTGCGGCAGTAATTAAAGCGACATCGCGATCAGTTTTGTCCTTATTAGATTTGGTTGCTTATAAGGAAATAAATCTGTCTTTCTGTCTCCGGCTTTGAAGGCTCTGCCGGATACCTTCCGCTCTAAATCAATACCAAAGTCATCGTATCCAACCTAACGCTGGATGGGGTGGCCAGTCCCCAAAAAACCCTACCCAACACAAACAGTAAGTATGTCAACCTTGGTTTCTAGTGCTTGCTAATGAAGAAAACTACAATATCAGAAATATCTCGAGCCCTACAGAACTGTCTCCCTTCTTTTCCTATAATGCACTGGCTTTAACCCCGTCTTGTATTAGTTCACAGACAACCGAGGACCGTTGGTAACTAGAAGAATGATGTAATTATGATTTCACTTTTTTACCAACCAACACATGTCGATAACAATTGGTTTACAATAACTATTGGTAAAAGCCATTATAATCCAAGCTACACAGGAGCTAGATTTTCAGTCCGCTTGTTGGTTGTGTACATCGTGCCCACCAAAGTTCAAGACGTAGCTCGCCTATTTGTCCCGATGAAGCGAGCACCAAACAACGGTTAGTTACACCCTCGCTAACAAGCTGTTTTCCCTTCAGGATTAAGTCACTTAGATTCAGACTCTTCTACCAACCAATATGGGATCACAACATTCTCAACTCTTAAAGTTTTCTCTTGCTAAGTGAACCAATGAAAAATACACTGTAATAGGCATCGCAAAACTAGATACAACCATAACTAATGACGCATTACCTCCTATTTGGCATTTCGGACACACTGTTTTGTGATTAAAGGCAGGGCTGGGGAATTAATCAAACCTTCAACTCCACCAAAACTGAGCTCATTGTTTCATACTGCCCACGTGATGTGTTTAGGTTTTTCTGAATTGAGCGATACGTCTATACTAACTCGTCAAGAAAAGCGTGTGTTGCAGGGCAGTGGTTCAGATTGGAGGGGAGAAATTGACTATAAAATTATGTCATTATTTAACTCCAGATAATCATGCCATTTAAGTTCGCAACATTATATTGAAAGCCCGTATTATTTGATAACAACAGTCGTACCAGTGATTTCCCCAACCTTTTCAAAGTTTTTTTGGCCTTTGAGTACCCCCCTTAACTC
>JAIEZT010001214.1:2301005-2452726 GCA_019594935.1 Periophthalmus modestus | reverse complement strand
CTTCTGTGGAGTATTAAAGAGGAGGTATTTACTTCTATGGAGTATTAAAAGAGGAGGTATTTCTATGGGGTATTAAAGAGGAGGTATTCTACTTCTATATGTATTCTAAAGAGGAGGTATTTACTTCTATGGGGTATTAAAGAGGAGGTATTCTACTTCTATATGTGTTAAAGAGGAGGTATTCTACTTCTATGGAGTATTAAAGAGGAGGTATTTGCTTCTGTGGAGTATTAAAGAGGAGGTATTTACTTCTATGGAGTATTAAAGAGGAGGTATTTCTATGGGGTATTAAAGAGGAGGTATTCTACTTCTATAGGTATTAAAGAGGAGGTATTTTACTTCTATAGGTATTAAAGAGGAGGTATTCTACTTCTATAGGTATTAAAGAGGAGGTATTCTACTTCTATGGAGTATTAAAGAGGAGGTATTTACTTCTATGGAGTATTAAAGAGGAGGTATTTTAGTTCTATGGCCCCGCCCCCTTCACAGCTCTATCACATCACAATCAGCGTTAATGAAACTACTGCACATCACACCAGGTTTGTGAAGTTGTAGGTACAGTTTTGTATCATGTTTTTGTATATTTATGGAGAATTGTCGTGTGGAGCATGGGTGATGTAGGTTTGTGGGCGGAGCTTTGGACAAATCTTACAGCTAAACCATAAGGAGGGTTTGGATAGAGCCTGGGAGAGATCACTAGATTACTCAAACATGCATGGATGACTCTAAAACGTCTTCAGACATGTTTTTGATGAGGGAACAATGTTAGAACATGGGAGAACGCTCCAAAACGTCGATTTTGTAGATTTTGAGTAGATGGATGTATTAAAGTGAATTAACTGTAACCAAATAAAATGTCTTTAAAGGAACAGGTGTGTGTTTTTTGAATTAACGGTAAACTAACTGAAAGTCTAAACGAAACATAAATACGCTGCGCTTCTGGCTCCAATTCACTTTCTATTGAAAAACTGTCATTTTCGGTCTTAAAATGCTCATATTAACCTGCTCTGCAGGTGTATTTTGCTATAATGCTATCTGTAAATCAAAATATGAACTCTTTCCTCTTGGTAGCTTCATCTAGCGTTAGCAACAGGTTTAACAAATATGAAACTTGGCTCCAAATTAGCCGTTATAGCTGCTCTAGCCTCGATGAGCTTCACTCGGCAGGAGCTGAACGCCGTGGGTGACGTCACGCTCGCTCAGTCCACTTCTTTACACGATCTATGGTATATATCCACCTATGCTGCTCCTCCCTGCCCTTTTCTCTCTCCGGGGCATCTGTGGATTCTGTGGTCTCTTGAAAGCCTCTCCATTAGGCCGTATTAGCGTTCGCCGAGAGAGATGCCCAGATAAGCCGCAGCTGATCAAACGGCCTGACAAACCGGCGCTGACACATACACACGGTTGTTACTCAGCGTTTAGCTTTGATCTGTCTGCGCCACGTAGCTAGCCTCAGCGCTAGCCCCAACGCTAGCCTTTGAACTCCGGGCCCCCTATCTCTTTCTCCTCGCTGTAACAGATCTATGAGTATTCACCGACCGTCCTCTGGAATCCTCCTCTCCTCACCTCCGAGCGGCCATATTGTCTTTGACGCAGAGGCATTGTGGGTAGGGGAGCTGGCAGTGAACATGACACGCGAGATGTTGATGCTGATTGTCTGGGATGCCTGGCCTCTTGTGGCCTGACGCAGACTTCCACAGAGCAAAGAGCCTGGTTTAAAGGGTTATGTTTCAGATAGTATACGGCTAATATCGACAAGTAGAGCGAGAAGGATGGTTGTGTGTGTTTGGCTGAAATAAAGGAGATTTGAAGCTCCCCGGAGGCGTTTTCAAGTGCACATTTTGAGGTAAGTTTCTATGTAAATGAATGGTTATGGTGTATGTAGAGCTCCGCAGTGGCCCAGCTGAAAAAACACTGGCTGCACAACGAGGAACAGTGTGTCGGTGATGTCAGTCCTGTGGATACAAACAGGGAAAAGTGAATTGAAAGTAAATTTGAAAAGGTTTAATGTTCTTTCCTCTCATTTTTCTATGGGATATTCATTGCTAACACACAACATATTTAGATCACCATGTTACCTTTTAGTTTCACTCATTTTTGCCACTCTGAGTCCAAAGCCCCGCCCCCTTCACCGCTCTATCACATCACAATCAGCGTTAATGAAAATACTGCACATCACACCAGGTTTGTGAAGTTGTAGGTACAGTTTTGTATCATGTTTTTGTATATTTCTTGAGAATTGTCGTGTGGGAGCATGGGTGATGTACTGTAGGCTTGTGGGCGGAGCCTTGGACAAATCTTACAGCTAACCATAAAGAGGGTATAAATAGGGCCCTGGAGAGATCACTAGATTACTCAAACATGCATGGATGACATTTCAAACCTCTTCAGAGATGTTTTTAAAGAGGGAAAGCTCCCAAATAATCAAAAAACATTCCATATTTAACCGATTGGGAAGCATTTTTGTTTAGACCTGTTTTTGAGTCGACGTCAATCAGCGTTAATTAAACTACTGCACATCACACCAGGTTTGTGAAGTTGTAGGTACAGTTTTGTATCATGTTTTTGTATATTTATGGAGAATTGTCGTGTGGGAGCATGGGTGAAGTAGGTTTGTAGGTGGAGCCTTGGACAAATGTTAAAGCTAACCGTGAGGAGGGTTTGAATAGGGCCCAGGAGAGATCACGTGATTAGTCAAACATGCATGGATGATTTCTAAAACCTCTGAAGGAACAACGTTATAACATGGTAGAAAGCTCCAGAAAGTCGATTTTGCAAACCATATTTTCTAAACTATAAGTTGCACTTTTCTTCATAGTTTGTCCGAGGGTGAGACTTATGCTCAGACGCGATTTATGTGTGAAATATGTTTTTTTTCTTCATGATTTTGCATTTTTTGGCTGGTGTGACTTATACTCTGAAAAATACTCATGATTCATTCAATCACTCACTCCCACCACATTCACACACCGTTTTTTTTTTTTTTTTTTATTTAACCAGAAAAGTTAACCTCTTTTTCAAGGGAGTCCTGGCCAAGCGGCAGCAGCAAATAAAAAAAACCATGTTACATAATTAGAAAGAGACAAGATAACAGGGAAAAGACAAACAGATTATGAAAAACGAGGATGTTGTGGAGCCTCTCAGTTTAGATTTAAAAGCGTTCAAAGAAATCAACTCTGTCAAGGTCCAGTGTTTCTGCAACATATTCAATGCATAAGGTTCAGTGCGAGCAAACGGAACAGAGAGAGACACATGATCTTGTGAACAAAGAGAACATAGGTGAGTAAAGTGTATTGCTCAAGGACACTACAGCAGTATGAACAAACCATCTACGCTCTCGTTATAATGACCACATACCCCCTGCACACTAAAATATCTGCAGAATCTGACACACGTTTAACACACAAACCCTGTATATTTAGGCTGAGTTCTTCTCTCAAACTGAAACACTCTGTTGCACCTTGTGATGTCATCATGTGGTAATACAGGAAGTGCTCCACTGTGTTTTTAAACTCCATACACCTTCACTAGAATCATTTAGATGTTTTCAGCCCTGGAATTGCCGATCTCTGCTGAACTAAAGGTAAAAGGAGCTTGAGAACTGCCACTTCATGACATCACAAGGTGGAACAGATCATTTTGAGCTTTGGGGATGTAGACAAACTAAGAATACGGGATAACTCGAACATGTGTGAATGAAAACACAACTCCAGGTGTGTTTTTGAGGAGGTAGCAGCACTATAACCTGGCTAAACACTCACACGAGTCCATTTTGTGTAATTTAGGATCTTTAAAGAGTAAAAAAGAGTCATGTTCCGCAGTATAAGTGTTTATGTAGCGCAGTAATCATAAATAACTCTCCGTGTACGTCTAAGCTGTCCTCCCATCGCGGATCATCGTATTTCCTGACCCGGGCCTCTCCACGTTCGTCCCCGCAGTCTGATCATGTGACACGTTATTGCTCGGACTAATTGAGATGGCTGCTTGTGCGGAGAACAGAGAGGTCAGTGTGTTTGGACGTTTGATACTTCAGCCCCAGATGTCATGCGACCGCAGACCGGCCATTACGAACAAAGCCCCTGTCAGAGGAGTCCGACCTGGCCCGGAGTCTGGGAACCCCCCTCCTCCTTTGGGACGGGGGGTAACGAGCGGGTAAGAGGGGGAGGTCTGGGGATTAGAAGAAGCCCTGGACACACCTGGCTCGATGAATCAGTTGACTTGAGTTGGGAGGTCTTATTTATAAAAGGCCAATGAAAATATATCTGTTTGGGCTTTTACACATGCAGGTTTAACTACAGGCAGTGAAAAGTGAAAATATAGAGTATAACTTCATCATTAGGCCGTTAATATGCGCTAAAGAGATTATATTTAGGTCAACTGGTGAGGTCAAAGGTTAAAGAGGCGGTATTATGTAAAATAACTGTGCTTTTTTTAGCTTTCTACCATGTTATAAAGTTGTTCCCTCGTCAAAAATATGCCTGAAGAGCGTTTAAGGTGGTTCTTCTCTCAAACTGGGAACACTCCACCTCTGTCCACCTTGTGATGTCATCATGTGGTAATACAGGAAGTGCTCCGCTGTGTTTTTAAACTCCATACACCTTCATTTCTAAAATCATTTGGATCATTTCAGCTCTGGAATTGCCAATCTACTACTGAACTAAAGGTAAAAGGAGCTGATAACTTGAAAACTACCACTTCATGACATCACAAGGTGGGACAGAGCATTTTGAGCTTTGGAGATGTAGACAGACATAATAAAGATTTACTGAAACACGTGTGAATGAAACAAAACACAACTCCAGGTCTGTTTTTGATGAGGCAAAAACATTATAACATGGTTTAAAGCTCACGAGAGTCAGTTTTGTGTGATTTAGGAGCTTTAAGTGAAGAAAAGCTCAGACAGTCACTCTCCTTTAACCCAGGAAACACAAACTGAGGTTAAGTCTTTTAGCCTTTACTTTAACTCATGATATATACATGAAGTAGTGCAGTATATACATATAGTATATACATATATGTGAAGCTAACCCTGAATCCTCGTGTGTCCCCCATGTCCTGACCCAGCTGCATTATTGATGTGGGATGTGTGTGACGTGTTTAACGGCTGCCAAGGTCAGAGTGTCCAGAGTCCTGTCCATGAGCTGGTACTTCAGGAGGTGGGAGTACACGCTGAGGAGCACTGATATACCTAAATTACATCACTCAGCAAACAAAAAATACTCAAAAGTGATCAAAAATGTACAATAGAAGAGTAAAAAAAAGGGTGGGGTGTGAAACAGTAAGAACAGTCAGCAAGTTAAAGATCTGGAGATGTGAACCTGGGCACTGCTCTGAAAGTGGGGAGAGAACATCGGGATGGGCTGATATAGATTTTCTGAGCTGATATCGATGTCTAATATCTGACCTGCTGCTGTGGCTGATACTGGTATTTTACTTTTGAAAGACCACAAATGTATTTTAGTTTAAGTAACGATCACAAATAAACTTTTCAGCATGGTTCCACCTTCACCGGCAGGTCCAACTCGCAACCAGGTGGTGATCGGTTCACTGCTCTGTCCAAGACACTCAGCCGAGGGTCAGATGGCACGAAAACAAACTCCCCCAGTAGAACAGTGGAGTCTCCGGTCGCTGGACTGTCTTGTCTCCTCTCAGGGACTCCACGAACGCCAGGGACTCCACACTGCTGCTTGTCCCATGGCTGATACAACAGTGAGAGAGTTTCCCCGAAGGCGCACAGACGCCCCTCATCGTCCACCGGGCTGAACTCCAACACATGGAGCGAGCTGTGGGGCACTAAGCCTAAATCAGCCCACTGCCTCTCCCTGTCTCTCCCTGTGGGCGACTCCAGAGTGGATGGTCCAACTTCTCTCAAGGAGTAGTGTTCCAGAGCCCAAACTGTAGGTGGAGGTGAGCGAGACTATAGCGAGTACCTCTCAACCTCCTGCACAAGCTCAGGGCCTCAGGACGAGCTCACTGACCCGTGTGAACCCCTCTGCAGGTGCTGAGCCCACAGGAGGAACCCAACTCTGCTTTGTCCGGGTTGTGTGGTTGTATTCTACATGTGTGAGTGTGTGTTTGTGTGTTGAGTGGCTTCTTATTGTTGACTCAGTGTAATTGCCTTGTATAGTCAGGGGCTGCAGATGGAAACAGCTCTTTGGCTCTAATCTGGTGTAGAACATCTCTGTTTTTATGAGCTTAATGTCTCTGCACATTGTCCCTGCAAATAAACACTAAACTAAACCAAATTTGTTCTTGTAAATATCCATGTCACTGCTTCACACAGTGTCAAAAGTCCCCATTGGCCTTAGAGCTGCAGGAGTGAGCTGTCTGCACTGAGGTATGATTATGACACATCTCTGGGTCAGACTGAGGGTCCGGGGGTTCAGGAGGAGTCAGGAGGAGTTAGGAGGAGTTAGGAGGAGTCAGGAAGAGTCACGAGGAGTCAGGAAGAGTCAGGAAGAGTCAGGGGGAGTCAGGAAGAGTCAGGAAGAGTCAGGAAGAGTCAGGAAGAGTCAGGAGGAGTCAGGAAGAGTCAGGAGGAGTCAGGAAGAGTCAGGAAGTGTCAGGAGGAGTCAGGAGGAGAGTCAGGAGGAGTCAGGAGGAGAGTCAGGAAGAGTCAGGAGGAGGAGTCAGGAGTCAGGAGGAGTCAGGAGGAGTCAGAAAAGTCAGGAAGAGTCAGGAAGAGTCAGGAGGAGTCAGGAAGAGTCAGGAGGAGTCAGTAAGAGTCAGGGGGAGTCAGGAAGAGTCAGGAGGAGTCAGGAAGAGTCAGGAGGAGTCAGGAGGAGTCAAGAAGAGTCAGGGGGAGTCAGGGAGAGTCAGGAGGAGTCAGGAAGAGTCAGGAGGAGTCAGGAAGAGTCAGGAAGAGTCAGGAGGAGTCAGGAGAGTCAGGAGGAGTCAGGAGGAGTCAGGAGAGAGTCAGGAAGAGTCAGGGAGTCAGGAAGAGTCAGGAGGAGTCAGGAAGAGTCAGGAGGAGTCAGGAGGAGTCAGGAAGAGTCAGGAGGAGTCAGGAGGAGTCAGGAGGAGTCAGGAGGAGTCAGGAAGAGTCAGGAGGAGTCAGGAAGAGTCAGGAGGAGTCAGGAGGAGTCAGGAGGAGTCAGGAGAGTCAGGAGGAGTCAGGAAGAGTCAGGAAGAGTCAGGAAGAGTCAGGAAGAGTCAGGAAGAGTCAGGAGGAGTCAGGAGGAGTCAGGAGGAGTCAGGAGGAGTCAGGAAGAGTCAGGAAGAGTCAGGAGGAGTCAGGAGGAGTCAAGAGGAGTCAAGAGGAGTCAAGAGGAGTCAGGAAGAGTCAGGAGGAGTCACGAAGAGTCAGGAGGAGTCAGAAGGAGTCAGGTATAGTCAGGAGGGGTGAGGGAGGTGTGAGGGGTCAGGAGAGCAGAGCCACGTCACTTGAGTCCTGCTTTAAAGATACTTATTGTGCTTGTGTCGCTCTGTAGTTATAATTTCTGACCCCTGTGGATCATTATGTTATAATTTGCACATTTTAAGTCACAATATTCATCTAAAACAGTGTAATAAAAGAAACAAACCCATTTAAATCCATCAAATTTATACCAAAATGACGATGCAACGCTGCTGAATCCTACGAGTGTCACCGATTAAGAAAATAAAACTGGAGAACGAAGAAAGCACGTCACAGTGAAAATGGGGGGGGTCGATCGACAAAATGGCGTCTTGAAAATATGCGATTAGGTTTGTCACATAGAGAGTTCTATGTATGTCATGTGATACAGGAACTCCATTCACCTTCATGAGAATCGTTTGGATGATTTCAAACCTGGGATCGCCAATTTGTACTGAACTAAAAACTCCGGATTATTCAAACACGTGTGGATGAAACAAAACACAACTCCAGGTCTGTTTTTGATGAGGTAACAGTGTTAGAACACGGCTTAAGGCTCACAAGAGTCAGTTTACGTAATATATAGGCCCTTTAAACCAGCGCAGAGCCTGGCAGATCTGAGCAGAGCCTGGAGGGAGGGGCGTGACAGGCAGCAGTTACAGACATAATCCAGGAGGGTTCAGGCATATTATGGTCTGTCTGTGTCCATTTTGAACACAGAACAGCAACTAAGAAAGACGGCTGTGCTTAAAAGGTAAAGAGGAAATGTCTAAAGTGAGCGGGCCAGTGACAGACAGAAAAAAACACTGAAATGAAACAAGTGAGAAAGACCAAGCTGAACAACGAGAGGCGAGGGCTGCAAGACGCTAGCTATAAAAGTGACCATCAACCACCGAAATCTGGAAGGTGAAACCAAGATGGCGTCGTATCGTTTTCAATGGTCTGAGCTCTTTGGCGAATGGACGTCACGATCAGGGCGATAGCTGGTAGAGCGAAGCTAGTGCCGGCTCAGAGAATAAAACTCTTTCAGTCACAGCAGCTAAACAGAACCGTTTGAGTCTGGATTTAAACATTGTCAGAGTCGAGTCTGTCTCACATCTTCAAGAAGAATGTTCCAGGTTTTAACTGCACAAAACTCAAACACTGATTCAACATGTTTAGACCTGGTTTGGTCCTAGTTCAGTCCTGGTTCAGTCCTGGTTTATCCCCAGTTTAGTTCCGGTTTAGTCCCAATTCAGTCCCGTTTTAGTCCTGGTTTAGTCCTGGTTTAGAGCTGGTTCAGTCCTGTTTTAGTCCTGGTTTAGCCCTGGTTTAATCCTGGTTTAATAATGGTTTAGCACTGGTTTAGTCCTAGTTGACTCCTTGTTTTATTCCTGGTTTAGTCCCGGTTTAGTCCTGGTTTAGTCCCGGTTTAGTCCCGGTTTAGTCCCGGTTTAGTCCGGGTTTAGTCCTGGTTTAGTCCTGGTTTAGTCCTGGTTCACTCCTGGTTTAGTCCTCAGAATGTGAGATGGTTCATGTGGCTCTAACATGTGGGAGATGTACTTTTGGTACTTTGACTTGTACACTGCAGTACCTAGAGCGTCCACTAGTCGACCTCGCCCCGGGACAGAGGGGGAGTGTCATCTCCAGTTCTTATTATAGATCCATCCCACCAACTCAACCCATTATTTGGCCTTAGCGATCCAAAATACGTAGAGAAGTTTATTCATCTGTGGGAGCTGGAATCGCACCACCAACCTGAGAGTCAGTGGAGTCACCGCTCAATCAGGATTTGAACCACCAACCTTCAGATCAGTGGACAAACACTCTCACACACTGTGCCACTGACGCCCAGCAGAGTTTTTGTTAGCAATCAATTTTAATAGCTGCAATTAGCAAATCACACAGGCTGTAATTATTATTATTAAGCAACATGATTTCCTCTGCACACAACATAATATCCTGTCCATTATGTAAGAGAAAGTCTTCGACAAGCGTCCTCGTGCTTTAGCTCCAAATGTGAACACTCTGGACGTGACTCTGGGCAGGTTTCTACTGTTAAAGCATAAATGAAACTGAGAAAAGGGCTATGCGACGTAAAAAACACATTTCAGATCTAACTGAAATGCTCCTCAGAACAACAGCAATTTGATATTTTGGCCAAATTTGCTCAGATCTGGTGATATTGATTTTCTCAGGATCCAGAACACAAACTTTTTCAGTACTTTACAAAGATGTGAGTCTGGTGAGTCACTGGTGAATGTCCCTGAGTTCAAATGGGTGTGATTGACAGGTGGATTAGCCAATCAGGGAGAGGCACGGTCCATCGAATCGGAAATAATAAAGAAAAAATATCTCACAGGAGGCTGAAAACATGGAGGATTTCGGCTCTAAACTGTCAATTTGAGGTGAGAGAAATGTGATTTTGTTTGTAAATGATAGATGACCAATGAGCTCCTTCGTTTCACATGTGTCACTGAAATAAACAGATCTGATTGGACGATCTGGTTTAGCCCCAGTTCAGTCCTGGTTTAGTCCTGGTTTAGTCCTGGTTTAGCCCTGGTTTAGTCCTGGTTTAATCCTGGTTTAGTCCTGGTTTAATCCTGGTTTAGTCCTGGTTTGTCCTGGTTTAGTCCTGGTTTAATCCTGGTTTAGCCCTGGTTTAGTCCTGGATTAGTCCTGGTTTAGTCCTGGTTTCCTGGTTTAGTCCTGGTTAGTCCTGGTTAGGTCCTGGTTAGGTCCTGGTTAGCCCTGGTCCTGGTTTAGTCCTGGTTTAGCCCTGGTTTAGTCCTGGTTTAGTCCTGGTTTAGACCTGGTTTAGTCCTGGTTCAGTCCTGGTTTAGTTCTGTTTTAGTCCTGTTTTTATTTCTGGTTTCGTCCTTTTTCAGTTGTGGTTTGGACCATTTCAAATGGATTTAAACAGCACATTTTCAGGAGTCTGTGATCAATCCGAGCGTCATGGTTTTATTTAGGAGGAGTTTGATTTTCAACAAAAACGTGAGAGTAGCTATCTGGAAAACGGTTGGCTAATGCTAACAAGCTTGTGACTGTAATGTGATTTGAGACGGACTTGTTTAACAGCACAAATCAGCTCACCTGTTCTAGTTCCAGCTAAGGCAGCTCTTTCTGGTCAGGTTTCTGGTTAAAATAAATATTAAAGTCTAAAAAAGAGCCTCAGACAGAGCAGGGCTTCTGGTTAGCATCACACCCCAGGGAATATTGATGACATCAGCTGCAAAGTATCAATAGGAGACACACAAAAACTCAAAATAGTCATTAATCCGAGTCAGGACCTTCTTGCAGCGAGGAGGACTTGGAAAGGTCCATTGGCGCAGAAAGGCAGCCACGTCTCTGTCCGTCCGCCCCTCGGCAGCTGCGACTAGGACCACAGGAGTCGTTAGCTGGGGTCAGACGTGATTGAGTGGATGAAAAGTGTATTGTTACTGTACTGTTAAGTGCTTTTAGGAGGTTGTCAAGCCTTTAAAGACCAACATAAATCTATAGGCAATATTTAGTTTGCTGCTGGTGAGTAAAGGAGGGACAGAACCACAGACAGCTATCCTTAAGCTAACATCTACTAGCATGCTTAGAATCCACCCCAAAAAGGCAACAGTATCCCACAATGCAAAGCAAATAAAGTCTTAGCAACTGAAAAAACACAGAGCCCAAAAATACTACCTAACATGTATGTGGAGGGGCAGAGGGAGGTAAAGTTTAAAAAACACTTAAACTCGACCTACCGTAACCTTTAGCCCGCTTAGCATAAACAAGCACACTTACGCCGAGCGCTAACCCAAACAGACTTCAACAGAGAAGAGATCCAGACCCACAGAGCAGCAGCACCACAGGACGGAGGAGGAGGAGGTGGAGGTGGAGGAGGACAAGGGAGGGCCAGGAGATCGGGTTCCCTCTCTGGATATATGGTCCTGGGATGTTTTCGAGTCCAGTACCCCCTTAAAACCTGTCGTCAGAGTCGCAAAATGTTAAAGTTTATGAGATTAAGTTACGAATCTGAATATGAAAAGTCCTATATTACACAAAAGTCATGTTATAATGTTGTTACTTTCTTAAAAACAGGCCTGGAGTTGTGTGTTTCATTCACATGTTTGACTAACTCTTTATTAGTCTGTCTAATTCCAGGGCTGAAATCATCCAAATTCTTCTAATGAAGGTGTGTGGAGTTTAAAAACACAGTGGAGCATTTCCTGTATTACCACATGATGACATCACAAGGTGCAACAGAGTGTTTTCTGTCTGAGAGAAGAACTCAGCCTAAATCTGCAGAGTTTGTGTGTTAAACATGTGAGAATGAAACAAAAACACAACTCCAGGTCTGTTTGTGATGAAGAAACGACATTATAGCAGAGATCAGAAGATAGTGTAATATGGGCCCTTTAATCTTGTTTTGTCTGATTTGTCGGGTGGTGGTGGCTCAGGGGTTGGAGAACTCAACCACCAACTCCACTATGCTGACTCTAAAATACTGCCATTGTGTCCTTGGGCAAGCTACTCCACCCTCCTCTCTTCGCTTGTGTGTGGGTGGTGATCAGAGGCACGATGTAGCAGCGTCTGCAGTGATGATGTCGCTGTGTCGGTCTGTCGTGGTGAAGAAGGAGCTGAGCCTAAAGTACAATCCTACCCTCACCTACCGTCATGAGCTTTGGGTAATGACAAGCGGCTGAAATGAGTTTCCTCCGCAGGCTGGGCGCTCCCTTAGAGATAGGATGAGGAGCTCAGTCACATGGGAATAGCTCAGAGTAGAGCCGCTGCTCCTCCACGTCGAGAGGAGCAGCTGAGGTGGCTCAGGCATCTGCTCAGGATGGACGCCTCCTGGGAATATGTGTTCTGGGCATGTCCCACCGGAAAAGGCTCAGAGGAAGACCCAGGACACGCTGGAGGGACTATGTCTCTCTGGCCTGAACACCTTGGGGTCCCACCGGAGAAGATGGAGGATGTGTCTGGGGTGAGGGAAGTCTGAGAGTCCTTGCTGCCCCTGTGACCTGGCCCCGGATAAGAGGAAGAAAATGGATGGATGGGCATGAGAATAAAAAAAATTTAAAAATCAAATACGAATATAAGAAACGTTTTTTGCCGTTTTTTATGTCAGTATTAGTCAGTGTCCCTCCTGATCTCCGCAGACTCTCTTCCACTCTTCAAATCCAGACTCAAGACTCACCTGTTCAGACTCACACATCTTTTATCAATCAGCTTTTGCCATGTTTCTTTGTATTTATATGTATATGTAATTTTATCTTGTTCAGTGTCCTTGGGTGTTATGAAAATATAAATATAAATTATAGATAAAATGCATTATTATTATTATTAGTATTAGCCTCTTATATCCAGAGCTCGATACATCCACAGGACCGTCCCAGGACCCGCTGGGGCTGCACAGGTCAGATAGCACTTTCTCTGGGGAAAATGAGAGAGCGTTTTAAGGCCTAGCCACTCGCGCTGCATCTCAAATGACAATCCCCCAGCCGCCAATAAAGCAATAATGCGGAACACTCCTACGCCGAGTGTCTCTAAGTGCAGAATGTGATCCGAGCGTTTGGGAGTGATTGATGTGAGGCTAAACTTAGAGCTAACAAAGATAGATTTCAGACGGGCTGATACAATATTGGTGTAAAGTTAATATGAGATTATTCTGGAGTGAAAATAGAAAAAGCTTTGGAGGATGTTTGGATTCCAGCTGTGGGATGGTTTCTAAAGGGTGGTCCCAAACACGGCTGTCGCTTCAGAATGATTTTACCAATTAACCCCACTGAACAAACAAACAGGAAATTGAATTATTGGCTGCAGCTGTTTGGCGTTTCAGGTTCCAGAGAAAGCTCTTGATTAGAGCGTTACAGTTTTTGTCTTTGCATCGAGCGCAGCTAAAGTGGTTTTAGTTTTTAAGTTCGGTTCACATGATTTTTATATATTTTTTGATATACTGAATGGGATTTTTTTTGTTCTTTATTCTCTATTTGTCATGGGAACGTGTACAAATGCATTAATCTTACAAAAGAAAAGATGATTTGTACCTGATTTTGCAGGTAAAAGTACACATTTCACACATTTCACACATTTCATTACAATTAAATTATAAAACAGTTCAGTTCATCATTAACATTAGTAGTTAAATACAATAAAATGTCCCCACGTCCAATACAGCATGTTTCCTACAGTTAAAACCAATATAAAAAATCATTATGTGCAGGTTCTCTCACATGGAGTTCCTCAAGGCTCAGTATTAGGTCCTGTCCTGTTCTCTTTATATTTGCTGGTGCTTGGTTCTAGTTTTAAAAAGCACAAATTGTAATTTCTGTCTTTCTTTGTCAGGGAGTGGTTACAAATTCATTAATCTTACAAAAGAAAAGTTGATTTATACAGTTCAAACCAACATAAAACATCATTATGTGCAGGTTTTACAGTGAAACAGAACAGAACGAACCAGACTGATGTGATGTGATGTGTTGGATTATCTAAAATGTACTATTTCAAATTTCTAGTAAAATTGTATAAATCTTCAGACAATTTGAGCCTGTCTGGAGCTGATTCTCTGTCTGATGGTTTGAAATGAAAAGGCGACTGAGCAAAGGCCGAGGATGTTTTTGAAAATTGAAGTTTGGGTTCACAGAGACCAAGTCGGTCGGGTGGTTTGTTCAGAACAAAGTTTAATCATTTCTTTCAATGTAGACAGAGCTGCAAGATTAATAATATGGAATAAATGTCTTAGATTTGAATACAAAAATAAATGTACAGTTGTCTCTCGCTATATCACGGTTCACCTTTCGTGGTCTCATTGTTTCATGGATATTTTTAGTGCAGTTTTTCATTCTTTATTACACTGTATGAACGTGCATTGTGTTCTGCGTCCTGATTGGCTGAGGGACTGTAGACCATTGTGTTCTGCGTCCTGATTGGCTGAGGGACTGTAGACATTGTGTTCTGCGTCCTGATTGGCTGAGGGACTGTAGACCATTGTGTTCTGCGTCCTGATTGGCTGAGGGACTGTAGACCATTGTGTTCTGCGTCCTGATTGGCTGAGGGACTGTAGACCATTGTGTTCTGCGTCCTGATTGGCTGAGGGACTGTAGACCATTGTGTTCTGCGTCCTGATTGGCTGAGGGACTGTAGACCATTGTCCATCAGTCTCCTCCGTGTCTCCTGTACAGTACAGAATGTGTCAGACAAATTTACATAAATGTTGGATCGCAGTGTGACTCTGAAGTGCTGTATGTTTGCAAGTTTTCTCCCCGACAAAACCCACAATGTCGATGAAACGTTCTGCACCGACAAAGGCACCGACGAAGGTTTGAACTTTGAGAGAGTTTAAATAAGAGAGAAATGTGAGAAAATGTTAATGCCTGTGTGAGAAAAGTGTATAAAGTGTGTGGTGAGGGGTTTTACAGACAAGAAACATAGAGAATAATTGTAAAAAATAAAGCTGATACTTGTTGATACAGTTATTTTTAGAACATAACCCCCACGATAAACGAGGGACCACAGGACTGGATTTAGTTTAAAGTGATTCTTGAAATGATCTGTTTACTGTGTTTTCTTCATGTTTTTTTCACTCAAAACAAGCGGTTTCTTGGTACATTTTGACATAGTATTTATTTTAAGTTTGAATCAAGTTACTCTGAAAAAATAATCTTAATATTTTGTTCCTATTGGATAATAACATTTTTTAGCATAAATCGCTAAAGCTGCAATATGTAGCTTTTCCAGAAAGTGTCTGCTACCTGAGTGTCTCCATGGAGCTGTTATTACTTTAACTGAAAAGTTCCACATTACAGCATTAAACGTATCTATTTTGCATGTATGCATTTGCTTGTGTTCTATTGTTCAATAAAACATGCATTCTTACTGTGACCGGGGTAGCCTCTCCACAGAGCTGACCTTTAACTTGGCCTGGTGACATCAGGTGCTTGTCTCCGTGGAGATAAAGAGGTTTAATCCTATATTATGGAACATTTCAGACACACACTATTTCAATTAAAGGGCCCATATTACACCGTTTTCTGATTTATGTTATAATGTTTCTTCATCACAAACAGACCTGGAGGCTGAGTTCTTCTTCTCTCAAACAGAAAACACTCTGTTCCACCTTGTGATGTCATCATGTGGTGATACAGGAAGTGCTCCACTGTGTTTTTAAACTCCATAGACCTTCATTCCTAGAGTCATTTGGTTGATTTCAGCCCTGGAATTGCCAATTTCTGCTGAACTAAAGGTAAAATGAGCTTGAAAACTGCCACTTCATGACATCACAAGGTGGAACAGAGCGTTTTGAGGTTTGGAGATGTTACAGACTAATAATGTAGGATTATTCAAACATGTGTGAATGAAACAAAACACAACTCCAGGCCTGTTTTTGATGTGATAACAGCATTATGACACGACTTAACGCTCACAAGAGTCAATTTTGCGCAATATAGAACCTTTAAGTCGAGCCAGTGGCAAACGCTCCATCAGAAAAGTTCCACAGTGCTGCTTTAATCACGTGAAGAGGAGTCTACAACCCCTTTCTGGTCTTAACGCAATTGCGAAACTCATAATTACAAAATCTAACACTCTCTCCCACTGAGCAGAGGGAAACTCCAGATGCGGAAGTGCGTTTTGTGCTGTTGACAGTGACGTGACGTTGTGCCTTTGAGCAACGCAGACATTTAAGCCGTGAGTTTGTCTCCGGAGATCCCATCGGCCTCATCACGGCCATTTTATCTGCGCCCGTGTGGACAATGCATGTTTATGTAAGACGACGGGGGAGATTCCAGCTCAGCGACCGCAGCACCGGCCTGAAACACGACTCCAAGCTCATCCGTGGAAAACCAAACCCCGATAAGTCATCTCCGTCTGTCACCATCCCCCACAATCACCCACAATGCACCGCTCCAAGTCCCCAACCGTGAACGAGCAAGTGAGGCTGCATTAAGGTAATTTACCATTTAGCAGGGAGCCACTTATTGTGAAAGAGTCTGGAAATTATAGCTGTTTTTGTCCCTTCGGCGCTGACACGACCCTGACCTGAGGCGGAGACGATGATTTATGTCGTCGAGGTCCTGACATCGCCGACGCTTCAACAGATTTAAAACATAAGCAAATAAACTAGACATTTATCTTCTGAGATTTCCATGAATTGTCCAGAAATTCTCCACAGACGCAACGACGGACAAGTTAGGAGGAAATATACTGAACTTGAGATGTATAACTATAACGCTAAGCTAAAAAACAAGCTAATAAATGCGCTAAGCTAGCCCACACAAATGAAGAGTGTTATGCTAACCACGGCATCTGGACTAAAATAACTAATTAATAAATATTTTTTTCTAAACTATACGTCGCACCAGCGGAAAAATGCATAATAATGAAGAAAAAACATATATAAGTCGCACTGGATTACTTTAAGTAATATGATACTTTTTGCTTTTACTTCACTACATTTGAGAGCAGTATCTGTACTTTCTACTCCACTATTTTTGGACAGGACTGAAAAGTAAAAGTATATATATATATATATTTTTTTATGATAGTTTGACCTGCTGAAAAGGCTGAGTTTTATTTTTTTTTTATTTTTTTTCAAGTTCATAATTTGAGCAAAAAAAAAAATAGGAAAAATTAGGGAAAAAAAACCCCAATTATTTCTGTTCAACAACATTTTGCACAAATCTTTAGCAAAATCACTGCACTTGAAGATTTATAAGACCCCAATATATGTGAAAAATACTTGTACTTTTTACTCTTTAAGTACATTTTTAAACAGGCACCGTATTTTTTCCAGATTATACGTCGCTCTGGAGAATAAGTCGCACCTGCCAAAAATACATAATAATGAAGAAAAAACATATATAAGTCGCATTTTTGGGGAAGTTTATTTAACAAAATCTGAGACTAAGAGCAGACATTTTATCTTTTAAGGCAAGTTATAATAATACGAATAAAATAGAGAAGAACACGCTGAATATCAGTACACATTCTAGCATAACACATTTATATTTATTCAGCTCCATGAAGCACAGACAGAACTGAACATGTGTCTGGTTTGTTAACGTCAGATATTAACAGTTAATCACAAACTAAAGCAGAAAAAACAAGCAACAAGTTTACTCTGGATCTCAGTCCAAATCACTGAATCCACTGAAATCTTCATCCTCGGTGTACACATATAAGTCTCATCTGAGTATAAGTCGCCCCCTGGACAAACTATGAAAAAAAGTGCCACTTATCGTCCAGAAAATACAGTGTCCCTATGTCCCCGACCTATTAACCTCTATCACACTGTACTTTTTAACACAAAAACAGAACACACACTGAACCGGCCGCGGGGGAGACCAAGGACTCGCTGGAGGGACGCTCGGACTCACGGGGTCCCACTGGAGGAGCTGGAGGAAGCGTCTGGGGTGAACAAATGGTTAGGTGTTAGTTCAGTGTCGTTAGCTCCTCCTTCAGACAGATATAAGGCCGTGTCCAGCAGTAATCTGACCACGACTGAAGAAGCAGCCAAACGACTTCAACTTTTTTGACAGATTTGAATTTTTCTTTTACTCTGTCTGGGGTGAGGGAAGTCTGGGAGTCCCTGCTTAGACTGCTGCCCCCGTGACCCGGATAAGTGGAAGAAAATGGATGGATGTAACAGCTGTGGGTTGTGGGAAAGGTTTGATTCTTGTGTGTAAACTCCAGGGCTGTTTCTCGGCTGTTTTCTGTGTAACTGCTACAAACTGCCTCTTCTGTTGCTTCGGGGAGTTGTTCTTGACGAGAGATTTGCCTCTGGGGCGTCATCAGAGAAGCAACAAGCAGAGATTAGATTTGTTATTAACAAGAGAATTTAGGATTTAGACTCGCTCAGTCAGTCAAGAGGACCTCGTGTTTCAAAATGCAGTGTAATAATAAGAACTTGTTAGTCCTGCAGCACTTTGCCAGACGCTTAAAGTCGATTTACGGTTTTGTGCTGTTTTCATTCACTGCCCTGGGACAGACTGACGAAAGCAAGGCTAATAATAATAAAAGTAATTAAAAAAAAAAAAATTATAATAATAATAATGAAATAAGAAAATAATAATAATAAGAAAATAATAAGAAAATAATAATAAATGAAATAATAATAACAATAATGAAATAATAAAATAATATTAATAATGAAATAATAATAAAATAATAATAATGACATAATAATAATAATAAATAATAATTAAATAATAATAAAATAATAATAATAATAAAATAATAATAATAATAATAATAATAATAATAATAATAATAGTGATGAAATAATAATAATAATAATATTAATAATAATAATAATAATAATAATAGTAATACAATGGACCAGGACTAAACCAGGTGAATCAGTGTTTCAGTTTTGTGAAGTTAAAACCTGAAACATCCTTCCTGAAGATGTGACACAGGCCTCGACTTTGACTTTTATTCTGCCTCTTCTCTTTTAATGTTAATTTTATGATGATTTTTATTAGTTTTTCTTGTGTAAAGCACTTTGAATTACTTTGTGTACCTGTACAATTAAACTTACCTTGCCAAGTATTAAATACCAGGGAGAAGATGTCGGATTTCAGCCTCGTCTTAAACTGTGTTAAAGACCTGACAGGCAGAGGGCGCTAGTGAGCTATTTCAAATGTCATTATTATAATTATTTGCACATATTTCTGATTTGTCGTCTTTGTTTCAGATGGAAAAACACATCGTCCTGAAGCCTCCACGTGTGACATAATCTCTATTTCACCTTTTGTCTGAGATAAACGCCGCTCCAACGAAGTTTAAGTTTTGTGTAAACACTTTGAATGAAAACAAATCCCATTCAGCGTAAGTCTTAAGACGTTCATTCTCCGCTCGCCACTGTCTGGCCCTGGCTCCGCCCCCTGCTTTACAAAGACGACACGCGATGGTTCAGGCTCTTTCAAAACAACTGTCAAATTTGGTGCTTCCAGCCTAACTACAAACACAGGCGGATTATACACAACTCATGCCTCCTTTTATTTTATTTTTTAACCCACATGAACCTTCTCACGCAATATCGTTTGAATCACCAAAATATTCCATGAATCAGGGTCTATTGGATTACCATACGGGTTTTTTTTTGGTTCATTTCTGCAGTTAAACTTTGCAATGCCCCTATAAACAGCTTGTGTCAAAGGGACTTAATCTTCTTAGTAATGACAACTTGCTGAAACGCAGTAAACTGGCTTTTAAAACGGCCCACATAAGACCTTCAGCTGATCTAATGAGCCTCGTGGTCCAAACCGGCAGAAAACTTGGCCATGGAATTATAATCGGTTTGTGAAATGAGAAGAAATAGGGTAATCCGGTCTTCACAAACAGATGCGGAAAAGTTTGTAGGAACTTTTGGGAAGAAGTGGAAGGGAATTTAAGCAGGAAGTTCATCATTTTAACTGTTTTGTTTGGACTGATTGGCTGATTTCGAGATTATGGAGGTATACGATGTTTGCATCTACACGATAAAAGACGACTTAAGAGGTTAGTGCTGTTTTCTTTCTTTTCATTTTATAAACAGACAGAAGACATCAAATAAATGAAGTAAAATGTCTGGATTTATGTAGTAAAAACCCTTCGCTCAAACTCTTGTCCTTCTCTCAGTGACCTTCTTGATGACGTCCCTGAAATGGTTTTTACTTCAGAGTTGAGCCACGTCAGGGTCAAGAAACGACAAAAGTGCAAACCAGGGTTAAAAGTAAAGGGTTAAGGCTGATTTTAATTTTATTTTTAAAGATTCAAGTTATTTTGAAGCTGAGGAAAGCCAAGCTGCCGGTGCAGTTCTACACGACCATCACTGAGTCCATCCTCACCTCCTCCTCCCATGTCTCCAGGACCTGTACGTCTCGGGGGGTGGGGTCAACATTAAGCATATATTTTTTAACTGTGCAACTGTGCAACTTATTCAGTGTGTTTTTTGTGTTTTTATGTGAACTTTATCACCGAAGTAAGTTCCTCCATGGCAATAAAACTCTTCTGATTCTGATCTGCACCTAGAATCCTGCAGCTGCACTAAAACAAAAGGCAACTGCACAAACAAACAACCCACACACAAAATAGCCTCCTACCCCAAAAGAAAAAAAAAACCTCTCCTTTTCCTGCACAAAATAACTAAAAAAAACCCCATCAAACTACTTTAACTACAACAAAAGTCACAACAAATTGCCCAATTATGTCATAAATCATTTTAAAATTTATTGACTCTTTTTGATGAGCCCCCATTAATACAACTCCAAAAGGATCAAACATATTTATAAAGACACGGGAACACAAGGTGAGGGTTCAACAAGTGTTTTATTTCTGTAAAGGCTTCGAAAACAAAAACAAAAAACCAAAGAACCAAAGTAACAAAGAAAAGGACCATGGTGGGCCGGCCAACGTAAAATAAGGTCGGTGCGCCGGACAGGCCGACTCTATACAGAGAGGAGGAGCTGCCCGAACAAAAAACACAACCCACAACTGTCCCGACAGAAAATAAAGAACGAAAATCAAGACGTCCGGACCCACCAGGCCAAACAAAAAGCTAAGCTAACAAAAAAAGAGCTAAGTTACCCCAGCATGGAGGCGCCGGCAGGGAGCAGCGCTGGAGCAATCATCTGACTTTCACATGGGGGACCCGCGTTCGAATCCCGGAGTCAGTGAGTAATTAGACCCGTCAACCTGCTGCCGCCTCATACAATGTTTAGAGTGAATGAAACTTACGACATACGGTTCTGACGTCGCCCGGACAAACGAGGTCTGCGTCAGGTGTGGAGGAACTACAGGAACAAGGCGGAGATGGGTGAGATGTGAGAACGGCAACTGCTATCAGGTCACAGCACACGGGGGCCTGTGCCCGGGGGCCGCCCACGACGGGGGGCCTTCACACAGGGGCCCGGCGCCTGTGTCCTGCCAGGGGCAAGTACACAGGGGCGCATGGGGGCCTGTGCCCGGGGGCCACCCACGACGGGGGGCCGGCACACAGGGGCCCGCACCTGTGTCCTGCCAGGGGCAGGTACACAGAGGTGCACGGGGGCCTGTGCCCCAGGGCCACCCATGATGGGGGGCCTTCACACAGGGGCCCGGCGCCTGTGTCCTGCCAGGGGCAAGTACACAGGGGCGCACGGGGGCCTGTGCCCGGGGGCCGCCCACGACGGGGGGCCTTCACACAGGGGCCCGGTGCCTGTGTCCTGCCAGGGGCAGGTCACAGCGCACGGGGGCCTGTGCCCGGGGCCCGCCCACGATGGGGGGCCGGCACACAGGGGCCCGGCACCTGTGTCCCTGCAGGGGCAGGTACACAGAGGTGCACGGGGGCCTGTGCCCGGGGGCCACCCACGACGGGGGCCTTCACACAGGGGCCCGGTGCCTGTGTCCTGCCAGGGGCAGGTCACAGCGCACACGGGGGCCTGTGCCCGGGGGCCGCCCACGACGGGGGGCCTTCACACAGGGGCCCGGCGCCTGTGTCCTGCCAGGGGCAAGTACACAGGGGCGCATGGGGGCCTGTGCCCGGGGGCCACCCACGACGGGGGGCCGGCACACAGGGGCCCGGCACCTGTGTCCTGCCAGGGGCAGGTACACAGAGGTGCACGGGGGCCTGTGCCCAGGGGCCACCCATGATGGGGGGCCTTCACACAGGGGCCCGGCGCCTGTGTCCTGCCAGGGGCAAGTACACAGGGGCGCACGGGGGCCTGTGCCCCGGGGGCCGCCCACGACGGGGGGCCTTCACACAGGGGCCCGGGTGCCTGTGTCCTGCCAGGGGCAGGTCACAGCGCACGGGGGCCTGTGCCCGGGGGCCGCCCACGATGGGGGGCCGGCACACAGGGGCCCGGCACCTGTGTCCTGCCAGGGGCAGGTACACAGAGGTGCACGGGGGCCTGTGCCCGGGGGCCACCCACGACGGGGGGCCTTCACACAGGGGCCCGGTGCCTGTGTCCTGCCAGGGGCAGGTCACAGCGCACACGGGGGCCTGTGCCCGGGGGCCGCCCACGACGGGGGGCCTTCACACAGGGGCCCGGTGCCTGTGTCCTGCCAGGGGCAGGTCACAGCGCACGGGGGCCTGTGCCCGGGGGCCACCCACGACGGGGGGCCGGCACACAGGGGCCCGGCACCTGTGTCCTGCCAGGGGCAGGAACACAGGGGTGCACGGGGGCCTGTGCCCGGGGGCCGCCCACGACGGGGGGGCCGGCACACAGGGGGCCCGGCACCTGTGTCCTGCCCAGGGGCAGGTACACAGAGGTGCACGGGGGCCTGTGCCCGGGGGGCCACCCATGATGGGGGGCCTTCACACAGGGGCCCGGCGCCTGTGTCCTGCCTGGGGCAAGTACACAGGGGCGCACGGGGGCCTGTGCCCGGGGGCCGCCCACGAAGAGGGGCCGGCACACAGGGGCCCGGCGCATGTGTCCTGCCAGGGGCAGGTCACGGCGCCGGTCTCTGTGTCGCTCTGTGCTGCTCTGTGTCGCTGTGTGTCGCTCTGTGTCGCTGTGTGTCGCTGTGTGTCGCTCGCGCTCTCGTGTCGCTCCGTGTCGCTCCGTGTCGCTCCGTGTCGCTCCGTGTCGCTCTGTGTCGCTGTGTGTCGCTCTGTGTCGCTCTGTGTCGCTCTGTGTCGCTCTGTGTCGCTCTGTGTCGCTGTGTGTCGCTGTGTGTCGCTCCGTGTCGCTCCGTGTCGCTCCGTGTCGCTCTGTTCTGCTCTGTGCCGCTCTGTGTCGCTCTGTGTCGCTCTGTGTCGTTCTGTGTCGCTCTGTGTCGCTCTGTGTCGCTCTGTGTCGCTCTGTGTCGCTCTGTGTCGCTCTGTGCTGCTCTGTGCTGCTCTGTGTCGCTCTGTGTCGCTCTGTGTCGCTCTGTGCTGCTCTGTGCTCTCTCTGCTGTCGCTCTGTGTCGTTCTGTGTTGCTCTGTGCCGCTGTGCTGCTCTGTGTCGCTCTGTGTCGTTCTGTGTCGCTCTGTGCTGCTCTGTGTTGCTCTGTGTTGCTCTGTGTTGCTTTGTGTTGCTCTGTGTTGCTCTGACGTCATAAAGACCAGATGTGGTGATGTCACCAGGTTGATCGGTTGCCATGTCGACAGATGATGTCACTTAGAAGTACAACATTCTGGAATCATCATAGAATCAATTTAAAAAAAAAAAAACATTTTAAAATAATAGACTGATTTACAAATGTGTTGAATCACTCATGATCTTAAGGGTTTTAAGCAGAAAGGAGAAGTTAATAAATTAATTAGCTGAAGATTTCACTTTTTTTTTTTTTTTTTAACTAGAAAAAGTCCTAGGAAACAATGTATTTATATAAAGACAAATGTAATAATGTATGAATGTAATAATGTATGTATAATGTATGTAATGTAATGATTCTTGTAACTCCCGCAGAACAGGGGCCGCAAACTACAATTTAGAGTTAGCAAGCAACTTTAGCAATTCACTTTTTTCCACGTGTCTGGCCCTTAAATGGAGGAAGATACAGATTAAAGCTCAGTTTTCTAAACTGGACTTTCAGTTGAAGCAGGAGGTTATAATTAAAGGACCGAGACCAACGCTAAAGGAGCTAAATGGTTTGATCCAGACATGGGACTAAAGACTCGCTCTTTTCAAACAGAGACGTACAAAATGGTAAGAAATGTAATTACTTCAATCCACTGAAAATTGGGAAACAGAATAAGGATAAAAAACAATACAAAATCAGCTTTTTATTTCATACTATTAGATCAGTGGTTCTTAACCTGGGCTCAATCGAACCCTCGGGGTTCGGTGGAGGTCAAGACCCGACTCATGATTCATGATGAGACTTGTCCATCACTGGTGCAGGTTCAGCTGTTTGTTCAGTCTGTGCTGCAGAGAATTTAGTGACTCAGTATCAACTTGTGACGGTCGTGATGGTTTGTCGTGTGATTTCTTTCTTAACTCTATAGTGTCAGATTCTGTCATCGCCAATCGACTCACGGACTGCGAGCGCCTTCAGACGCCGTGTCCCAGTTCGAAAAATGCACCTTCGATGTGTCGAAGTGAAAATGACATGAGGCACGAGGTGAAGCCGCATTTCTGAACTGGTCTCAAAGGAAACAGCAGAAGTCACTGATTTGCAGTAAATATTCATTATTATTGTACCTGATGGAAAGTAGGTGATGGGAGTGTGTTAAAATGTTAAAAAATAATAAATACAATAAGTTCATTATTGGAATACATAAGGTTCAAAATTAAAATAATTTCAGTGAGGAAGTATTAAAAAAGGTCATGTCTTTGTGAAAAGGTTTGTATGTGATCTGTTGTGAGTTCATGTGTTAGTTTTGTTCTTTGACACAGTGATGTTAGTGCACGGTTCACTCTGTGACCAGTAAAACTCACCGATGTCTTGAATTTGAAAAAAAAAAAAAAAAAAGAAGAGTTTTGTGAATGTGCAGGTGAAACATGTGGGGTTCAGTTCCTCCAACAAGGTTAAGAACCACTGTTCAGGGTGAATGGATGATGCTACAGAGCTGTTTGTTGTGAGGTTTAGACAAGTCTCCGACACAAATGCAAAACAAGTCTGTTTTATGCTGGACATTACCTGTGTCCAGCACATAAAGCCCCTGTGGAATATTCATGAGGCGTGTGTCCCATGTATCTGTTGTATCAGTGGAGCGCAGAGTCTCCAGTGAAGCCATGAGGGGGTCATTGTCCTTATCTACAGCCCTACAGGCAATAAAACTCTTGTTACCGTGGTGATTATGGCTTTAAATGTGCACTGTGGGACATGGACAACAGACCCACACACATTTAAAAGGACCAAACATGGAGCCAAACATAATCGTGGAAGTCGTGGGCAAAACATTACACTGAAGTTTTGGAAAAAAGCAAAATGTGAAAGTTGAGAATATAATTGTAAAGAGGTCTGTGTTGAAGTGGGAAGCTCTAGAGATGTGGGATGAGGTGAGATGTATTTAAGTAAAGTACAAATACCTAAAATGTGTACTTAAAGCTCAGAAGGCTCTGTTCCACCGTGTGATGTCATGAAGTGGTAGTTTTCAAGTTAATATCTACATTTTACCTTTTTTTTCAGTAATAATTGGCAACTCCAGGGCTGAAGTGAGTGATCCACTTGCTGTATTACCACATGATGACATCACAAGGTGGAATAGAGTGTTTTCAGTTTGAGAGAAGAACTCAGCCTAAATGTGCAGAGTTTGTGAGTTAAACATGTGAGAATGAAACAAAACACGACTCCAGGTCTGTTTGTGATGAGGAAATAACATTAGAGCAGATCAGAAAACAGAGTAACACGAGCTCTTTAAGTTTGAGCTGATATAAAGTAAAGATCACTGTGTCGTTTTGCAGTGTGGGGCTGTACGAACCTAAAGGGCCGTGCGGATGAACTCAAAACAAAAGCACATTATGAGCTCTGATGGGAGCGGTCACTAAACACACTGGAGTATTTAAAGGCTACTGTAGGGATGAGGCAGGATTAGTGGAGATCAGGGCTCGTTTTAAAAGCAGAGTGATGGAACGGCACTTTGATCTAACTCCACATCTGTGAACGTTTTATGTTTCAAAAGCCGGACGTTTTGACACATTCAGACCTGTGTACTGTCTGCTTTCAGTCTGATATATTTGCGGTAAAAGAAAAATTCAAATCAACTGGACAAAAAGTCAGAGGAGTGAAGACGTCTAGCTGCTCGTTCAGGCCACTTCTTCAGTTCTTACCTGGACGAACGACGGATTACACAGAAATCTGGAACATCAAATGAATGTGCATTGTGTTCTGTGTCCTGATTGGCTGAGGGACTGTAGACCATTGTGTGTTCTGCGTCCTGATTGGCTGAGGGACTGTAGACCATTGGCTGAGGGACTGTTAGACCATGTGTCCATCAGTCTCCTCCGTGTCTCCTGTACAGTACAGAATGTGTCAGACAAATTTACATAAATGTTGGATCAGTGTGACTCTGAAGTGCTGTATGTTTGCGAGTTTTCTCCCCGACAAAACCCACAATGTCGATGAAATGTTCTGCACCGACAAAGGCTCCGACGAAGGTTTGAACTTTTGTGTTTAAACAAGAGAGAAATGTGAGAAAATGTTAATGCCTGTGTGAGAAAAGTGTATAAAGTGTGTGGTGAGGGGTTTTACAGACAAGAAACAGAGAGAATAATGTAAAAAATAAAGATGACACTTCATGAATTTTGTCTATTGCGGGTTATTTTTAGAACTTAACCCTAAACCAGGGACCACTGTACTTAATTTTGTTAAAGATACTGGAGTACAAGTATTAAAGTACCTGTTTCAAAATGTACTTAAAAAGTAAAAAGTAAAAGTATTTTTCAAATATTTTATAAATAGTTTATAAAGCTTCAAATGGAGGGATTTTGCTAAAGATTTGTGCTGAATTTTGTCCAACGGAAACAACTGAATTTTTTCCAGCTGTTTTTATTTGTACATTTTTGTTTGCTCATATTATCCACTTGATATAAAAAAAATGTATATAAAAAAAAAATAAAGCTCAGCCTTTTCAGCAGGTCTCAAAAATAGTAGAGTATAAAGTACAG
Source organism: Periophthalmus modestus (assembly GCA_019594935.1). Classification (NCBI taxonomy): domain Eukaryota; kingdom Metazoa; phylum Chordata; class Actinopteri; order Gobiiformes; family Gobiidae; genus Periophthalmus; species Periophthalmus modestus. Next base: position 2,425,936 of record JAIEZT010001214.1, on the reverse strand, counting down.
ATACTGCTCTCAAATGAAAGTAAAAGTAAAAAGTATCACATTACTTACAGTACTTTACCACTGACTCATCCACACTGCATCAGGCCCAACAATTCTATCGATGTACTTTCTGATACATAGAATAATAATAAAAACATTTCTAAACCATTACTGTTCCTGCTCGTCCCTCTTGGCGTCCAGATGCTAATTATGTCGACTCAGGAAAATGTCGTCTCTCCATCTTCAGTCATAGATTTTGTCCAGACGTAGCTCGAGGATCAGACTGTGACGGAGGAAACAAAAGTCTTTCAAACACAAGAAGAACGACCAAACTCCACACGACGTATCCTCGATGAAGCTGGACAGAAACAGTCCAGAGTATAAGTATAAATGACACACGTCCGCAGACCCTCTGCCGTCTGCTCCTGTGAACACAAATCTTCAGCTTTTGGTCTTTGGACTTTAAACATAGTTCGTTTTTACCTCAATTGACTTTTAAAAACTCCAGAGGATCAGGGCCCATGATGCTTCTAACACTTTGATATCTCTAATCTGCAAATGTTTCAGTGTCTCTTGCTTTGATTGGCAGTTTCACATTATGATCGATTTTGCTTCTGCTGCCGTCATCGCAAAGGAGAAGACGTTCTCAAGTGAAATATAAGTAGAGATCGAGCGATATGAGTTTTTTTTTCATGGCTGATACCGACTGTTTAGAATCCAGGGCAACCTACCAGTATTTTTGGTCCAATTTTGATTATTTTCGCCAAATTATGTTGTTTAAACTCACTATAAACTCACCAGAAACCTTTTTTTTCACTATAAAACTATAAGAGAACTGTGTGGTCACATTTTATGCAGCGATCTCTTCTTATCAAAGTGTTAATATGAAGCTTTGTGTGTGTATAGTTGTCCCTCACTATATCACGGTTCACCTTTTGTGGTTTCGCTGTTTAGAATTTTTTTGGGTAATTTTGCCATTGTGTTCTGCGTCCTGATTGGCTGAGGGACTGTAGACCATTGTGTTCTGCGTCCTGATTGGCTGAGGGACTGTAGACCATTGTGTTCTGCGTCCTGATTGGCTGAGGGACTGTAGACCATTGTGTTCTGCGTCCTGATTGGCTGAGGGATGAAGGTTTGAACTTTGAGAGAGTTTAAACAAGAGAGAAATGTGAGAAAATGTTAATGCCTGAGTGAGAAAAGTGTATAAAGTGTGAGGTGAGGGGTTTTACAGACAAGAAACATAGAGAATAACTGTAAATAAAGCTGATGCTTCACGGATTTCGCCTATTGCTGGTTATTTTTAGAACATAACCAGAGCAATAAACAAGGAACCATTGTATTTTTAAGCAGCAGATCGACCAACACAAAACATCGCCTTGTCCTTGTCGATTTAAGGCTGATAGCTGATTCGCGAAAAGTCCAAAATATCTGTCCATCTCTTCTCTCTCAGACACGTTTCCTCTGCTTCTCCTCCGGGATCACGGCTCTGTTAGTTTCTCCATGTCACTGTTGTTTATTAAAACGAAAAAGCCCGGCCACCGCCATCGCTTTATTAAAATAATAGGCTTCAGTGACAGTCCATCAGCTCCATAAATCCCTCCCTGTAATTAACAGTATTGCGGGCTCTTGTTAGCACGCCACGCCACAGGAAAAGTGCATTTGTTTGTTACGCCTGACTGCTGCGTGATTACTCAACATTTGACAAGAACACATTCTCAGTCATGGCCATTTTGTTCCTCGCCATCGAACTCCACGGAAACAGCTCTGATGGATCCTCCCGGGGGAACGACGGCGTGGGGACGATGGCGACGCACTCGTGGAAAGACGGGGGTCTGATTGGGTTTGAAAATGGCCCATATTCCTGGTGGAGATGCCTTCAGGTGACACCTCGGAGGAACTTAACATGCAAATGAGTGCGTTTTAGTCATTACGTCGAGCCTCTCTGGTGGAATTCTGAACTTCTTTAATGAAAGTTAGTTTGAAGTTGAGACAAAGTTGTGGTAAATGAGCTGGAAATCCATAGGACCTTCAAGATTTAACTATTGTCTCCGTGGAAATGCTTTTGCTTCTCGATTTGCACAGTGTGGCATTAAATGTAGCAATCTCAATGGAGGCAAGCGGCCACCGTGCCAAGTTACAGGTCAGATCAGTGGAGAGGAGAGCCCGTTCACAGTGATAATGCATGTTCTGCTCTAGAGTTAAAATCTATGACACCCGTGAATCATTATGTTATAATTTGCACATTTTAAGTCACAATATTAATCTGAAACGACTTAATAAAAGAGACAAGTTCACTCACAAACTGCAGTGCCCAATAGGAGCCGTGTAGCTGTCAGCGCCCCCTATGGATAGCTGCACATCACACTAAAGAGTAGCATTTTTTTTTCATTTGTACCAAAATGACCACACAACTCTGCTGAATTCTATGTGTATCACCTATTAAGAAGTACGTCAGAGTAGGCGTGTGTCAGTGGTGCTGAAAACGGTGGTAAAATGACGTCTTGAAAATAAGCAATTAAAGACTCAAACATGAGTCACTCCAGAAACAACTTCAGAGAAAGTAAATGATGAGGAGAAACAAGTATGACATGGTTAAAAGAGTCCTGGTTTAGTCCTGGTTTAATCCATGTTTAGTCCCCGGTTTAGTCCTGGTGTAGTCCTGTTTAGTTCCTGGTATGGTCCTGGTTTAGTCCTGGTTTAGTCCAGGTTTAGTCCATGTTTAGTCCTGGTTTAGTCCATGTTTAGTCCTGGTTTAGTCCCGGTTTAGTCCACTCTGCTTTAATAAATGTTTAATGCCAAACTGTGGAACATACCAAGCGAACAAAGAACATCGTCATGGAGACTAGGAGATGGTAAACCGCTCACCAGAAGCAGAAACCCACAAGAGGAGCTGTGGTTAACTGGCAACAGCGAATGAAAACCGATTGTTTAGAATCCAGAGCAACCTACAGCCAATAAGATCCACCAAAACTTGTATTTTTGGGACGATTTTGAAGATTTTCTCCAAATTATGTCGTTTAAACTCACTACAAACTCACCACAAACGTTTTTTTTGGACAACAAAACTATAAAAAACCTGTGTGGTCACGTTCTGTGCTGCAATCTCTTCATATCGAACTGTTAATAATACACTTTTTTCTGGATTTTTAAGCAGCAGATTGACCAAAACTAAATATCGGCTTGATCCACATGGAGATATTGGACGGTATATCAGGTGTATGCTCATAATGTCGGATTGTTACTCCTCCAAGTTCTACCAAAACCTCAAGATCTTCTGCTTCTAACAATAAAATGGGTCAAATGCAGAGGACAAACTCACCTTTAGGACACTACACTCCACTGTGACCTTTTAAATTTCATGGGCTATTTTGTGATCGTGCAAACTCCCAAGTAGCGAAAGCCACCTTCCCTTTTCCTGTCGACTCCTACACAAGGCAGAGAGCATAAATAAAAAGAACAAATGCCCTGCAGTGATGTGAGGGTGGAGCTCGGAGGCTAATGGAAGAATCATACAGGCCTGATGTATTGTGACCGTAATGAAATAAATCACGTGTGAATAGAAAGTGAATGAGTTTGGGACAGGCCGTCTCCCCCAGCGGTCCCCCTTTTTCCTCCCATCAGTCACCCCCTCGATGAAAGATGGACCCTCTTTACCCCCACGGGATATTTCAGGCCCACGTGAGCTGTGGATCATTAGCGAAAACCTTTTACCATTAATAAGCATATGCTGTTTACAAGACTAATACTACGAAAGGCAATGAGGGGGAAGCGGCGCGAGCGGAGCATCCATCTTCTACACGCCGGCAAATACCAGCAGATGGCAGGGATATTTACTGTATCAGACAAAATGGCCGACTCCATCATGTACAGTGACGTTTGGGGACAGGGCTGTGGGGAGAAGTGAAATAATGGTGGAATGAAAAGTGATTTGTTAAAGGGAGAGACTTAAAGGAGTGGATCTGACCTGAGTTTGAAGTATAGTAAGGTGCCACGTTACAAAAATAGACTCTTGTGAGCTTTAAACCGCGTTATAATGTCGTTAACGCTTCATAAACGCACTCGGAGTTGCGTTTTGCTTCATTTGCATATTTTTGAGTAACTTTATTTAGCTCAAAATGCTCCGTTCCACCTTGTGATGTCATGAAGTGGTAGTTTTCAAGTTAATGGCTACCTTTAATTCAGTAGAGTTTAGCAATTCCAGGGCTGAAATGATCCAAATGATTCTAGTGAAGGTGTGTGGAGTTTAAAAACACAGTGGAGCACTTCCTGTATTACCACATGATGACATCACAAGGTGGAACAGAGTGTTTTCTGTTTGAGACAAGAACTCAGCCTAAAAATGCAGGGTTTGTGTGTTAAACGTGCGAATGAAAGTGTAAAATTGACCCTTTAAGTAGAATTTTTACTTTACTTAAGTACATTTTACAGTGGATACTTTTACTTTTACTTCACTACATTTGAGAGAAGTATCTGTACTTTCTACTCTACTACATTTTTGAACAGGACAGAAAAGTAAAAAGTACTTTTCATGTGACTTCAGGGGGTATTTTTAACATGTCCTGACTAAAGTTTTCGAGTTGAAGCTTCGGCTTTGAGCAAAATAAAAATGAAAAAACAAAATTCAAAAAGTTAAGACATTTACTCATATTGTTACTGTGATTAAAATATGTCTCATTTTAATCTATATCACTAATTTTTACTCTTAAAGTACATTTTTAAAGAGGTACTTAAACACTTTTACTTAAGTAGATTGTTTCATGTGATACTTTTTACCTCTGCATCTGTACTTTCACTTAAGTACAAATGTGTAATCCATCTACTGTTCTCTTTGTTTCCTGTGTTTGCTTTGGGTCTGAGGATGGAGTTCAGTTCAGATAATTAGCCTGCACTTTCTGACTCCACTGTTTCTCACTACTGTTCTGTCATTTGAACTTTTTTCTTGCTAATCTCACCATCATTTTATACTTTTTTTTTTTTTCTACAACCTTTCCATGATATTGAGACAAACTTCTTTCCCTCCTCGTCCTCTGCCCAATCCGGACACAGACGAATGAACTGGCCCCGCCCCTTTCCCCCAGGCACAGTACTGAACATTTAATACGAGTTTGCGCTGCAGACATTCACATTCGCCACTAAGCCTCATGGGAAATCTACAACACTCTATTACTTCACCATCAAATTATACGCGTGTTCATCCATCATATCAAAGATGTTTATTTGCACTTTACAGCCGCGGGACATTGTATTTATATTTTTTTTTTTTCTTTCCTTACATATCTGCGTGACCTAAAAGTTGAAGTTTGCTCAGGGAGTTGTTTGCAGCTCTTGTCTTATCAGAATAATTAATAAACGACTAGCTTGTCCGCTATCAGCCGTGCGTATAGATAAAGTGTCAGGTCATTGAATAGAGCCCTGGTTTCATACAAGACGAGCAAACAACACCAGGAAAACCGGCTCGTTTCCTCGTACGACTCTCAGGAGCAGCCGGCAAACAAAAAAGTGGGTTTGTCTTGTTGTATCTGCACCTGATTTCTATGGAATTATAATAAAAACATGTAAAAATTGACTTTTTGTGTCTTTCTCCCATGTTCTAATGTCGTTCCCTCATCAAAAACTTGTCTGAAGAGGTTTTAGAGTCGTCCATGCATGTTTGAGTAATCTAGCGATCTCTCCCAGGCCCTATTCAAACCCTCCTCATGGTTAGCTGTAACGTTCTGTACAAAGCTCCGCCCACAAGCCGACATCACCCATGCTCCACACGACAATTCTCCATAAATCTACAAAAACATGATACAAAACAACACACTACAACTTCACAAACCTGGTGTGATGTGCAGTAGTTTCATTAACGCTGATTGTGATGTGATAGAGCTGTGAAGGAGGCGGGGCTTTGGACTGGCGGCAAAAATGAAAGTGAAACTTATAAAACATGTTAATGTGTTGCTTTTGGAGAATTTAGAAGTAAATACCTCCTCTTTAATACCTCATAGAAGTAAAATATCTCCTCTTTAATACCCCATAGAAGTAAAATACCTCCTCTTTAATACCACATAGAAGTAAATACCTCCTCTTTAATACCCCATAGAAGTAAATACCTCCTCTTTAATACCAAATAGAAGTAAATACCTCCTCTTTAATACCCCATAGAAGTAAAATACCTCCTCTTTAATACCCCATAGAAGTAAAATACCTCCTCTTAATACTACATAGAAGTAAATACCTCCTCTTTAATACCCCATAGAAGTAAAATACCTCTTTAATAATACATAGAAGTAAATACCTCCTCTTTAATACCATAGAATAGAAGTAAATACCTCCTCTTAATACCCCATAGAAGTAAATACCTCCTCTTTAATACCCCATAGAAGTAAATACCTCCTCTTCAATACCCCATAGAAGTAAAATACCTCCTCTTTAATACTACATAGAAGTAAATACCTCCTCTTTAATACCCCATAGAAGTAAAATACCTCCTCTTTAATACTACATAGAAGTAAATACCTCCTCTTTAATACCCCATAGAAGTAAAATACCTCCTCTTTAATACTACATAGAAGTAAATACCTCCTCTTTAATACCCCATAGAAGTAAATACCTCCTCTTTAATACCCCATAGAAGTAAATACCTCCTCTTTAATACCCCATAGAAGTAAAATACCTCCTCTTTAATACCTCATAGAAGTAAAATACCTCCTCTTTAATACCTCATAGAAGTAAAATACCTCCTCTTTAATACCACATAGAAGTAAATACCTCCTCTTTAATACTACATAGAAGTAAATACCTCTTCTTTAATACCCCATAGAAGTAAATACCTCCTCTTTAATACCCCATAGAAGTAAATACCTCCTCTTTAATACCCCATAGAAGTAAATACCTCTTCTTTAATACCCCATAGAAGTAAATACCTCCTCTTTAATACCCCATAGAAGTAAATACCTCCTCTTTAATACCCCATAGAAGTAAATACCTCTTCTTTAATACCCCATAGAAGTAAATACCTCCTCTTTAATACCCCATAGAAGTAAATACCTCTTCTTTAATACCACATAGAAGTAAATACCTCCTCTTTAATACACCATAGAAGTAAATACCTCTTCTTTAATACCACATAGAAGTAAATACCTCCTCTTTAATACCCCAGAGAAGTAAATACCTCCTCTTTAATACCCCATAGAAGTAAAATACCTCCTCTTTAACTTATTTATGTTCATCTTTAAGTTGAAAACACAGAATATGGCATTAAACTGTTTAAATTAAAATAATAATATTTTTATTGAGCAACAATTACATGAAAGAAAACACATTTTCTCACTGTGTTCAAGGTCACCGCTCCACAGATCTGACCAGTAACTTGATGTTGTGGCATGTATGTCTTTAAGGACATAGATCACACGTACACAAATGTGATACTGTAGAACAATCCAAGTGAAACATCTCCACAGAGACAAGCAAACTGAGGGTAAACCACCAGAAAAGTTACATGGAGCAACTTTAATTGTGTTTATAACTTTAAAGTTTCCATATTACGCTATTTTCTGATCTGTTCTAATGTTGTTTCCTCATCACAAACAGACCTGGATTTGTGTTTTATTTCATTCACACATTTAACACACAAACCCTGCTGATTTATATTTAGTTCTTCTCTCAAACTGAAAACACTCTGTTCCACCTTGTGATGTCATCATGTGGTGATACAGGAAGTGCTCCACTGTGTTTTTAAACTCCACACACCTTCATTTCTTGAATCATTTGGATAATTTCAGCGACTGGAATTGCCAATCTCTACTGAACTAAAGGAGAAACTACCACTTGAAAACTACCACTTCATGACATCACAAGGTGGAACAGAGCATTTTGAGCTTTGGGGATGTTACAGACTAATAATAAAGTGTTACTCAAACATGTGAATGAAACAAAACACAACTCCAGGTCTGTTTTTGAGGAGGAAACAACATTAGAACATAGTTTAAAGCTCATGAAAGTTAATTTTGCGTAATATCGGAGCTTAAAATTCAAACTTTATCCCAGTTTATTTTCAGAATTGGGTCACTGTACTATCCGCTGTTGTATCTGTGGAGTCAACAAACCCTGGGTGCGTGCTCCAGCGCTGTGTGCGGCGTTGGTAGTGGATTACATTTGGATGAGTGGCTGCTCCCTCTTGCAGACAGCGCACACTTGTTCAGGCCGGGCCCATATGCTGAGTGAAGACGCTCTAATTAAAGGCGCTCGGTGAAAGGTCGAAGGCGGCAGATGCACCGCTCGACCTTTTCTAAACATCATCATCAGATCATGAGGAGAGGCCGCAGTGTAAACACATATCAACATTAGCTCAACACAATGCTAGACAAAGCTAACACGGAGGAGGAGGAGGAGGGGGTCCGGGGGAGTCGCAAACTGACAACCTCCCAACAACCGAGGATATTTTTACACGGTGCGTACAACAGAGCAGCCGGTCCCTAAGTCTGCTGATCCGTGGAGACACTTTTGATCCATAACTCGCATTCGTTTAGAAAGAATCTGTCATGTTACCAGCGAAATGTACAAGGACAACAGCGTCTATGGGCTCAACCCTGATATAAAGTACAACATGAAATAAATAAATGGTGTAAAGTTGATTTCAAACTACATTTACTTTCATGCTCGTTGTGTGGAGAAACTTTAGCGGTCCTCTGCAGTTCCTCTGAGGCCCCCCCCGACTCATAGACTGTATATGTGAATGGACATAGCTAACCTGCTAGCCACCGAGTTCCAAACAGGAAGTGATCATGTGCGCACTTTCGGCTTTATTTCTGTAACTGCTGCTGTCAGACTCGTCATTTTGCTCTTAAAATGTTCGTATTAACCCTCTACATCAGGGGTCCCCAAACTGCGGCCCGCGGGCCGGATACGGCCCGCCCCCACATTTTGTCCGGCCCCCTGAACAATTCCAGAGAGCATTTTGATTTTTTTTCACATATGTGTATTTGTATTTGATAATAAAGTTGGACTTTTGCAATAAAATGTTCCTTAGTTATGAACTATTTTCATTATTAACTATTAGTTAGTAACTATTTCATAAACGCATATGTGGTAAGACAGCTGTTGAGGCCTGTGCTGCAGGTGCTCACCTGGTTACCCGCGGTGCGTTCTGGTGGACTATATAAGCGCTCCCTTTCTCGTTTGTCCCCCTTTTCCCCACACACATTTCCGGGCAGCTCTGTCCTCTATGCCCAGGTAAAGTCCTAATTTGTTACTCTTCATTCTTGAAAATATCCAAATTCCTAAATCATTGCTCTCTTAGTGCCGCCGTCTGACTGCAGCTCGGCACTGCGTCACTTGCGCAACACACTGAACTTCACAGCGCGTTCTCATGCCCCTTGTCTTTGGCAACAGGTAATTAATATTCACTACTCCTGCCCATTCATAAAATTGTCCAAACTAAAGTCCATGTTTCATGTAGCTTCTCTGCTAGGCCGTAACTTTGCACCTCATCTGCAGTGCCAGGTAATGCCCCGTGCGGCCTCTTCATTCATAAAACTCCCAAATTCTTACACATCTGTCCCTTGTAGTCCGGGTGCTCGGCTGTACTCGCTGTACCAGGTCCATTACGCATTTCAAAATCCAGAAAGTGAGCTGCGTAAAGCGGACTCGTAGCCATCAAACCTGGGGTTGTGTGCTCACCTTACTTCATCAGCGGTACGTGCCTCCTTAATTGAGTTACGTTACATTGCGCTGTGGGACTAATGGTTAATCCTCATTTTAGGTGTCATCAGTGTCAGCAGCGGCACTGGGCACACCACCTCTGCTGCTTTGTTTTTCTGCTTTGCCTTTTTGCTTTGCCTTTTTCCTTCCGGGGTTTTGCCTTTTTGCTTTGTTTTGTTTTGTCTTGTTTTATTTCGCCAGCTCAATTTACAAGTTACGCTGGTCCACTGTGAGATCGCATTTAGTGGCACTGTGCTGGGCTCGGACTGGTGCTCCGCGCGTCTGAGCACCGCGGGCCTGAGCACCGCGGGCCTGAGCCCCGCGCGCCTGACCTGTACGTCGAGCTGGATTTTTCCCAGTACGTGGTCTGACAGGCAGCGGGTTTGAGCTGAATGAGAGTCTGGGCAAACTCAGATTTTATCTATTGTAGGCATTGTTAATGAAGTTCAATCACTGTTTCTTTTTAATATGTACAATAAACATGATGTAAATTAAGTGGAACCTGGCTCTCTCATCTTGACAAAGGCTAGGTAAGAGAGAAATAGATTCAGAATGCAGGGCATTTAACCTGAAGTGGACAAACGACTATTGATTGATGATTAGAACCCAGGGAGGGTAATTTGGTTATTATTTATTTCATTAATAGTGTTATTATTTATTTCCTGACTTTTGTTCTGTGAAGAATCCAGTCGTCACTTTTTCTGTTACAAACTGACCCCGGCCCCCCAACAGAGAAGCGAAAAGTTATGTGGCCCTCACAGGAAAAAGTTTGGGGACCCCTGCTCTACATGATCCTGTCAGTAAATCAAGATATGAACATTAATGACAGACAAATCAGGCGCCTTCTTTCCCTGGAGGCCTTAGACATTATTCTTCCCCATCTATAACTCCATCCTCAAACCCAAAGCAAATAAAGGAAACAAAGAGAACAAAAGAGTGAGCCAGGATGCCAATAGTGTAAGCACCTATTAAGAGTTGTATGAATATGTTAAGCATGACTCAGGCACAGTGCTCACTTAGTGAAGCTCAACAGACCAAACCTACAAACATGATCTGCAAACAAAAGGTGTTTACAGATACAGTGTCGTTAGTTCTTCTCTTCAGACAGACATAAAGCAGAGTCCAGCAGTGATCTGACCAGAACTGAAGAAGAAGAGGCTTGAATGAGCAACGAAACATCTTCACTCCTGCAACTTTATTGACCAGTTGACAGATTTAACTTTCGGCTTGTTCTTCTTTCCCTGTGGTTGCTTCTGCTAATGTTAGCGACAGGTTTGATTGACAGCGTTGCTAAGCACCCGCTCCCTGCTAAATCAGCGGTGTGGGCGGGACGAGGCGTTACCTTCAACAGCCTCGCTCCGGATTGGCTCTTTGGTTGCTATGATACTCGTGGTAAGAATTCAAAATATGAAACTCGGCTCCAGATTGTCTGTTATAGCTGCTCTGACCTCGATGAGCTTCATTTGACTGGAGCTGAACGCTGTGGGTGACGTCACACTCACTCAGTCCACTTCTTTATACAGTCTCCACTTTGAGAATCACTGCACTCGAGTAATAATGAGGTTTACTAGTGGTTTGTCTGAATAAAAATCTGAAATTTAAGAAGTATTTGTGTGTTCTTCTAAGTAGGAGAGTTGAAATATCGATGGTTGGGGATAAAAATAAATCCTATCCATATCTCGCCATCTGTCTGTGTTTGTTTTAATAATATTTACTGATTAAAATAGATAATAAATCAAATATTAAATCTGTATCCAAACATGAGGGGTGCAGATAAAGGGAGGTTGTGGGTTCAACTCCCAGGATGAACAGGAAAAAAAAAAAAATCTTGTTTATTTTGTTTTAAAAATGACAAGAGTAAAAGGGGATTGTTATCGATTTTGTCCATTGGTTTCTTTATCTTCACAACAGCAAAGTTAGGGGTTCAATTCCCTTCTGGACACGCTACTACAGTCTTAAATCCCTGAAGTTCCTCTTTCATTTTACTTCAGTCCACACAATAATGCATACAAAAGTGTCCTGCACAACGACACCACAAAAGCACCAAACAGGGCGAGGAATGGACATTAATTCGCCAAACGATGCCAAATAAATGTGTTCGTCTCTCAGTTAACCAAACTTTCAACTGACAGGCTGCAGAAAATGGAAAAACAGGAATTGTGAGATTTATTTGACTGGCTCAGAAAGTCTTGTCATAAAACTTGGGCATCGCTAAACCCATCGCAAACCCACCTATCACGCCGGCTCCGTGTCGACTCCTCCCTGCATTCATTTGGGTTCATTCTCATTCAAAACCGTCAACTCCCAGTGAAGGGATTGGACTTTTTGAAAAACTGTGAATCTAAAAATACACATGAGCCAAAATATAGGGGCTTACAAGTGCCAGAAAGACAAATACTTCACAGTGTTAGACAAATGTGGAGGAGGGGAGATAGTAGCGACGTGCTGTCTAGAGTGAGGGACTGGCATTAATAAAAACTCATCACTATCACGGATACTCCAGCCTCCCCACTGTTTCCCCTCCGGCTGGCTATTTAAATCATATTATTGGTGTTATTTTTGTCTCGTACGATGACGTTAGCTTGAAAAGAAAACACGAGAGAGTACATCTTCGCAAGGTGTTTTTAGCACCATTCATGATTTATGCTTCGGCGGCAAAGTGCGTCACCACATACAGAGGAGAGGATGCATTGTATTCAGATGGTTAGACGCGGATTATTTTCCTTTGCGTTACTGTTTAAAGCAAAAGGGATTGTATTAACTCAAATTTCCGTTTTAAACCTAAGTGAAAGGCTCAGTATTACAAATTCAAAACCATAATCGTAGTAAAAACACACAGATGTATACAATTTTTAATACAAAATTGATAATAGTAGTAGTTTCATAAATATTACTATGTGGCCTTATACTACCAATGTCACTGTTGCCTTAGAGATTAACGTTTTAAAACAATCGAATGGAAAAAGTAAGAGAGGTGTTCTGGGGATGTCCCATCGGGGGAAGACCTAGGACACACTGGAGGGACTATGTCTAGGGAACGCCTTGAGGTTCCACAGGAGGAGCTGGAGGATGTGTCTGGGGTGAGGGAAGTCTGGGAGTCCCTGCTTAGACTGCTGCCCCCGCGACCTGACCATGGATAAGTTGAAAAAAAAACAGATGGATGGAAAAAGTAAGATGAAACCAATGGTAAAATGGTAAACGGTCACATTTTTATATTGCACTTATATTGCACAAGTCACTCAAAACACTTTACATCAAGGAACCACTCACCCCAAGTGTCTTGCTCAAGGATAGAACAAAAGCATTCATCTGTGGGAGCTGGAATCGCACCATCAACCTGTGGGTCAGTGGATCTAACCGCTCGACCAATGACATTTATGTCAAGAGTGGGATTTGAACTATCAACCTTCAGAACAGTTGTTCTCTTTATTTCCTGTTTGCTTTGTTTCTGAGGATTAACAAAGCAGACGCCATATTTCCCAAAGGTCGCTCCCCCTAGCGTTAGCAACAGGTTTGATTGACAGCGTTGCTAAGCTCCCACTCCCTGCTAAACCAGTGGTGCAAGCAGGAAGAGGCTTTACCTTGAACAGTCTCGCTCCTGATTGGCTCTTTGGTTGCTATGATACTTGTGGGCAGAATAGGGAACATGCCTCCAAATTAGCCTCTATAACTTTCCTCTATAACATTTCGTGACATGGTACAAGCAGCACTTCAAGGCAACATACACCGTCTATTTCTGTGCGTTTCATGTTCTGTGCTGTGTCGAGGTGCGTCATCAGAGCCCGGGTTGTAGGCGCGTTGCATTCAGCCTCGTTAGACGTGGTTTGCTTCCTTTTAAAAGAACTGCCCTCCAGAGGATCGCAACAAGCCACCGCTGCGTCGTGAATTTGTGCTAACGAGTTGCTCCCAGCTTTTATTACACTCCTAATCATAATATATCCACAAAATGATGCTCATAAAACTCTATTACAAATTTAAAAATAGAAAGAACAATACTTTCTCAGCTGGCCAGTGGATATGTTGTAATAACATCGTGAGATAAATGCTTTTACCTAGAACGTTGAGTTATTTCTGTTCCTCTTTTTCAATAAGCACTTGAAGATGCCGCTAAAGGATAAATGAGTCGGTGAAATAGTTTGGGGAAATGCATCTTACTGTGGATTAAAAGAGAGGAAACGAGAAACAAAGTTGGGCGATGGGAGTTCAGTTGGTGGAGTCCATGGATGCGATGGAAGGTTGCTGGTTCAAATCCTACTCGGTATAAATATCTTTGGTAGAGGTTGGCGTTGTGGTTCCAGCTCCCTCAAATGATACTGTTGTTGTGTCCTTGGGCAAGACACTTAACCTTCTCGCCGTCAGAGTCTCCGTAAATTGGTCGAGTGATTCTTTGAGTGACCCAAAGGCAGAAAAGCGCTGTATAAAAACATGACCAAATATCATTTACCAAAGCGTGGACATTGTCAAGTCTTTATAGGCCAGATGTCTGCAGCCTTTAAGAGCCACAAAATAAAGTCAGAAAGAGCCACATGTTTTCCAAAAGTAATGAGACAACGTGATTAAAAAATGTTTTTAAAAGAAGCCGCTGTTAATACATAACAAAGAATCTGTAACATTTTGTATTTATGTGGACTTTGTGGACTTATTTGCAGTTTTTTCGCGGGGTTTGAACAAATTATATGTCATTTCCTGCATTCTGGTGCGTTTTATGTGTAATATTTAAAAAATGATCATTATTCTTTCAGATTTTATGTATGGGATTTGCACAGATGAATGGTAAAAAAAATATATAATATGATTTCAATAGAATGAATGATCTTTGGTATGATACAAACACTGTCAAATATTTAATAAATAAGTCATACCCAAATCATATCGGCCTTATTGTCTGCAGTATTAAGTAGACCACAGCAACACACTCGCGGGTTCCAGTTTCCAGTTTGTAGGAGTCATTTTCAGGACTTTAGATCATTCAGAAGATATAATAAGAATAGAATGTTATTGCTCTATCAGCTGTTTTTCTTCTCAAACCAACTAACTTCATGTTTCACACATTCATGACGACTCTTTCTGAAGAGAGTCCACTGGGTTAAAGGAAAGATTTGTACATTTAATTTAATTTGAGCTTTGTTTTAACACAATCTGAACATGAAGAACTGAGTTAGGTGGAACTACAGATGAGCTGATTTGTGCTGTTGAACAAGTCCCTCACAAATAACATTATGGTCAAGTTAGCTAGCATTAGCCAACAGTTTTTCAGTTAGTCGCTCTCACCGTTTTGTTAAAAATCAAACCAAACTAAACCTAAACAGGACCATGAAACCTTGTATTGATCACAGGCTCCTGAAAATGTGCAGTTTAAATCCATTTTGTATTTCAGACTTTAAAGTTTTTTTCGTATTTGCTAAAAACGTGTCTTCATGGTAACTGCTGCTAAATGCAATACGTACGAAACATGCCTCACCGTGACTGGTTACTTGGTAGTGAATGAGGCAGATGTTTAAAGAATTTCTGTCACTTATCCCTGAGCTAAAACAAAGAGTATAAACAGTGTCGCCTTACTCAGGAAAGTGCGCTTGGAGATGGTCCAAACTGCCAATCAGATGATGAGGGAACGCTTCGCCAAACGCACCGCCGTCACTGCTGCTGTGGGGATAAAAAAGGGGAAAAGCTGAAAGAAAAAAGTCCAAATTATGCAAAATTTGAATGAGATTTGAACCATAGTGGGAGGAAATTAACTGTATCATGTTCATAGACTGTATGAAGAAGTGTGATGTCACCCAGTCAAATGAAGCTCATTGTCGTAACACAGGGCGAAACTGGACCAAGATATGCAGGACTCGGGGAAGGTTTACAGTGTTAATATCACAAACAATGAAGGTAGATCCAGCAAAGAGCGGAGAGCACAGTGAAGATCTGGGTCCGGGGCGGAGCGTGGGGAGTACGGAGCGGGAGACCAGAGACGAGGAGTGCAGGGACGGGAAGAAGACGAGCAGGAACAGAGCAAGGAGCAGGGTGCGAGGCAGAGTCCAGAGACGGGAGGTGCAGAGATGACGAGACTGACTGGACCAGGACTGAGAAGCAGGAGCGGAGCAGAACCAGGAGCGACGGAGCTGGGACGGACCAGGAACCGGGATCTGGAGAGTGGCAGAAAAACATCCAATGAGCTAGGCAAATGGAGAGCAAAAATACAAAAACTAGGAACAGCTAGATAGTCACTTGGACACACTTACGATCTGGCCCCGAGTGTTAGGTCCTGGCTCCTCTTATTCACGGCAGGTGGCGTCGATTGCGCTGATGAGTTCCAGGTGCGCACAGGAGGAGCCAGGAACTCCGCCCAGCTCCAGACTCAGGCAGGTGAGGGAGGGAAAAAGCAAGACAGGAGGCAAAACAAGGGTAGCAGTTACAGGGGCTGTGAGTATCATAGCAACCAAAGAGCCAATCCGGAGCGAGGCTGTTGAAGGTAATGCCGCTTCATTTCAGATTCAAGTCAGTTTATTTTTGTAGTGCCTAAAATCACAACATCAGCCGCCTCTTAGGGCTGATCATGAGAATTAATTTAACCAACAGAAGGTTAGAAAATCAACAATCAAGCAAATTAATCCACAGAAAACAAGCAAATGGAGAAGTGTCTCTTAGACCCTCCTTCTCAAAAAAACCCAGTGGGAAAAGGAGAAACCTCGAGGAGAACCACAGTGAAGCAGAGATCCACTCCCATGGACGGAGAGCTGCAGATGTGTCCAGGACTAATGTGCCTCCATCTGCAGATAGAGCTCAAGTCTGTAGGGCCAGAGCCACTCAACTAAGAGACAGAGAGGGGCCCAAACGCAGCAGGACGGGAGCCACCCCAGCGAGGCACCGGGTCATCCAGCCAGGCGAGGGAAGGGAGGGTCCGGGTCCACAGAACAGGAGGGTCAGTAGGGAGCGGGCGCTTAGCAACACTGTCAATCAAACCTGTTGCTAACGCTAGCGGGAGTGACCTCAGCGAAGGAAGCTACTTGATTTATCTATTATTAATGTTTATATCTTGATTTACAGACAAAATAGTGAAATAAAAACAGCAGGATCATGTAGGTGGGTTAATACGAACATTTAAGAGCATAAATAACAAGGCTCAGAGGAGTTACAGAGAGAGGAGACACAGTTTTTCAATAGAAAGTGAACTGGAGCCAGAGTCGATGAAGTCGTCCATTTATCTACGGTGTATGGTTAAGACCTGTTTTAAATTTTCTACCTATGTTATCCCAGTTTTTAATATCGATAAGCAAAATGTCTGTCGTGGAAGAAATAACACTTCTATTCTGTTCCACAACACCTTTGGAAAACATTATTAAAATCACATCAAATCCAACAGATGGCAAAGCTGCAGCGGCTAGTAAACATACTGAGAATCCATGTTCAAAAGCCAAGAAAAAACAAAACCATTGACAAACTTCTTCATGAAAAAGGAATAATTTTGTTAAACTTTTGCACCAGGATTATTTCTGTGTTGTGTGGCACTTTGAAATGAAAATGCAGAGCTCGGGGACATGAGCTAACACTACGTAGCTTGTTGTTGCTATTCTTGCTCGTGGAGTGGCGTCTGATGGCGGTGACCCCCGCTGAGCTGTGGTACAAACACTGGTAATGAACAGCCTCAACGCACCACTGTTTAGTCTGTGCTTACGACGCTCTAATCCACTTCACCCGTTCAACACGTCCTCGGCTATTAGTGCGTGAAGTCATTCCGATAGATCGAGATGGAGAGAATGTGGAGACAGAAGTGGAAAATTGCTTCGTCGTCTCTTCATCGTGTTGGGGCCTTTAAAAATAAACATCTATTTGTGTCCTCAGATATAAAGTGAACATTAGCGATCGACCGTTATGGGTTTTTTTCATACCAGTTGTTTAGAATCCAATGCAACTGGTCGATAAGCTCCGCCGATACTTTTAGTTTGGTGTTGTCACAATTCTGCCAGTTTTCTTGTTTATCCAGCTTCGTTTCTCAGCCTGTTCCGGTCCTTCATTTGCTGCCTCCCTGTTTTCCCTGCACCTGCCGTTCATTATTAATCAGGGGAGTGGCCTATATGTTCTGTCTGTTCAGTTTGTGTTGCTGGATTGTCATTTGTTCATCACATTTGTTCATCTAGAGACAAATAAACCTGTTGTATTTACTGAGACGAGGAGTTTGGCTGTTCTCTGTTCACTTGTGTGACAGGTACGTGGGTTTAATTTGGATTATTTTAACCAATTTAACCAATTTAACCAATATTTTAACCCACAGCCTCTTTTCTCACCACACGCCTCTAACAGAGCTGTAGTTTTGTGCAGGTAAAGTTGTGTGTTCTTTAGGCCACACAAAATATCAGCCTGTGTTGGAGGTCGAAGGCCGACAGCCGAAATATTGGCCAAGAGATATCTGTTCTATCTGTAGTAACCATTTTCAAATCAAATACGGATGTTTTTCATAGTATTTGTGATGTTTATGTACAGTGGGTTGCCAGATATGACTGAAACCAGCGCCTTACACTTGTGGCGCGCTCTACAGGTCAAAGCCTCTCAATCTCCTATTATAGCCACAGCTGTCCTGGGCCAGAATGACAGAAGCGAGGCTGCCAATCTCCACTATCAGCCCCTCCGACCACCACCCATCATTCACACACCACTTTCACACTAGGCAACGTGGGTGAAGTGTCTTGCCTAAGGACCACTGTCGCCCCCAGTTCAGAAAATAAATATCCTGTTGCCATTTTTGACTAATCTGAGAGAATTTAAGAACCATTAGCTTCAACTAACAAAACATTATGAGTAGTGAGAGTCATAAAACACAAATTCATTGGTTTCAAGCTGTGGAAACGCTCCTCCACAGCAACTCAGATCCAAATATTACATATACAGAACTCATGAATATGCTGTTATTGTAATTACAACAATACTAATATTCGTTATATAAATATATCTCGCTCTTTGCCTCGTGCCCTGCGCCGAGAGCCTCCTGGACATAAAACCGACCTCCAGACATCTCCTAACGGGAAACACCACATAACCATCTTAGGAGTTCTTCTTAGAATATAAATATGAAAAGCCTTATTTCGTTAGGGTATCGGACTGTGACCTTGAGGA
The DNA here is from genome assembly GCA_019594935.1 of Periophthalmus modestus. Taxonomy (NCBI): domain Eukaryota; kingdom Metazoa; phylum Chordata; class Actinopteri; order Gobiiformes; family Gobiidae; genus Periophthalmus; species Periophthalmus modestus. The sequence goes on along the minus strand of JAIEZT010001214.1, from coordinate 2,407,174 downwards.
GCAGAAATCAGGTTCAGCCTCAGGACTTGATGAGTTTATTGAGTTCAGAGTGATTGTATTCACCAGACAAACCCAAGACCAGAGCGAGCAGGAGGAATGTCGTCTTTGATTCTCTCTGAACTCCGCCTCACACTTTGACCCACTTTGGCGTGTTTCGGCCTGTTTGGTAAATATTGAAATACATTATTGTCAATCACGCACGTGTTTGAACTGTGGTACGGTTAAAACAGGGTCAGGTCTGTGTGAGTCGCTCTGGTTTAAACACACTCTCTGTTTAAAGGGCCGTGTTACTCTCGTTTTCTGATCTGTTCGTAATGTTTCCTCAGCGCAAACAGACCTGGAGCTGTGTTTTGTTTCATTCACATGTTTAACACACGAAACCTGCTTATTTAGGCTGAGTTCTTCTCTCAAACTGAAAACACAGTGTTGCACCTTGTGATGTCATGAAGTGGTAATACAGGAAGTGCTCCATTGTGTTTGTAAACTCCATACACCTTCAGTAGAATCACTTGGATCATTTCAGCTCTGGAATTGCCAAACTTGAAACTTGAAAACTACCACTTCATGACATCACAAGGTGGAACAGAGTGTTTTGAGCTGTGGAGATGTTACAGACTAATAATAAAGTGTTACTCAAACATGTGTGAATGAAACAAAACACAACTCCAGGTCTGTTTTTGAGGAGGAAACACATTATAACATGGTTTAAAGCTCAAAAGAGTCAATCAGTGTAAATCCAGCTGTTTAAAAATTCTTACAAACCATAAACTATTATCAAAAACAGACACAGATTCTTCAGTTTATATTCAGTTTGATTTTATGAGGCAGGTCCAGGATGATCTCTCTGTTTCTTCTGTACAGACGGAGATCAGTCCGGTCATCACTCTCTCTGTCGCACCTCGAGACAGAACCAAAACCAAACACGACGAAGCAATCAGATCTGTGCATCTCAGTGATGCATGCGAAACAAAGGACCTCACTGGTCATCAATCATTCGGAAAAAAATCACATTTCTCTCACCTCAGATAAAGAGACGGTGGTGGTTCGGTCACTGACTCCAGAGAGATTCCCTATGATACTTTTTTCCTCATAAGCAGCCATGTTTGCTTTGATACTGATGGAGCGTGGGTTTTCCTGATTGGCTAATTTACCTGTCAATCACGCCCATTTTGAACTGAGGGAGATTCACCAAACTCCCATCTTCGTAAAAACTCTCGAAAAAGTCTGTGTTCTGGATCCAAGGTAACACAGCTGTAATTACGTCAAAATGGTGCAAAAATATCGATGTCATTTCGTGGCCCGGTTCGCTGTAGCAGAGCCTCAGTCACTGCTGTTTTATCTTTTGCTTTAGTTCAGTAAAGTCCCGTGTCTTTGCTCTGTAGTTTTGTTTCGAATTAACCCTTAAGAAATGTCTCTTTCTCTTGAGGAGGAGCCATTTCTTAGCCGTTCATTCAAAAACGATGTCTCTTTAATCAACAGAATGCCTGACATTTTTTTTTTTTTTAAATAATCCTTTTGTCTGTTACACATGATTTTGCATATTTATTACTACTATTATTATCATTATTTTCTATTATAATTATTACATTTTATTATTACTATTTGTATATTTTTATCCTTATTGTGTATTTATTTTTTCCTCTTTGTTCATGCCCATTAAAAGAGGATCTCAGGGGAAACAGGCGGGAGGTGTGGGCTTTAAAACACTTTAAAATGTGATCACGAGGATGCCTGACATACAAAAATGCAACGTGATTACAAACTTTTATCACCTCTGAGTACAACAGAACAAATCTAATTAATATATCTTATCAATTGCCTTTGTAACTGCATATTTAAACTGTAAAGAGACTCCGTGGACACGCTGCACAATGACGCTGCTTTTGTCGGCATTTTTAATCTTTTTACTCTGTATTCAGACTCGGCGTTGCCTGAATCCTCCTTCCCCAGCTTCATTAAACCCGTAAACCCGACAGAAAGGCCCATACTCCAGTGTGAATAAGACCTGACATTTCTGTAGTGTTGTAATGAAACGGGATTCCCTTTATACTTTGACATTTATTTTGGTTCTGACATAATAAGACTTTTTAAGCAGGATTTTACTGCTCTGTCACATGATATCTTTTGGCTAATCTCCAATCTCTAATTTCCAATACAATGTGCCCTTTCCTTGTTCATTCTTCCTTCTGTCAGACTGACGAGGACTCGCTTTGTAGCCGTCTGCAAATATTGTAGTTTCAGCTGCTAATCCCTCCTTCGTTCTTCCTCTGTTCCTGATCCTACAGTAGCTTATCTGTGTTTAATTACTCTTGCGTTGGCCTTATCTCACCCAGGCCCCTGCTCGTCTGCGTTAGCACTGCTGTTTGTAGCATCAGATGGTCTGGAAGATACTGCGGTTACTACAATGACGATGAGTACTTTCTGGGTTTTTATCACTTCAGTGTAAGCAGACGGCCCCCGAGGAGGATTTAGCTTTACAGTAGAGTCTGAGCACAGTTAAAGGGACGGTCCATGAAGAGAAAGAAAGGGCGAGTTTTGAGTTAGCCTGGGTTATTGTTCAAGCTCACACTGCCTTTATGAATGAAAGTGTAATCAGGCCATTTTTGGAGGATTAAACCAGGACTAAACCAGGACCAAACCAGGACTAAACCAGGACTAAACCAGGACTAAACCAGGATGAAACTAGGATTAAACCAGGACTAAACCAGGACTAAACCAGGACTAAACCAGGATTAAAACCAGAACTAAACCAGGACTAAACCAGGACTAAACCAGGACTAAAACAGGACTAAAACAGGATTAAACCAGGACTAAACCAGGACTAAACCAGGACTAAACACAGGACTAAACCAGGACTAAAAACATGGACTAAAGGATTAAACCAGGACTAAACAGGACTAAAAACCAGGACTAAACCAGGATTAAACCAGGACTAAACCCGGACTAAACCAGGACTAAACCAGGGACTAAACCAGGACTAAAACAGGACTAAACCAAACTAAACCAGGACTAAACCAGGACTAAACAGGACTAAACCAGGACTAAACAGGAATAAACCAGGACTAAATTGGGACTAAACTAGACTAAACCAGTGGACTAAACCAGGACTGAACCAGGACTAAACCAAGACTAAAAACAGGACTAAAAGTGGACTAAACCAGGACTAAACCAGGACTAAACCAGGACTAAACATGGACTAAAAGTGGACTAAACCAGGACTAAACCAGGACTAAACTAGGACTAAACCAGGACTAAACCAGGACTAAACCAGGACTAAAACAGGACTAAAACAGGACTAAACAGGACTAAAACAGGACTAAACCTGGACTAAACCAGGACTAAAACCAGGACTAAACCAGGACTAAAACAGGACTAAACCAGGGACTAAACCAGGACTAAACCAGGAATAAACCAGGATTAAACCAGGACTAACCAGGACTAAACCAGGACTAAACCAGGACTAAACCAGGACTAAACCAAGACTAAACCAGGACTAAACCAGGACTAAAACAGGACTAAACCAGGACTAAAACAGGACTAAACCTGGACTAAACTGGACTAAACATGGACTAAACCAGGACTAAACCAGGATGAAACCAGGACTAAACCAGGACTAAAACAGGACTAAAACCTGGACTAAACCTGGACTAAACATGGACTAAACAGGATGAAACCAGGACTAAACCAGGACTAAACCAGGACTAAATCATTTCACTGTAAACCAGGACTAAACCCAGGATTAAACCAGGACTAAACCAGGTTTTAGATTTGATACCAGGACTAACCAGGACTAAATCAGGATTAAACCAGGATTAAACCAGGATTAAACCAGGACTAAACCAGGACTAAATCAGGACTAAACCAGGATTAAACCAGGATTAAACCAGGACTAAATCAGGACTAAACCAGGACTAAACATAGACTAAACCAGCATTAAACCAAGACTAAACATGGACTAAAAGTGGACTAAACCGAGACTAAACCAGGACTAAAACAGGACTAAACATGGACTAAACATGGACTAAACCAGGACTAAACCAGGACTCAACCGGGACTAAACCGGGACTAAAACAGGACTAAACATGGACTAAACGTGTACTTAACATGGACTAAACCAGGACTAAATCAGGACTAAACCAGGATGAAAGAGGACTAAAACCAAACACAACTCCAGGTCTGTTTTTGAGGAGGTAGCAACATTATAACATGACTCCAAACTCATAAGAATCAATTTTGTGTAACATTGGACATTTCACTGTGACCATTTAAAAAACCCGAGAATTTCTTTTGCCGCGGTTTTAGATTTGATATCACAGATGGATCATGGAGCTGACATCCGAACGCCACCGCACTGGAGGCAAGGACACGTTCTGCCCAAGGACACTTCAAATAGACCTTCAGATCTTTGGAGGAGATCGAACCATCAACCATCCCATTATTGGACAAGTCTTTTTATCTCCTGAGCCACTGTCGCTCTGAGCAAGACACACAAGACGGAAGAGACCGGAGACGTTTGGTTCAAAGGAGCATGTTCTGTTAAAAGGGACATATAATACAACTTTATCAGAGTTTATGTTATAGAGCTTTTGTATTTCATTTGATCCACACATGTCTAAATAATCCTGTATTGTCCTGCAGTTGAGGCTTGAGTGCTCGGAAAAATTCAGTTTTCCCCTACCCCCTACCCCCACCTTCTGCTCTGTACTTACTTGAAATTATTAAAAAAAATACAAAAAAAAAAAAAAAGACCAAAAAATACTGTAGTTTAAAAATGTTGCATAGCTATTTTCAGCAATAAAAAGAAGCAAATGAAAATCTATGGACTGGGTATTTTACCTCTATGGGGTATTAAAGAGGAGGTATTTTACTTCTATGGGATATTAAAGAGGAGGTATTTACTTCTATGGAGTATTAAAGAGGAGGTATTTTACTTCTCTGGGGTATTAAAGAGGAGGTATTTTACTTCTATGGAGTATTAAAGAGGAGGTATTTTACTTCTCTGGGGTATTAAAGAGAGGGGAGGTATGTACTTCTATGGGGTATTAAAGAGGGGGTATTTACTTCTATGGGGTATTAACTGTAACACATCACATATATAGATTTTCCTTTTATTGTTTTGGAAATGCTAAATTTGCCACACAAAAAAACAGCATATTAACATGTTTTATAAGATTCACTTTTGTTTTTGATGCTCTAAGTCGCCCCTCTCTTTGCTCTCTGTGCTAAGTCACTCCCCCTTCAGAGCACTTTCTCAACACAATCAGCGTGAATCCTGCTAATGAAACTACTGCACATCACACCAGGTTTGTGAAGTTGTAGTGTGTTGTTTTGTATCATATTTTTCTATATTTATGGAGAATTGTCGCGTGGGAGCGTGGGTGATGTCGGCTTGTGGGCGGAGCTTTGGACAAATCTTACACCAAACCATAAGGAGGGTTTGAATAGGGCCTGGGAGAGATCGCTAGATTACTCAAACATGCATGGGCGACATCTAAAATCTCTTCAGACATGTTTTTGATGAGGGAACAACGTTAGAACATGGGAGAAAGATACGAAAAGTCGATTTTTTCAGTGAACAAAGTCTAAAAAGATTATATGCATATTTTAATATTAGATACTTGAAAAAAACATGTGTCTTCTTTAAGGTAGAAGCTCTGACTCTACCACAGTGCACCACCTTCTCTTTTACCCCGTGAAGACAGGGGAGCAGGAGGAAGCAGGAGGAAGCAGGAGGGAGCAGGAGGGAGCAGGAGGAAGCAGGAGGAAGCAGGAGGGAGCAGGAGGGAGCAGGAGGGAGCAGGAGGGAGCAGGAGGGAGCAGGAGGGAGCAGGAGGGAGCAGGAGGGAGCAGGAGGGAGCAGGAGGAAGCAGGAGGGAGCAGGAGGGAGCAGGAGGGAGCAGGAGGGAGCAGGAGGGAGCAGGAGGGAGCAGGAGGGAGCAGGAGGAAGCAGGAGGAAGCAGGAGGGAGCAGGAGGGAGCAGGAGGGAGCAGTGACAAAATCCTGTGTTCAGATGGCGGCCATTATTCAGCCATGAAATTGTAACTGGGGGAAATGTGTGCATTTCACACACCTGTGAGCAGTGAAGAAACCCCCGCTCGGCTCTTCAAACAAAGCACACGGCGACAGTTCACATGACGACCAGATGGTGAAACATCCTCCACCACACCCAGATCCAGAGGCAGCCAAACACACGAGCGCACAAACGGGCGCCAAAAATATCACAGCAACCGAGTCATTTTAAAACGTTTTCTGCTGTTATTGGTGATGTAACCCGGTGAAATTCCCCAAATTAAAACATTAATGTCTAAAAATAGAACAATATTTTAAAACAAAAAGTTGATCTAAGCCTAGAGCTGAGGGGAAGGGTGACGCTAACTGGAGGCACTGCTCTGTCTAACTTGAGTAACAGAGCTTCAGAGCTAATCTGAGCTTTGTTTTTACATAATCTGACCTGAAAGAGCTGATTTATGTGGAACTACAACAGGTGAGCTGATCTGTGCTGTTCACATGTCCCTCTCAAATAACAATAGTCACAAGCTATCTAGCATTAGCCAACAGTTTTTCAGTTAGTCTCACCTTTTCGTTGCAAATCAAACTCCTAAACAGGACCATGAACGCTCAGACTGATCACAGCCTCCTGGAAATCTACTGTGAATTTTTTCTTCTTCTCTTGCACTAGTTAGAGGAGTTTTAAAGTGAGATCTTAAACTTCTTTGGTGCCATTTGCTAATATGTGCATTGTGTCGCCATGGTAACTGCTGAACATTCTGCCATAGAAACATACACGTAGAACCGCCACAGCTTGACGTCACTGCAAAGTCCCAGACTGAGCAATACCGAGAGCAATGAAAACAGAAAAAACAAGAATTTGTGACAGAAAAAAGATAACAAAAATATCCAGAATAGTTTATTATTCCATTTGGTGTAATTAATGTAAAAGATTTGTCAAGAAAACCAAAGTTCACCGATATTCAAGTAGGCCAGTGTTGCCAGGTAGACAACACTGGCCTACTTTTGTCGAGGAATTGGGCGGCTTTTTAAGACCTGCCACGGGTGAAAAATATTGTCTGCAGGTTTGGTCAGAGATATTTTCCCTGTAAAATGTGATGATTTTAGAATTATCCTGATGAAAGTCCTGAATTTTGTGACAAATTTTCATATCCAAAGTTATCAGCAATGTGTGGAACGATTTGTGAGGGAAGGGGCGGGTCTGTGAGGTGAAAGTGGCGGGTCTAAGAGAGGAAGGGGCGGGTCTTTCAGGAGAGGGGGTGGATCTGTAAGATAAGGGGCGGGTCTGTGAGGTGGGGGGGGCGGGCGTGTGAGATAACGGGCGGGTCTGTGAGAGGAGGGGGCGGTCTGTGAGATAGGGGGCGGGTCTGTGAGGTGAGGGGGCGGGTTGTGAGAGGAAGGGGCGGGTCTGTGAGAGGGGGGGGGGGTCTGTGAGGGGAGGGCAGGTTCTCTGAGGCGAGGGGGCGGATCTGTGAAGGAAGGTGGCTGTTCTGTAAGGGCAGAGGGCGGGTTTGTGAGGGAAGGAGGCGGGTCTGTTAGAGGAGGGGGCGGGTCTGTGAGATAAGGGGCGGGTCTGTGAGGTGAGGGGGCGGATCTGTCTGTATCACAGAAGAAGCGCCACTTTTAAAACTACAGCTGCGTCATACGTTTCGTGGGTTTTATTTTTTTCCTATTCGCTCTTGGGCAGGTTGGGTCACTGAAACCTGGCAACCCTGAAGTAGGCTCACACTTTGCACCCCTTTTGTGACAATGATAATAAAACTTTTTCTGATTCTAACGAGAAAGACGATCAAAACAAACAGATATTTCGAGTTTCTCAGAGTAAAAACCTTCCCTTCCTCTGAGTCTGTCTGATGCTTTAACCTGCTCCTCCTCACGCTACAGCTGGTTTAACATTTAGCGACTGTGGAGCGTGTAGTCTCCAGCTGCACAGTCCCAATGCATAATTAACAGGCAGCAGTGACACCTGACAGCCCCAGAGGTCGACCCGTCCTCTGGCCCGTCCCTGGCGCCAATCACGGCCGTGTCACATGACCACACCGCCCCCCTCCCCCCTCCGCTCGCCCCACACAGCTACAGCAGCCACAGCAATTGTAGTTTGCCCCAAGGACTGGAGTCACATTATACAGCCCAATCAAGTGACAGTGGCTCCCGCAGAAGGCCCGGTGCAGACGAGACACAGACAGACTGCAGAGGTGATGTCAAACTGCCAACCAGCGCCAGGGCACAGGAAGGACGACTTTTAGATACTAGCAAACGGTACTGCATGTAGATTAGATGCTACGGATGATGGCAATTATGTAATCTTAACTTGCTTTTTAAGTTATGATGTACAAAGATTTATTTAAACGTGACAGCATTTGAGAACATCCAAAAAGCTAATATTTTAGATGACTTGGTCGACGTGACGAGAAGATCTTAAACTTTAATGGTTCTTTTTGACTCAAAACTGATTCTTATGAGCTGTAAACCATGTTCTAATGCTGTTACCTAAGCAAAAACATACCCCATCCCAACAGTGCTCCTTTGTAGAGACACTTTTTAGAGACAATTTTGTGCATTATTCATTCACCACAAAAAAGTCAAGTTAAAACATTAAAAACAGGAGCAGGTGTGTGTGTAAAAGTCTGCTACCAGATTACTGAATTGCATTTGTGGCACCAAAATATCCATTTTGCTTGTCCTTGAAATATATAAAATGTTTGTGAAGCAAAATAACCAAAAGCCCTTTTTTCCCCATCTCAGTTCTGGTGCGACTAGTCCTGAGACTTATACAATCAGGTGGGAAAGATGGATGAAATGTCTTGCCAAATGACACAACAACAGTGAGCACTAGAGCCCACCTTGGGTTTTTGGACTTCAAGCATTCAAACACCAAATCCTACGAGTGCGAGTTCCCAGTGTTCTCTGCCGTCGCTGCTTGGTTACGAACAACACAATTCAATTCTAGTTCATAGACTGTATATTTAGATGGACATAACCTGCTAGCCGCCGCGCTCCGAACAGGAAGTGATCATGGGTGCGCTTCAATCTGTAACTGCTGCATTGAGCCTCGTCATTTTGGTCTTAAAATGTTCGTATCGACTAACTCAGGCATGCCCAAATGCCTCAAAAGCTTCCAGGTGAATTGGCCCATATTACCTTAAACAGTACTTTTTACTGTATATTTCTGAAAATCTACTTCAACAAGCCCATATCAGATATTTAATGTGTCCCACTGAGGATGTAGCATGAACAAAGGTCGAGTGGTTCAGTCTAACTTGTAATAATAATGTAGATTTGAAGTATTCACTGTATTTGCGACCAATCTGTGGCCCTCGATCGGCCCTCAGCTTTGTCTGTGTTTTTGTATGTGGCCCTTAATGAGTTTCCCTTGTAGGAGTCATATGTGTGTTAGGTTATCATGGTAATGCGTGAGGGGGGGGGTTTTCGTGGGGAAGGGTGACGTGGCAGGATGTTTAAAGGCACCGGGTTTCCTGCCGTCTACAGGTGGAGAGGGGAGACGCCGGGTAGCCATATTTTTCGTTGACCGCTTTATTTTTACGCTTTATTTTCATGCTTGTTACCGTACCATTTTTCTGTAGGCCTACAACTTCCCATCGCTGTATGTGTAACCTGCTTAAACACCGCTTCAACCAACTGATTAAAGCCATCATAAAACGCACTTCATGAGTCATCCAGTTTTTCAGGACCCGGACTCCTCTCGAAGCGACACAGGCTTATGGTCGCTACATCCCTGCTCTACATGATCCTTATTCCTCTATTCTGTCCATAACTCAAAATATGAACATTAATAACAGACAAATCAGACGCCTTATTCCCCCGAGGTTGCTCCCGCTAGTGTTAGCAACAGGTTTGATTGCTAAGTGCCCGCTCCATGCCAAAACCAGCGATACTGGTGTGAAGGGGCGTTAACTTCAACAGCTTCACTCCTGATTGGCTCTTTGGTTGCTATGATACTCGTTCCAAATATGTAACTCAGCTCCGAATTCGCTGCTATACCTGCTCCAGCCTCGATGAGCTTCATTTGACTGGAGCTGAACACTCACTCAGTCCACTTCTTTATACCGTCTATGTTCTAGTCATATATTTTTTCACCTCTTTTCGTATTTATAACACAGCTATGATTTGTTGATTGACTGTGACCGGACGGGACCTCTGTGCTTCGTGATATTAGCATCGACAAACATAAAGCAATACAAACACGTGGGGTCAATCAATGGTGCTCTATACTGCCCCCGGTGTCTGCAGGGTGGCGTTTCTTCCATCTCCTGAACAGTTTTCGTCTGATAGTTGGGCGATGTGATGGTCTAAATGCCAGGGACGCGTGGGTCAGTTTGATTGTGTTTCTGAAATGCCACAGCAGGTGTCTCTAGTCTTTAATTTAACTCAGACATTCGCTGGCATTTTCCTGAATATGTTCGATGATACCCTTAAGATGATAAAGTTCAGCTATTCACGAGTACATTTGGACGTGAGAGCTGCGAGATAGAAAGTCCTTTCGCTCAATGGACCATTTTAGAATCCGGTAACTCGTAATGGGCTTAGGACATTTTGACCACATCATGGAGAGAAATAAAAGGAAGCACACACGACCAGGCAAAAGATGGAACAAGCTTTTTCATTCATGTTTCTTCTATATTTCTATGATTATTTACATTTTAGATTGATAGTAAAAGCCAAAAGTAAAATCTGTCAACTGGACAAAAAGTTGTGAGACGTTTGGCTGCTCGTCCAAGCTGCTTCTTCAGTTCTGGTCAGATCACTGCTGGACACTGCCTTATATCTGTCTGAAGGAGGAGCTAACGACACTGAAACTGGAAACAACTACAGTGGCCCCTCGTTTCTAAAAATAACCCACAATAGGCCAAATCCGCAAAGTATCAGCTTTATTTTTTACAGTTATTCTATATGTTTCTTGTCTGTAAAACCCCTCACCACACACTTTATACACTTTTCTCACACAGGCATTAACATTTTCTGACATTTCTCTCTCGTTTAAACTCTCTCAAAATTCAAACCTTCGTAGATTCTATCCCTCTTCCTCGATGATCGCTTTAAATGTGTTGTTCTCGTGCCTCTGCTCAAACACTTTTGAGTCCAAAGCGTTTCTGAAATTTGTCAAACCAGCCCTAGTGGCATTAAATGGGCTTGGGACTGTGTGAAAAGGACTTGATGATGGTCTGGGCTCTGCAGCATCCTGTTCCTCGCTGTCATGAATGTCATCGCTGTCAGCAAAGGTTTCAGCACTTCAGAGTCACACTGATCCAACATTTATGTAAATCTGTCTGACACATTCTGTACTGTACAGGAGACACGGAGGAGACTGATGGACAATGGTCTACAGTCCCTCAGCCAATCAGGACGCAGAACACAATGGTCTATAGTCCCTCAGCCAATCAGGACGCAGAACACAATGGTCTACAGTCCCTCAGCCAATCAGGACGCAGAACACATGGTCTACAGTCCCTCAGCCAATCAGGGACACAGAACACGATGGTCTACACAGTCCCTCAGCCAATCAGGACGCAGAACACGATGGTCTACAGTCCCTCAGCCAATCAGGACGCAGAACACAATGGTCTACAGTCCCTCAGCCAATCAGGACACAGAACACAATGGTCTACAGTTCCTCAGCCAATCAGGACACAGAACACAATGGTCTACAGTCCTTTAGCCAATCAGGACGCAGAACACGATGGTCTACAGTCCCTCAGCCAATCAGGACGCAGAACACGATGCAGGTTCATACACTGTAAACAAAGCATGCAAAATTACGCTTAAAAAAAAATAGCGATGCCACGAAAGGTAAACCGCAATATATCGAGGGACAACTGTATTTGTGGGGAGCTGGCCCGGTGTGGCAGACAGTAAAGTCCTTATCATGCCGCTAAAATGGCAGCTGCAGGTGGGACTGTGTATGTCGGGCTGTACTCAGACACCAAACTGGACTGGTCCTTTTTTTTTTTTTTTTTTGCTACTTGATTTGCTGCTTTGGCTGGACTGGCTGTAGGGTATTTAATGTGATACAGATGTCAGCTGCTCTAGTGATAGATCGGAGTATGGACTCTGACAAGCCTCAAGAAACCCTATTAAACCCTTAACTTTTAACTCTCCTAACTGGGATTATGTGGAACTGGATTTACAGTGTTAGTGTAATAAAACATGACACGTAGGTTGTACATTACTATTTCATATTCAATGGTCTTTTTGAGCTGAGGGGAGTGTTGTAAATTCATATGCAAAGGATACAATTTTATTTTATTTTTTCTATTTAGCTCTATTTTTCTATTTCAGATTTTACTCTTGGTTTTTACTATGGATCAGACCTGGACGACTGAGGGATTACACAGACATTTTTAGATTCTCACTGAAGCATCAAAACACATATGGAACGAAGTAAATCAAAAATAAACTCAAAATAACTCCAAACTTCGACTGTCGAAACACATAGGCCGATCCATTTTTCAGTAAAGGACTTGTGTGTGTTTCAGCTCCACTACAGTCCACATTTTTACGTCTGTATGTGCTCAGCTAAATCTTTATTCCTCCATAACTTTGCACTTTTGACATTTCGTGGCACAGCTGTGAAGTGAAAACCATTTCAGGGACTTCAAGAAACGTCATCATGAAGCCCATTGAGAGAAGGACAAGGGTTCGAGCTGTCGACGAAGCAAAGGGAGGAAACTTTGAGGATTTGAAAAAAAAAACATGTATATAAAATGTATAAAGTGGTGAACGTAAAGAAAAATACATGAAACAGAAGGAATGTGCAGGGTGTTTAGTGTTCCTACCTCCCAACTACAGTGTTAGTTTTAATTCTTACGCAGACTTGTGCAAAAAAATAAAACTGTTGTAACATTAAGTCTTCAATCTTATCCAAATCTCGTCTTATAAGGATCCAGTTTATCCATTTGTGAACTTTTGGAGCGAGGCTGAGTGTTGATTTTCTGACAAAAAAAACACTTGATATTTGTTAACAAAAGCGGCGAGGGTAATAAAGATTCATGGTGCGATCTGGTTGTACTTGGAAAGCCTGATCCCTCACTCGGTTGTACTTGGTGTGAAATGTTCGAGACCCTCTGGGCTGAACCATTTCATTAAACCCTGTTCCAGCCTGATATTACATTAGCACAAGTCCACAAGCTAACCTCATTAGCACTGCAATATCTGATTTTGCTACTGTATACTTATCTTTTTCTCCTAGTTTTTGTGAATATACTTTAATTAAGGATGCACCGATCCAGCATTTTCAGCTCTGATACCGTTTTCCATACTTTAAATATCTGCTGATCCCCGATATCGATCAAGCAGAGACTGAAAACTGCAATTATTTCCTTTAAATAAAAACAGAATAAGACAAAACTGATCTAAATGTGTTATATATATCGTATTTTCCAGACTATGAGTCACACTTTTTCATAGTTTGGCCAGGAGTGCGACTTTTACTCAGATGTGATTTATAACATATGTCTTTTTTTGTTCGTTATTACGCATTTTTTTTGGCTTATACTCCAGAAAAATATGGTAACTGTTCATTATTTCTGAAGTAACTACATAACAACTTTGTGTAAAGAAAGTCTCTGACATTCAGAGACTTTATTTACACAACTACGTCTTATTACATCAATTTAAACGTCCAACCTGAATATCGACTGAACCAATATTTGGAAGCCGATATCTGGTCCAGCCAATTTTTCAGTATTGACTTGACGATATTTAATACTAGTATCAGATCGGTGCATCCCTAACTTTAACTGTCCACATCAGCTCTGTGCATAACCCCAGGGTGAGCTCCACCTCAGGCCCCTGTAGCTGCCGCTTTTGCACAACATCCCCACGACTCCCGATGGCTGAATGAAATTTAGTTTTCTAGATCACTTCAAATTCCCTCGCTCTCTGTTGCACACTGCAGGTCTGCCCAGCCCGTTCTTTGTCCTGCCCTCCTGTCTGAACCCACACTGACACTAATCTAGTAGAGCTTAGCCTCCCCAACTACCAACCAACTGAAGAAGTCAAACCCGCTCGCCCCTGCCTGCGACCTGGAATTGGGATTTGCAGCCTCTGTCATCACTCTCATATTAAACTCTGCAGTCAGCATTACCTCCCGACCACGAGTACTTCACAGCGCTCCCCAAACAAACCATTTGTTCCCACTCGAAGTCTCCGAGCTGCCATTGACCTGGAGCCCGGAGCGCCGCATAATACTGAAAGAACCCATTGAGAGCGTCCGAGCGCGGGCAGAGGTGGGAGGGTTCGGGACAGGACTCTGGATCCTGTTTCCCAGCTCGGAGTGATAGGTCCGGCCCAGATGAAAGGCCTCTCCTCCGGGTGAATTGAGATCTCGACAGGTCTCACAAAAATCAACGGCGTAACACAGCTCCGCCTACTTGACGCCTCGCAATTGGAAACGCCATTGTATATGCGGCTGGGCTGTGAACAGGCTGCGGCGAGGGCGATACGGGCATTGTTTCAGACAGAGTGAAGGCTTCATTTAGGAAGTGGGGCTTGTATTGTGATTGCAAATTCTACTCGAATCTCTTTACACCCAGAGTTGGTCCATCAGTCAAACCAGCGCGGCAACGGGGAACTAGCAAACATTAAAATTCTGCAGGAGGCTTCTTAGCTCAATAGGGCGAGTTACATTTAGTCAACAGATTTAACCACTCACTTTTGAAGAACGCTGTTTATCCCAGAGATAAGAAGCACCAAAACTAATGGATTTAGCTGTGTCGAATCTGAAATCCTCAAGGGCAATTTCCATATTTATTAAAATTGATTTGATGTTGAAGTTGATTAAGTTTTGAATTTTTTGCCAACTGATAGTGGAACAAGATCTGCAAACGTTTTAGCGAATTTTTTTCTGATTAAGGTTGTTTTGAAAGATATGAACAGGACATTGATCAAACCGGTACAGCTTGACAGCGAAATGCTAACGAGATCGCAGTAACATTTATTTTTAAGTAAATTCAATATTAAAGTTGAAGTATTAAAGTTTAAGTATAACTCTTCAAACACTGCAACAACCAACCAACTTCTCACATTCTATAGCTGTCTGATTATGATATTATAAAGTAACTCCAGACGAAAAAAAAAGTGCACCCTTTGGGCCATATTTACCATATAAACCAGGTGCTAAAGTGCAAAAAAAAGTGCTATTTGTGGGCGTGTTGCAGATGTTTTACCATTAGAAACTGCTCCTCTTATTCCAGCCGCATATATATAAATGGGAGTTTGGCGTCTGTGCTGTTTCTGTAGGCACACATTATCTCTTTGCTCACTGTTACGCCTTTTGTATCCGTAGAGTTTTCGTTTAGCTTCATAGATGCAGCCGACGATGCCGAGTCTGGGACAGATTATAGCGTATAGAGTTGAATAAAGGACATGGGCGAAGACGCGGAAAGACGAGAACGGCGATCTGCAACTCACAACCACAGACTGTATATATAAATGGACATAGCTAACCTGCTAGCTGCCACGCTCCAAACAGGAAGCGAGCATGGGAGCACTTCTGGCTCCATCAGCTCTGGGTCCAATTCACTTTACACTGTAACACTGTCGACCCTCTTTCTGTAACTGCTGCTGTCAGACTCGTCATTTTGGTCTTAAATGTTCGTATTAACCCGCTCTACATGATCCTGTTTTTTTTTTTATTTCGCTATTATATCTGTAAATCAAGATATGAACATTAATACAGACCAGTCAAGCACCTGTTTTTCCTGAGGTCGCTCCAGCTAGCGTTAGCAACAGGTTTGATTGACCCGCTCCCTGCTAAACCAGCGGTGTGAGCGGGAAGAGGAGCTACCTTCAACAGCCTGGCTCTGGATTGGCTCTTTGGTTGCTATGTTTCTCGAGGTTGGAACTTCAAATTGACCGCTATTAGCTTCATTTGAGTCAAACTTACTTAGTCCACTTCTTCATACATCCATGTGACCCCAGAGTGAAGGCCAGGACAGCTACTGAGATAAAACAGTGTAATTATCAGGATATTTTAACTTCAGCAAGTGTAAGCTTTTACTTTACATCACTTTTATTGCAGAAACTGGAAGCTATTCCCTCCACAGATAACTTACACCTGTCTTTCCAAGATGGTAAATTTTTTCAACGGTTTTGCTCTTGTCATCTTAATAAATCCAACAGCACTCGCTAAACTGGTACAGCCTGACAGCGAAATGCAAACGAGACCACAGCAACATTTATTTTTAAGTAAACAGCTTTGGCATTTCTGTCTTTTTGGAGCATTTTGTCCAAAACGCCCCATTTTCAGGAGTAAAATCTGCGCTGTCCCCGTAAGAGTCAATAGGAGGCGCTAATCTGAACTGCAACCGCTTTTTTACCGTGTCCGATACATTTAGGACATACGCAAATGTTGAATAAATATACTCCAAAGTCTATCAGCCAAATAAAAAGACCATGAATGTGCTTTTTGAATTATAATATGGTAATTAATAGGCAAGTAAACATTAACACATTGCATCTATTGACTTCTTCTCCATTATTCAGTGTATGTTACAAAGCAGCACTTGAGCTAGCTTCAGTTCGTATAACGCACTTGTGTGGGCAGCTGAGCTCTGCCAATCCTCCATAACGTTTGGATTAGCACATGAATACGCAGTTACATTTCCCATGTATTGTGCGGGAGAGGCGTCACTACACAGTCTGAAGGTCAGCGCTACAAAATACTAACTCCCACGACACAGACCTTAGCGGGACCTCAGAAAGACCGGGACCGGACCGGGGCGGGTCTCTGGTCAGGACCCGGATGACCCTTTGCTCGGTGGACAAGCGGGTCATTGTTGTGGAAGACTGATGGGAGACTTCTGTTTGTCAAGGACCTCATTGTCTCCAGAGACGCACTCTGGATCGGACGTTTGGCTTGGGTCTGAAAGCGTTTCTATTGTGACTTTGTGGTTTTCTGTTTAAAGATTCAAATAAACAAGTCATTAAAGGGGGAGTATTATGTAAAATCGACTTTTTGGAGATTTCTATCATGTTATAACGTTGTTCCCTCACCAAAAACAGGCTCGTTTTAGGTTTTAGATGTCATCCATGCATGTTTGAGCAATTTAGTGATCTCTCCCAACCCATATTAGCAGTAAGATTTGTTCAACGCTCCGCCCACAAGCCTACGTCACCCATACTATTGATACTTTACAGTGACCTCACGCTGACGGTGTTCTACATGTATGTGTACGGCAGAATGTTCAGCAGTTACCACGGTGACACGATGCACATGTTAGCAAACACTGCCAAAAAAGCTTTAAGATCATCTGAAAACTCGAGAAAATATACAAAATGGATTTAAAAAGTACATTTTCACGAGCCTGTGATCAATCCGAGCGTCATGGTCTTGTTTAGGAGTTTGATTTTCAACAAAACTAACTGAAAAACCGTTGGCTAACGCTAGCTAGCTTGTGACCGTAATGTTATTTGCGAGGGACTTGTTTAACAGAACAAATCAGCAGTTCTTCGCAGTCAGATTGTGTTAAAAAAAAAAAAAAAACTCAGATTAAAGTCTAACTTGAGTAACAGACGTTCAGACAGAGCAGTGCCTCTAGTTAGCATCACACCGACATCAGCTGCAAAGTATCATTTCTTCTGCATTTGCCCCATTTATGTGTCTATGTCCTATTGTGGGTGAAAAAAACTAAACGGAGCAATGTTTTCTTCCATTTATTCAAAGTAGAAATGTAATATTTTCTGCTGTGAAAAGACAGATGAAACTTACTGTTCTGCTGTTACATAACTCACCAATGTTTTTCCCATAAATTGTGTAGGTGTCCGACATAGGTATCAAGGGCCCATAAATGAGCCATTCTGAATGAGCAATGGGACGCGTGTCAGCACTTTCCCAGCTTTGGTAGAAACTCTTGATATTAACAGTCGTATTGATTTAATATGGTAAATGCCACCTAGCACACATTTCGTTTTTTTATCATCTCCTGAAAAACGCACAGTATAAACTATGGGGAGCCTGCTAGGACAAAAGAGAGGAGAAAACTGCATGTGCTCTACCGGGCCGGTAATGAGGCGTCAGTGATCAACATGCTGCTGCAGTGTGAATGGCTCTTCCTCTGGTCACAAATGTTAATGAGATTGGCTGATTCTCAGATTAGCAAAAGCCTGACAAATTAAAGCGCTATGTAGAGCTGGAAAGTGCAAATCAAAGGTTAAGAGCTCAGTGAGGGTTTTATTTGAAACTGCCCATACGTGTAAACAGGTAGAATGAAGAGGTGGTAAAGAAAGAGGATTTAAAAAGTGTTCAAACTCATTACTCAGTAGTTAAAAGTACCGTATTTTCTGGACTATAACTCGTACTTTTTGATAGTTCGTTATATACATTCATTATTATGCATTTTTTGGCTTGTGCGACTTATACTCTGGAAAATACGGTAAGTTTTATAACCATCATCAAAACCTGACATGGTCTAAACCCAGATCTCAACCAGGTCTTTACCACAACAAAAAAAAAAACATCGCTAAACCAGGTGAAACTATAGACCAACCTAAACCAGAACCAAACCGGACTTGGATAAAATGAGTGATTAAAAGTCCTCAAACAAGACTTTAAAGGGCCCGTGTTACGCTATTTTCTGATCTATGTTCTAATGTTGTTTCCTCATCATGAAAAACAGACCTGGAGTTGCAGATTTAGGCTGAAAACGCTCTGTTCCACCTTGTGATGTCATTAAGTGGTAATACAGGAAGTGCTCCACTGTGTTTTAACCCTTTAAGGATTTTTAGCCATAAAAATCATGTTAAAGGCAGTATCAGCATGTACTTTTGCCTTTTCTCACACAACTTCCTCTATTTTACATATCCATCCTTATTTTTCCTCTGACTGGGAGAATCCCGGTGGTACCTGCGCTCTGATTGGTCGTCTTCGAGGGGCGACGTAAGCACATTACCGTAATGACAGTGACATATTTAAAGAGCCTCATGCCTCTGCTTTGAGACGCTGTTTGAATTTACACGAAGCACGATTGGTTGCGGCGTTACGGTGATGGAAAGTCCACAACCGCGCTCTATCGGCGGCGATATAGGGTTAAACTCCATACAACTTCACTAGAATCATTTGGAGAATTTCAGCTCTGGAATTTCCCATCTTTACTGAACAAAAGGTAAAAAAACAGCAGTTAACATAAAATGTCCTGCTTTATGACATCACAAGGTGGAACAGAGCGTTTTGAGCTTTGGAGATGTTACAGACTAACATACATACACGCACTTAGTAAATGAATATATTTTATATTTCATGTTTTTATTATTTTTATGTGGGACTGAAATAGGTGAGATGTATGTTTGATGTATGTGTGAGGATGGTCAGCACTTTTTTAAAATTTCGTTGTACATGTGGATGTTACAATGACAATAAAGACTTATTCTATTCTAATAATAAAGTGTTACTCAAACATGTGAATGAAACAAAACACAACTCCAGGTCTGTTTTTAAGGAGGTAACAACATTACAACATGGCTTAAAACTCACAAGAATCCATTTTGTGTAATATAGAAACTTTATTGTACCTTATAAACAGCTATACATTAAGACATTTAGCAAAATTTTAAAGAATTTTGCACTGAAATCAGCTCTTTTATGGAAAAAACAGAACCAAACAGAGCTAAAAGTAACCGCTTTGCTGGTTTGCCCTTACTACGCCTTTAAACTCTTAATATCAAAACATTTCAAAACATCTGTGCGGAAAATTAACGTGAACTTTACTTCCAGAATGTTGGAACCATGGAGGGTTTTGACTGTCGAGGCCCATAGCCAAGTAAGTCTCATGGTCGTCACAAACCATTTCTACATTTGAGCAAATATATTGTTCAGCAAAGCCTGTCGTCCAGTCTCAAAACTCACTTTCTAGCAGTCTTTTGAATCCTCTCTTTTGTAGATCGGACCAAACTGTTCTGGACCTGCTAACAGCCACATAAGCAGAACTATGCCTTTTACCCACAAAAGAGAGTGGACTGTGTGACCCCTCTGGCTCCTGTGGCCTCTTTTCCATCAGATTCTGCAGCCAGCCCCCCCCCCCTATACATGTGCCCACCCTCTGTCCCATTTATGTGTCAGGGACGAGCTTTGTCTCCACTTCACCTCGCTTCTAATCCCTCTCAAAGCCAATGGGTGGTCAGGGGAGATCATGTGATATCGGGCCTTTTTGTACTTAAAGCATATAAATCTGTGTTAATGGCAACGGGACTGGCAGCTCGAGTTAATATAGGTGACACTTGTGGAGACGTATGCGGACAAAAGCGGATATATCATTCGTATTAAAGGGCCGAGAGGAATTTACAAGCACGCTCATTGTTCTGCATTAGTGAGCACGGTGACGGCTTCATTAACGCTGGTTGATTAAAAGTGTAGCTAACTTGGTTCAAATGTGTAAAACAGCTCCACCCAATTAGTTACTCCTGAGCGTTTCATTAGAGAGATAATTACACAAACTGTCCAAGTGTAAAAGATAGGAGCTTTTTCCTAACCACGTTTTTAAAAAAATAAAATACTTAATTTCATTGTAATAGGTGGGTGGCGTGGTGGCAGAGTAGTTAGCGTGTTAGCCTCGTTTGCATTTCCCATTTCTGAGTCCTGTGTGGGTACTCTGGTGTTAGGACTCCGATTAGAGATATGTTCAAGAAATACTAAAAAAGTGAATTAAAGCCACACTGTGTAACGTTCTGTACAATGTCATGGAAAGAGAAATGTAATAATAATCATACATTTTATTTATAGAGCTTTATTAAACAGATAAAGAGGCTGCACCAAGAATACAAGTTTAAAAAGTGCAGAAAAACCAGCCCTAAAGCATGATGTTTCCACCCTCCTGCTTCACAGTAAGTCTGCTGTTCTTTGGATGCAATTCAGCATTCTTTCTCTTCCAAACAAGTTGAGTTTTTACCAAAAAGTCCTATCTGACCACATGTGACATTCCCTCAGTCGTCTTCTGGATCATCCAAATGCTCTTTAACAAACTTCAGTCGGGCCTGGACATGTACGGGCTTAAGCAGGGGACACGTCTGGCACTGCGGGATTAGAGTCCCTGGCGGTGTAGTGTGTTACTGATGGTGCCATTTTAAGAAATAAATTAAAAAGAGTGCATTTTTTTTAACCCTTGCGTGTTCCTCCCAGTAGAGATACGCTGAAGTTCCTCTGGGCTCAGTTTGACTCCCAATTTCAGCCATAAAATAGCATACTTTTTTTTTTAAATTTTATTTTATTTTATTTTTTATAATTTGGCCTTTATTTTCTGCCTGACTTCAGACTTATTTACTGATACCAAATTTATTTTATGATTTTTTTTTTTATTTTGGCTAGTGGCCAAGTAAAACTTTAAGTAAAAATTGTGCATTTTTGGACCTCAACATCTCCTGCAGCTCTTAATTTCCATCACTGTACTGTGTTTGTCAAGTACAATGGTGGAAATTAAGTTGAGCTCAGTTATAAGAGAAATAAACAGGGGTCAAAATAAACTTTAACATAACTTTTTTTTTTTTTTCTTTTTTTTTTTTTTTTTTTTTTTTTTTTTTTTTATTTTTATTTATTATTATTATTATTTATTTTTTTTCAAATTTAAATGTTTTATTGAAATCAGCAAAATGAACAAGTGGCCCAATTTTCAACCCATTTGATGAAGAAATTACCGAGTTCTGCTGTGACGGAGTCGCTTTTGAGCTCATAAATTACCCCAGGACAAGACAAGGGTTAAAAAATCTAGGTAAGCTGACAAAACGTAGGCGTACTTCAACATTAAAAGTGGTTCACATAGATGGGTCTTGAGTAGTTTTTTGATGGTAGAGAGTTCAGCGCAGTCTGGGATTTGCTGAGAGGTAGTGAGTTCCAGAGGGTCGGGGCAGCAGTGGGGAAGGCTCCGTCTCCCCAGGGTCGGAGCTTGATCTTGCAGGGGAGGGGCAGGAGGTCGGTGGGGCTGGGCTGGGGCAGGTCTGAGAGGAAGGAGGAAGCCTGGTTGTGGCTTTGAAGGTGATGAGAAGGACTTTAAAGTGGATGTGCTGAGGGATGAGGAGCCAGCGGAGGTTCTGGGGGACGGGGTGATTTGGATGTATTGTGTTGTTTACTGGGAGTTTTTGAGGGTGTGCCATAAAAGATGCTGTTGCAGTAGTCGATTCTGGAGGTGGTGAATGCATGGATTAAGGTTTCAGCGGCAGAGAAAGTGAGCGATGGACGGAAAGTGAGAAGGAAATGGGTTATTTGTTTAAAAAGCCCATTTCGCGCTATTTTCTGATATATGTTGTAATGTTTCCTCATAAAAAACATACTTAGCGTTGTGTTTTGATTCATGCACACATTTTTAACAGACAAAAACTGCATATTTAGGCTGAGTTCTTCTCTCAAACTGAAAACACTCTGTTGCACCTTGTGATGTCATCATGTGGTAATACAGGAAGTGCTCCCCTGTGTTTTTAAACTCCATACACCTTCACTAGAATCATTTTAAGGGCTGAAATCATCCAATCTCCACTGAACTAAAGGTAAAAGGAGCTGTTAACTTGAAAACTACCACTACATAATATCACAAGGTGGAACAGAGCATTTTGAATTTTGGAAATGTAATAAGTGAGGCTGAGGTCGAGGAGGATGCCAAGGTTTTGGATGGAATTCGAGAGGTGTTGGTGTTTGGTGAGGTTTTTTTGGGCTGATTATAATGTCTGTTTTGTTCATTTTGAGAAAGTGTGTCATCCAGGAATATATGGATAGACTGTATCTATAAATTGACATAGCTAAACTGCTAGCTACCGTCTGTAAATCAAGATATGAACATTAAAAACAGACAAATCAGGCGCCTTCTTTTCCCTGAGGTTGTTCTTGTTAGCATTAGCAACAGGTTTGATTGATGCCCACTCCGTGCTAAACTAGCGGAGCGAGAATGGGTATTACCTTCATCAGCCTCACTCTGGATTGGCTCTTTGGTTGCTAAGATACTCGGGGTCAGAATTCTAAATATGGACATCCAAATTGGCCCCTGTACCTGCTCTAAGCCTTGAAGAGCTTCATTTGACTGGAGCCGAACGCTGTGGGTGACGTCACACTCACTTAGTCCACTTCTTTATACAGTCTGTGGTTTTTATAGGTTTATAGATGAAGTGGAGACGTGGAGCTTTTATGCCGTTGACGTACCAGAGAAAATGGAGGCCAAAACAACGAATGATGTTGTCAAGTGGGGAAATGTCGATAATAAATACGAGTGGACCAAGCACTGAACCTTGGGGCACGCCTTGTGACAGTGGAGCAGTGGAGGAAGAGCAGTTTTTAAGGTTGGTGAACTGTTTGAGTTTGTGTCGCGGGACTGGAGCCAGGACAGAGCGGAGCCAGAGATGTTGAGGGAGGTGTTGAGGCAGGAGAGGAGGATGGAGCGACTGAAGGTGTTGAATGTTGTTGTGAGGATGGAGAGTTGGCGAGAGTCGAAGGAGAGGAGGAAATCATTTATTATCTTGAGGAGTGCTGTTTCTGTTCTGTGCCAAACCACACTTTGGAACAAGTTTTATGCCAAAGAAAGAACATTTCCATGGACACAAGCCAAGCCAAAGAAGAGTCAGTTCTGTGGAAATGCAAGTCCACTCACAGTAAGGATGCATGATTTTATACATTTTTCAGTGCAAACGATGTGCAATTTATTTTTTGGCTAAAATATTACGCTGCTAGTCTTTAAATTGAAACCTTTCAGACGTTAAATGTTTAATATAGACAAGATTATAAGGCGACCAAGGCGTTTTCATGAAGCATCATAGCTGATAACAAATACGATTATTTCTGGACCTAAAATGTCTGTGTAATCCCTCAGTTGTCCAGGTCTGATCCATAGTAAAAGCTATGTCAGAAAGTTCAATCTGTCAACCAGACAAAAAGTTGTAGGAGTGAAGACGTTTGGCTGCTCATCCAAGCCTCTTCTTCAGTTCTGGCTTATATCTGTCTGAAGGGAGGAGCTAACTAAACAACGCCGTCGTGAGAGCTCCTCTGGACCCCAGTCTGCTGTTCATCTCCATCTCAAAGCCACTAAACACTCCTTTGAAAATAGTGAGGTTCAGATTTTAGCCAGAGAAAAGAAATGGTTTGAGAGGGGAGTTGAAGAAGCCTTTTTGTTAGGAAAGACAATCCTTCCTTAAGCAGGAATGGGGGCCTGAGACATAATCGAATCTATCTAATCCATCTACGACTCCATCCTCAGACCCAAAGCAAACAAAGGAAACAAAGAGCAATAACAATAGAGTTAGCCAGGACGCTAATAGGTGTGAAAGCGTGCATTGACTTAGGCCCAGTGCACCCTCAATACACCTAGTCTACATAAAGAAACCGTAGACAATAGCTCTTTACAGTTTCAGAGTCGTTAGCTCCTCCTTCAGACAGATATAAGTCCAGCAGTAATCGGACCTGAACTGAAGAAGCGGTTTGGACGAGCAGCCAAACATCTTGTCCCGATGACAGATTTTACTTTTTACTATCACACCAAAAAGTAACATTTTTTGGACAAAGTTCCTCAAGTCAAACTTTCAGTATATTTCCCCGTCCTGTAAACACCATCTGACCTCTGACTGACCTGCAAAACAAATACACCAATGCGCTACTGAAATCCTAGCTGGTGAATTTAAAAGTTCTGTTTTTATAATCCTATATATTTGTCCAACAACCCCACTCTAATCTCATATATAAACTTCCGCACAGGAGCCGGTCATTCTTGACATGTCGACACAGTCTCTCTAAACAGCACTATTTATGTTTGATCAAAAATCCATATGTGGCTAATTGCTGTGTGACTGGACTCCTGAACGCAGTATTTCCTTGTCGCCTGTAGAATATATGTGGTGTCAATGCCAGTCTCCGCGGGTTCGGGTCTATTTACCCGAGGCTTGCTTCGCGCTCGCAGAGGGACCGCCGCCGTCTTGGATCAGCGCGTCGGCCTTAATGAGGTTATCTGTCAAAGTGTAGGTGTAAATATTTCACTGAGCGAGACAGGATCAGTGTGGAAAAACATGTCCCGATCACTAAGAACCAGTGGCCATGACATGTAACACAATCAAACGCAAAAAGGGAGAACCGGAGTCAACAGAAGTGCGTTTGTGTCGGTATAGATCATGTGGGCTGGATCGATGTGCGAAGAAAAGCGACGCTGTTTTCCTTTATGAGACTAGAAATGTACTTAAAGGTCCACGTCGTTACTTTCCATGGAGATTTTATCGCTTTCCCTTATGACGTTAAACCTATATATGCTACCAGTCAAAAGTTTGGACACACCTGCTAAATGGCTAAACTGCTAACACATAAAATATTTAGATCGCCATCTTTCGAAAATGCTAAATTTGCCGAAAACTATTATTATTAACATGTTTTGTAAGTTTCACTTTTGTTTTTAAAGCTCTGAGTCTCCCCTCTGCGCTACGTCACTCCCCCTTCACAGCGCTATCACATCACATGAAACTACTGCACATCACACCAGGTTTGTGAAGTTGTCGGTACAGTTTTGCATCATGTTTTTGTATATTTTTGGAGGATATGTATATGTAGGCCTTGGAAAGATTGCTATATATACTCAAACATGCATGGATGACATTTAAAACCTCTTCAGGCATGTTTTTTGATGAGGGAACAACGTTATAACTTGGTAAAAAAATTTAAAAAAAGACCGATTTTGCGCAATACTCTCTCTTTAATGCTTGAGACTGTGGATGACTGAAGCTTTGTGTGAAATGTCACTCAGTACATATCTTGTTATTATTATTATAAAGTTTTATTATTGAATAGAAAAGTGTGATTGATCAGTTGATACTTTGCAGCTGATTCCCTGGGTGTGTGATGCTAACTGTAGGCTCTGCTCTGTCTGAACAACTGTTACTCAAGTTACACTGTAGTCTGATCTTTGTTTAAACACAATCTAACCATAAAAAATGACTTAATTGGAACTAGAACAGGTGAGCTGATTTGTGCTGTTGAACAAGTCTCACACATGAAATGACAGTCACAAGCTAGCTAGCATTAACAGTTTTGCAGTTTTTCACTCTCACCTTTTTGTTGAAAATCAAACTAAAACAGGACCATGAACGCTCGGATTGATCAGAGGCTCCGGAAAATGTGCTTTTTAAATCCTTTTTATAATTTTCTTGAGTTTTCAGACCGTTTTAAAACTTTTGTTGGCTTTGTTTGCTAATTTGTGCATTGTGTCACCATGGTAACTGCTGAATATTCTGCCAATATTGTAACACAGTGGATACTTGGGTCTATTCACCAACAGAAATGATCAGAGTGGGTTATTACGAACATTTTCAGACCAAAAATGATGAATTTCACAGCAGCAGTTACAGAGAGAGGGCTCACAGTTTTTCAATAGAAAGTGAATTGGAGCCAGAGTCGATGGACCTGGAAGAACCACTCATGCTCACTTCCTATCTTTTTTTTTTTTTTTTTTTTTTTTTGCGTTTGCTAATATATGCATTGTGTCACCATGGTAACTGCTGAACATTCTGACATAGGCGCACACGTAGAACCCCCCAGCGCGATGTCACTGCAAAGTATCAATAAGGGGGAAATTGCCTTTGCTGCTGTTTTTGCCACATTTTCCGGCCCTGTTTCAAACCGATGTGCATATTTAGGAGATAATCCATGTAAAGCTATAGGCTACACACACAGAGCGACGGCACAGACGGGAGAAAAATGGAGGTGCGGAGAAAATGACAGTTCAATCATGGAGCAAAAGCCTCACTTCTCAAGGACTGCTTTTGGCTCCTCGCGCTGTCACGGAGCTAACATTAATCTCAACATATACCACTGAATATAGTCCACAGCGGTCTCCGGGGGCGACGCCGCAAGGAACTCTGGGTAAATAAGCGTCGGGTGGCACCGTCGCAGGCTCAGGTTTGTTTTGAGAGGGACATCCCATATAACACTGTTGTTTTGGCTCTGAGGAGTCTCTGGACCATGCTGCAATAATAACTCAATGCAGAATATATTCAGCTGCAGTGTGGAACAGCAAACAGGAGCCAGGTAGAGCCGCAAATCAGGCTGTTTTAATTAAAAGGGACTTATTTGTGAAACGTGGAGACAGGCACATCTGAGCAGGTCACACACACAGAACCTACGTGTGTGTTTTGTGATAATAGTTTCAAATTATGAAGGTAGATAAGCTGGTGTTCCTGAAAGTCAAACCTGTAATTTTGTTTTTCTTACCTTCTTACCTTCTATGGAGTATTAAAGAGGAGG
Organism: Periophthalmus modestus; assembly: GCA_019594935.1. Taxonomy (NCBI): domain Eukaryota; kingdom Metazoa; phylum Chordata; class Actinopteri; order Gobiiformes; family Gobiidae; genus Periophthalmus; species Periophthalmus modestus. The sequence goes on along the minus strand of JAIEZT010001214.1, from coordinate 2,379,960 downwards.
TATTTTACTTCTATGGGGTATTAAAGAGGAGGTATTTACTTCTATGTGGTATTAAAGAGGAGGTACTTTACTTCCATGGAGTATTAAAGAGGAGGTATTTACTTCTATGTGGTATTAAAGAGGAGGTATTTACTTCTATGGAGTATTAAAGAGGAGGTATTTTACTTCTATGTGGTATTAAAGAGGAGGTATTTACTTCTATGGAGTATTAAAGAGGAGGTATTTACTTCTATGGAGTATTAAAGAGGAGGTATTTTACTTCTATGTGGTATTAAAGAGGAGGTATTTACTTCTATGGGGTATTAAAGAGGAGGTATTTTACTTCTATGTGGTATTAAAGAGGAGGTATTTACTTCTATGGAGTATAAAAAGAGGGTATTTATTCTATGGAGTATTAAAGAGGAGGTATTTACTTCTATGGAGTATTAAAGAGGAGGTATTTACTTCTATGGAGTAAAGAGGAGGTATTTTACTTCTATGGGGTATTAAAGAGGAGGTATTTTACTTCTATGGGGTATTAAAGAGGAGGTATTTACTTCTATGTGGTATTAACTGTGACACAAACATATTTAGATCCATGTTTCCTTTTATTGTGTTGAAAATGCTAATTTCGCCCAAAACAAGTCCAAAGCCCCGCCCCCTTCACAGCTCTATCACATCACAATCAGCGTTAATGAAACTACTGCACATCACACCAGGTTTGTGAAGTCGTAGTGTGTTGTTTTGTGTCATGTTTTTTTGTATATTTATGGAGAATTGTCGTGTGGAGCATGAGTGATATAGGCCTGTGGGCCGAGCCTTGGACAAATCTTACAGCTAAACCATAAGGAGGGTTTGAATAGGGCCTGGAGAGATCACACAGTCCGCTGTTCATCTCCAAAGAAGATAGTGAGGTTCAGATCTTAGCCAGAAAAAAGAAATGGTTTGAGAGGGGAGTTAAAGGAGATATTTTTGTTAGGAAAGACAATCTACTTAAACAGGAATGGGGGCCTGAGACATCACCTGTCCCCGATGTATAATTCCACCATCAGACCCAAAGCAAACAAAGGCAACAAAGAGAACAACAGAGCGGACCAGTGGGCCCATTAAGCCTAAAACTGTAATCAAAAGCTGTTTTTTTAGTTTGACAAAAGATAATGTAATGTAGCTAATCCTTTTGAATTAAATGGTCAATAGTCACATTTTTATACATTTTTCCACCGTCAAGTCACTCAAAGCACTTTACATCACGGGGACCACTGTGGGGGGGGGGGTTTAGTGTCTTGCCCAAGGACCCAACAACAGCATTCATCTGTGGGAGCTGCCATCTCCCAACGGAGCTACTGTCGCCCCATGGAAAGTTGATTGATTTCACTCAGCAAAACCATGAGAAACTGTGATGAAACATTAGCGTTGCCTGAGTAAATGGCCGGAGAAGATGTTTCCTCACTGGGGCGGCTGAGTCACGCAGGTGTGAGTGTGTTTGTGGGGACTCGTGTAGCGGCTCCTTCGACGTCAGTGCAGCCTGCGTTTGTGTCAGCTCAGCGTTATGTAAATATATGAATCATTCTGGGCTTTAGAAGTGACATCGGGCTTCAATATGCTGAACGTCGTAGGCTCAAGTCTCCAACTACTTTAGCATGATTTCTCTTCACTGGAAAAAACATGAATTAGCATCTGGAGCATGTGTAGTTTTAAATGTGTTTGTTGAAATGTATTTTTGTATGGCTATATAAACAAGGAATATGGAATTGGACGAATGAGTTTAGTTTCATCTTTATTTGAAGGAAAAGTGTACAGAGATATTAAGTTCATAAATATGACAATGAGAAATAGAGAGAAAAAGAGCATCTGCTGCCCCTGATTTACACATAAATGATACAATCTGAGTCGACAATGAGAATACACACTGTCCACTCTCAAACACACACAGTATTACACACACAATAACGCACACACACACAATATGACACATACACTGACAATATCACACACAGTAAACACACAATAACACGTAGAGCCATACACAAAATCACACACTCACATGCACACGATATCACAAACACACACTCACACAATATCACACACACACACCCAAAGATAAACTCACAGAATATCACACAAACACACACACACAGTATCACACACAATATCACACAAAGCAAACACACAATAACACTGTCATACACAAAATCACACACTCACATGCACACGATATCACACACACACTCATACAATATCACACACACACCCAAAGATAAACTCACACAATATCACACACACAATATCACACAAACACACACACACAGTATCACACACAATATCACACAAAGCAAACACACAATAACACTGTCATACACAAAATCACACACTCACATGCACACGATATCACACACACACTCATACAATATCACACACACACACCCCAAAGATAAACTCACACAATATCACACACACACAATCACACACAACACACACACACACAGTATCACACACAATATCACACAAAGCAAAACACACACAATAACACTGTCATACACAAAATCACACACTCACATGCACACGATATCACACACACACACACTCATACAATATCACGCACACACCCAAAGATAAACATACACAAAATCACACACTCATGCAATATCACACACACACTCATACATACACGCACAATATCACACACTGACACAACATCACACAAACAGTATCACACACTCACACACAATATCACACACACACCCAAAGACACGCTCATAAAATATCACACACTCGCACAATATCACACAAACACACACACACAGTATCACACACACAGACACACTCACGCAATATCACACACACACACACACACACACACACAATATCACATACACACACATGCAATATCACACACACACTCATACATACACGCACAATATCACACACTGACACAACATCACACAAACACACACACAGTATTACACACTCACACACAATATCGCACACACAATATCACACATACACCCAAAGACACGCTCACACAATATCACACACTCACACAATATCACACACTCACACACACAGTATCACACACTCACACACATTATCACACACACAGACACACTCGCGCAATATCACTCACACACACACACACAATATCACACACATGCAATATCACACACACAATATCACACACACACATGCAATATCACACAAAATGTCACACACAGTATAACACATGTACAACACAAACACACACCTCACACAATTATCTCCTCACAGAATCCTGCGTGAGCTTCATCCTGTAAAATACACGTGAACCTGCTGAATCTCAGTCAGATCACATCAGTGCAAACTCCCAACCACGATATCGTCTGAACCGATATCTCGAGCCGATACCTGACACCAGTATCGAACATTTTCTCTTTGTCTTTTCATAAATCACAATCTCACCACAGAAAGTCACGTAACAGTTGACTTCATGTTTTATAAGTGAGATCCCAGTTAATTACACATGTACTTTTCTGTGTTATTCTGCGTGAACCTCGTGAAACAGCGCCACATACAGGTCAAATACACACACTGCAGTACGACGGGATGGGTGTGACTCTGCACCTTTTCAAAATACCTGCCCCGTATTCAGTGTAAATCCAGCATGACGGACGTGGCTCATTCACGTGGCGTATTGTGTGGCCTAAAAGCGTGTTCTGTGCAGTTTAATCGCTGCTAAAACATTTAATTATGACGATTATTGAACAACACCAGGTCATTATGTCGTTATATTATGTAACGTATTTATGCCTCCAAAACACCAGGACAAAAGCCAGGTCCCCATGACGTAAAACCTTTAATATTAGATCAACGACACCATTTAAAGTTCAGATAAGGGTAAAAATAGGTCGAGGTTGGGCAAGTAGTAAATGTGGTTAAGGTTAGGTTCAGTCTAAGAAGTGAATGGAAGTAAGTAAAGTAATTAATCACTGTATTTATATAGCGCCTTTTGTAACACCCAAAGTGCTTTACGATGCATGATTCACTCTCATTGTAGACACAGTTGCCCTGGGACAAACTGACAGAAAAGAGGCTGCCAGTCTGCACCATCGGCCATAACACGCACACACCACTTTCATACAAGGCAGTGTGGGTGATGTGTCTTGCCTAAGGACACAACAGCACTTTTAGCCACTAGCGCCCCACTCTGGCACCAAGTACTCCATTTCCATGTTTTACTTTGCCTTATTTCTATAGTTCATTCATCCATCCATTTTCTTCCACTTATCCAGGGCCGCAGAGACTCCCAGACTTTCCTCACCCCAGACACGTCCTCCAGCTCCTCCGGTGGGACCCCAAGGTGTTCCCAGACCAGCCGAGAGACATAGTGTGTCCGGTGTGTCCTCGGTCTTCCCCGGGGGCCTCCTCCCGGTGGGACATGCCCGATTCACCTCAGCTGTCTCCTCTGGACATGTAGGTGCAGCGGCTCTACTCCGAGCTCCTCCCATGTGACTGAGCTCCTCACCCTGTCTCTAAGGGAGCGCCTGGCCACCCTGCAGAGCAAACCCATTTCAGGCGTTTTTATCCTCAATCTTGTCCTTTCGGTCATTACCCAGAGCTCATGAAGGTGAGGGGAGCTTTACCTTTTGGCTCAGCTCCTTATTTAACTTTTCTATAGTTCATGTGTTTTAATTTGAGGCGTGTCCTGTGTGGCTGTGACTTTGAGTTTTACTTCCTGTCTGTTGCCTGTCCCGCCCTCATGTGTTTCGCCTGTGCCTCGTTTCCTGGTGTATTTGAGTCTCATGGTTCCTCTTGTCCTGCTGTTCGTTCATTTTCTGTGATTCCTTGAGTTTGGACGAGTTTAGAATTTTCAGTTTTTTCTTCCCCAGTGTTATTTTTGCTGGTTTATTTATTATTATTTAACAGTTTTGCATTTTGGGTTTTATTTTGATAACCTCCTCGGGACAAGGTCTAGTTTATTTTGAGAGCACATTTACAAACAGCCATCTCTGCTGCTGCACAATCATATTCAGGTCACATGTGAAGTAATAAAACAATGATAAAAGAAAAATTCTAATTTAGCAACTGGACAAAAAGTTGTAAGACTGAAGACGTTTGGCTGCTTCTTCATTTCTGTCAGATTGTTGGTGGACCAGAACTGAGGAAACAGTTTGGTTGAGCAGCGAAACGTCTTTACTCCTACAACTTTTTGTTTAGCTGACAGATTTTTTTTTTTACTATGGATCAACTGGACGACTGTGGGATTACACAGACATAGTAAAACAATGAGCAAATTCATACAACTGTGGTACAAGGAAACACAGTTAAACAGTCAATCAAAAATCTGGCTTTAATAAACATGTTCAGCTCATCTTGTGTTAAAAGCCAAAGCAAAAAAGTGCGTTCTCTTCAGAAGTGTCTGTTCTAACCTTCAGTCTGGTCCTGCTCTGGTCTGTTCTGTCTCTTCTGCTCTTAAGTCTGGACCGTGGACAGTCCCAGCAGGCACCGGTCAGACCTGAGGCTCTGACTGTGAGGTGTTATAGAAACAGCATTTTTGATAAACAGGGTGGTGCCGGTCCATGAAAACATTTGAAAACAAAGCATTACAATTTTAAAATCAATTGTAAAAACAACAGGCAGCCAGTGAACAGAAGCCAGCACAGGAGTGATGTGGTCATATCGACTGGCTCCAGAAAACAGACGTCCAGCTGCATTTTGGACCATTAGTAAGAGGTGGATTTAGGACTGATCTACACCAAAACAGTAATTAAAACACACACTTTCAGCAGAAGAATAGGACTTGGACATAAGTGGGCCAAGTGCACTATTTAGAATATCAGGCTCATTAAAAAACACTAAGTTTTGAGTCTTAGGACATCTAGGTCTTAGGACATCTAGAGTCTTAGGACATCTAGGTCTTAGGACATCTAGGTCTTAGGACATCTAGGTCTTAGGACATCTAGAGTCATAGGACGTCTAGAGTCTTAGGACACATCTAGGTCTTAGGACATCTAGGTCTTAGGACATCTAGAGTCTTAGGACATCTAGGTCTTAGGACATCTAGGTCTTAGGACATCTAGGTCTTAGGACATCTAGAGTCATAGGACGTCTAGAGTCTTAGGACATCTAGGTCTTAGGACATCTAGGTCTTAGGACATCTAGAGTCATAGGACATCTAGAGTCTTAGGACATCTAGGTCTTAGGACATTTTTAGGTCTTAGGACATCTAGGTCTTAGGACATCTAGAGTCATAGGACGTCTAGAGAGTCTTAGGACATCTAGGTCTTAGGACATCTAGGTCTTAGGACATCTAGAGTCATAGGACATCTAGAGTCTTAGGACATCTAGGTCTTAGGACATCTAGGTCTTAGGACATCTAGGTCTTAGGACATCTAGAGTCATAGGATGTCTAGAGTCTTAGGACATCTAGGTCTTAGGACATCTAGGTCTTAGGACATCTAGAGTCATAGGACATCTAGAGTCTTAGGACATCTACAGTCATAGGACATCTAGAGTCTTAGGACATTTAGGTCTTAGGACATCTAGGTCTTAGGACATCTAGAGTTTTAGGACATCTAGAGTCAGTCTTAGGACATCTAGAGTCTTAGGACATCTAGGTCTTAGGACATCTAGGTCTCTTAGGACATCTAGAGTCATAGGACATCTAGAGTCTTAGGACATCTAGGTCTTAGGACATCTAGGTCTTAGGACATCTAGGTCTTAGGACATCTAGAGTCATAGGACATCTAGAGTCTTAGGACATCTAGGTCTTAGGACATCTAGGTCTTAGGACATCTAGAGTCATAGGACATCTAGAGTCTTAGGACATCTAGGTCTTAGGACATCTAGGTCTTAGGACATCTAGAGTCATAGGACATCTAGGAGTCTTAGGACATCTAGGTCTTAGGACATCTAGGTCTTAGGGACATCTAGGTCTTAGGACATCTAGAGTCATAGGACGTCTAGAGTCTTAGGACATCTAGGTCTTAGGACATCTAGGTCTTAGGACATCTAGAGTCATAGGACATCTAGAGTCTTAGGACATCTAGGTCATAGGACATCTAGGTCTTAGGACATCTAGAGTCATAGGACATCTAGAGTCTTAGGACATCTACAGTCATAGGACATCTAGAGTCTTAGGACATCTAGGTCATAGGACATCTAGAGTCTTAGGACATCTAGGTCTTAGGACATCTAGGTCTTAGGACATCTAGAGTTTTAGGACATCTAGAGTCATAGAACATCTAGAGTCTTAGGACATCTAGGTCATAGGACATCTAGAGACACTATCTAAGTTTTGCTCTCATTTAAATTACTCTTTGACTTCTTGTAGACATTTAAACAAAATACCAGATGAAGTAGTGTTTAAAGGGTAGATATATCTGCACATCATCTACAAAACAGTGAAATTGAATGTCGTACATTATGAAGATTGAGACCAGTGGCAGCATGTGCAAAAAAAAAAGAAGAGCTGGCCCTAAAATTGAACCTTGTGGCACCCCACAGGTCAGCGGGGCTCTCTGTGAAGTGAAGAGTCCAAGTTCGACAGTGAAACACTTTTCTGTCAAGACACAGTATTAAAGTTTGATGGTCACCAGAGTCAAAAGCTGTAGTTAAATCTAAAAGTAACAAGAGCTGTCAAAATCCATTATTCAAACAAGATCGCTCAAAATGTTTAAAAGAACAGTTTCTGTGCTGTACAAAGACCTGAAACCAGATTAGAATTTTTCATAGAAATCACATGAATTAAGGTGCGACTGCAGTTGGGTAAAGACCACGTTTTCTAATACTTAAGATAAGAATGGAAATTCGTAAATTGGCTTATAGTTGGTAAGTTAGAGGAGTCTAGGTTGTGCTTTTTCAACATATCCTGCTCTACAGATTGTTTAACAGAACTAGGAGATATTTACCATATTTAAGATACAGGGCCCAAAAACTGTCTGAGTCTAAAACTGTTCAAAAGCCTGGTACGGAGGATATCTAGGGTCTTAGGACATTTAGGGTCTTGGAACATTTAAGATCTTAGGACATCTAGGTCTCAGGACATCTAGGTCTTAGAACACCTAGACTTTTAGGACATCTTGGTCTTAGGACATCTAGGGTGTTAGGACACCAAAAGTCTTAGGAAATCTAGGGTCATAGGACATCTAGAGTCTAAGGACATCGGGAGTCTTAGGACATCTAGGGTGTTAGGACATCAAAAGTCTAAGGACATCTAGGTCTTAGGACAGCTACAGTTTTAGGACATCTAGAGTCTTAGGACATCTAGAGTTTTAGGACATCTAGAGTCTTAGGACAGTCTTAGGACATCTAGGTCTTAGGACTAGAGTCTTAGTCTTAGGACATCTAGGTCTTAGGACATCTAGAGTCTAGACAGTAGAGTCTTAGGACATCTAGGTCTTAGGACATCTAGTCTTAGGACATCTAGAGTCTTAGGACATCTAGAGTCTTAGGACATCTAGGTCTTAGGACATCTAAGTCTTAGGACATCTAGAGTCTTAGGACATTTAGGGTCTTAGGACATCTAGGTCTTAGGACATCTAGAGTCTTAGGACATCTAGGTCTTAGGACATCTAGAGTCTTAGGACATCTAGAGTCTTAGGACATCTAGAGTCATAGGACATCTAGAGCTTTAGGACACCTAGAGTCTTAGGACATCTAGGTCTTGGGACACCTAGAGTTTTAGGACATCTAGCTCTTAGGACATCTAGAGTCTTCGGACATCTAGGTCTTAGGACACCTAGAGTCTTATATTTTGGACAATCTTAGAGCGATCAGGCAGTGAAACAGAAGCAGATTCACTAAACGCAGCTGCTCTGGGTTCAGGGGTTTCATGAGGATCTGCGGCTGCATGAGACGAGGCTGACCTTATGTTAGAGATTTAGTCAATAAAAAAACATACAAAATCTGTCACACAAAGAAGAAGAAGAAACAATACCAGAGGATTCAGTTGGCTTAACAATTGAGTTCAGAACATTAACAAGAATTTAAGGTTTATGGACCATTTTGACAGGATTTTGGTGCTTTGCAAAGAAGTCTCCAACTGTACTATCACTATTATTGATTTCTCTATATTATTTACATTTATTTTGTTTTTTATTTATTTGTTTTGCCTTTTCTATGCTATTTCTTAATTTTTTTGAGTGTTTGGGAAAAAGGGGTGCGGTGACCTTTGTTGGTTTATGTTTTAGGTATTTGTGTCTGGTTTTCATGTTTATTATTATGGTATTATTTAATGTTTTATTTTGTTGTCATTAATTTAAAAAAAAAATTAATAAATAAATCCCCAGCAGTGATGTGTGTGAGGTTCATGAGGCGCTGATGTCGTCACAATCAGATTTACAAACATATAAACCAGGTGTCAGAACATTTGGCCCCGGGTCAGTTTCTCTCCCAGTGACTTGGGGCCAGAATAAAAAAGAATTTCAAAATAAAAGTTCCTTAGTCCATATGAAATAGCTCTAATAGAATGAAATAAAAAGCTGGTTTTATATTGTTTTTTATCTTTATTCTGGTTCCCCAATTTTCAGTGGATTGAAGTCTTTAAATTTCTCACCATTTTGTACATCTGTTTGAGAAGAGCGAGTCTGTCGTCCTGTCGTCTGGAGCAAACCATTTAGCTCCTTTAGCGTTGGTCCTTTAATTATAACCTCCTGCTTCGACTGAAAGTCCAGTTTAGAAAACTGCTTGAGCTTTAAAATGTATCTTCCTCCATTTAAAAAGTAGGGCCAGACAAGAAGAAAAAAGTGAATTGCTAAAGTTGACTTGCTAACTCTAAATTGTAGTTAGGCCCCTATTCTGTGGGAGTTGCAAGAATCCCTGGGCTCACGAGCGCCCCCTAATATGAGGCAGGGTAACTACATGCCTCACCCGGCGCCTTTTCACAGCCAGCCTCAAGTCCAGTCAAACGTGATCGTCCAATCAGATCTGTTTATTTTACGGAAATATGTGAAACAAAGGAGCTCACTGGTCGCCTATGATTGACTAAAAAAAGCACATTTCTCTCACCTCAGATTAACAGAGTTTAGTGTTTCATTTATTCTGCACAAATCCGTCATGTTTTTCAGCCTCCTGTGATATTTTTTTACTTTATTTTTTACAGACGGAGCATGCGTGTTCCTGATTGGCTAATCCACCTGTCAATCATTTGAAAACAGGGAGATTCACCTTTACCAGACTCACATTTTTGAAGAAACGTGTGTTCTGGCTCTTTTTGTAAGTGAAGCAATCGACTCAAGAACGCCTCCTTGACACATATACAGTGCAAGTTGCTGTAATGTCTCCAGAATGAGTGAAAACCCGACGTGTGTTTGATTATCCGAGTTATGGCGTTATCTGACCCACTGTCTCCACTTTATACGACTGAGGGTTGGTACCACTCTGCTATTAAACCTTTGATTACATAAAGAGCCTTACATAAAACACCCCGTCTAAAAATACAGGGACGCCCACACTATATATAGCCCTTTGAGTCAATTATTCAAGACTCGCTAAGTTGACAAAAAAGAAATACATACTGTAGAAGTCGAGCGGCCTGAGCCTGTGGAGATTTGAGGTCGTCACGGTAAAGTGGTCGGGACAAAGTTTGTAGTTTATGGTGGGCCGTAAAAGGAAGGAGCGGGAGATAAGGAAAGGTTGAGGGGGAGGGGTCACGAGAGAGATAAAGCCGAGATGTGTTTGTTTTCATATTTTGCTTTTGCATCGGGTAAACACAGCGAGATTATACAGGGATATGAAAAGATCGACCTGCGGGTTGGAAAGGGCACGGAGTGAAGTTTGGCGTGTAAGGACAAAATCACAGCGAAACACCTTTTTACGTAAATCCTTGGCGATATTTCTCCGCTCAAACGTCGTGACCTTATAACTACTTTGCATTTGTTTGCTAATTTCATTACAGTGGCGTCGCTCTGTGTAAATGCAGCAGGAGTCGAGCCAAAGGAGCCATTTTGTGTCCCTGTCCCTTGGCAACTGAAAGGCAAACATCCCATTTAGGATTCGCTGTAAGTGAAATTGTTCTGCGAGTTACTTTGTCCTATTTGGAGCGTTAGTTTACTCCAGTTAAAGGCTCATACTCCTCTGCTCTCTGATCTGTGTTATAATGTTGTTTCCTCGTCACAAACAGACCTGGAGTTGTGTTTTGTTTCACTCACACATGTTTAACCCTTCTTCTGTCAGGCTGAAAACACTGTGTTCCACCTTGTGATGTCATCATGTGGTAATACAGGAAGTGCCCCGATGTGTTTTTAAACTCCATACACCTTCACTAGAATCATTTGGATCATTTCAGGCCTGGAATTGCCAATTTGTACTCAACAAAAAGGTAAAAGGAGCTGTTAACTTGAAAACTACCACTTCATGACATCACAAGGTGGAACAGAGCATTTTGAGCTTTGGAGATGTTACAGACTAACAATAAACTCAAACATGTGTGATTGAAACAAGAGCTAATAGCATAAGAACAAGAGTTTTGCATAATATAGGACCTGTAAATGTTTTTAATGGGGAATAACACCTTCTTGTCTCCATGGAGATGTTATTGTTTTAACTTGAATGTTCCACAGTGTGGCATTACATTTATCTATTAAGCTTTTCTTTCATTACAGATGTTTTTCTTGTTCAAATATCCCTTCTGGAGAGGAAAGCATTTTGAATATGAACTGGAACTCGGCTTGATGGTGTCACTTGTGTCCATGGAGAAAGATGAAGATGTTTAGTGAATGGTGTGGAACATTTTAGGGAAAGCAAAAGTTATAAAGTTAAGATTCAACAAAAAACACCTATGAACCTGCAGTAAAATGGACACTCTGCTGACACGACCAGTTAGAAGTTTGGACTCACTTTTACATGTGTGATTCTTGTTTATTTCCATGATTTTTTACACTGTGGAGAATTTTAATCTTAAATATAAAAGTATTTAGTTGAGTTATTTTACATTTTTTCTTAGCTACATAATTCCACACATCAGCACTGAACGAGGAGGTGTGTCCAGACTTTTGACTGGTGTTGTAAATGGCTTTGAAACCAGATTATTTTGGCTACATTTGGTTTGCAGTTGTTGAGTCACCGTTTCTGCTCATTTCTATAGTGGCCTGTGAGCTATAAGAGCAAATGTGAACATAAACTCGGATATGCCCTGTCGGGAAATGGATAAGATAAGGAAGTCAGACATCATTTACTGTCACCATGTTATGCACAGAAATAAACCGGAGCCCAGAGTTTGTGATGCTACTCAAAGACGCCTGAGCTCTGGAAATTAAACTCACAACTACTTTTCTTTTAACATTTGCAGTTGGTAACTATAACATTTGACTGACTGAAGCAGACAGAAGTGCTGTTTTAATGCACTTTTGATTCCTGATTATGATTAAAACTCTTTAAAAACTCTTTTTGCTAGCATTAGCCGCTTACTTTAGCTCGAGCTGTTAAAATCGTGATCATTTCCCATCCAAAAGCTGATAAATCCAGTCTATTTACACGAGATGAGATGTAAAAATGTGTATAGTTATTATTAGTCCATAAATACTAACGTGTGCTAGTCTTAAATGGACATAGCTAACCTGCTAGCCACCACGTTCCAAATAGGAAGTGATCATGGGAGCACTTCCAGTTCCGTCGACTCTGGCTCCAATTCATTTTCTATTGAAAAACTGTGTGCCCTCTCTCTGTAACTGCTGCTGTCAGACTCATTTTGGTCTTAAATGTTCATATTAACCCTCTTTACATGATCCTGGGGTTTTTATTTCGCTATTTTGACCGTGAATCAAGATATAAACATTAATAACTGACTCACGAAATATACAGTGTTTCTTTACAAGAAGTGACAAACAGTTCAAGCAAATGTCAGTAGATCCACAAGGGGCTGGGAGCGGGGTGCCGGTCGGGCTCCAGGGATAACACACAGGTGCGGAGACAGGAAGACAGAGACAATACCAGTGCGGGGAGGCAGGGTCGGGAGCGGGGGTCTGGAGCTGGTCCAGAGTGACAAAGTGCTAAAATGAGACAAGGTACAAGGCGAGAGCAAACAAAAAGCCAGGCAGGAGTATTCACATGAACACACGGACGATCTGATACCGAGTGTCTGGTCCTGGCTCCTCTTATCCACAGCAGGTGCCGTTGATTGCGATTGATGGGCATCAGGTGCGTGTGGGAGGATCCAGGACTCCGCCCAGATCCGGACAAGGACAGGTGAGGGAGGGGAAGCAGAACACGAGGGCAGCAAACGGGGATCATGACAATAACAGACAAATCAGGCGCCTTCTTTCCCCGAGGTCACTCCCGCTAGCGTTAGCAACGGGTTTGATCGAGTGCCCGCTCCACACTAACCCTGCTAGTGGTGTGGGCGGGAAGAGGGCGTCACCATCAACAGCCTCGCTCCAGATTGGCTCTTTGGTTGCTATGATACTCGTGGTCTGAATTCCAAATATGGAAACTGGCCGCTCTAACTGTATCCCGCCTCGATGTGGTTCAAATGGAGCTGAACGCAGCACTTCAAGGCAACACACAGCTTTACACCATCTATTTCTGTGTGTTTCATGTTCTGTGCTGTTAGTTTCCTGTCGAAGTGCGTCATCAGAGCCCGTGTATTCAGTCTCGTTAGACACGGTTTGCTTCCTTTTACACTGCGGGTGACGTCACACTCACTCAGTCCACTTCTTTACACGTCTGTGGTCAGAACACAACGCAGAGCCTGATCAGAAAGGCCGGGCAGAACTGAACTGTAACCAGAAAGTTAAACGATTGTAGTGACTGGAGTACATTTGCACTGTGATAATACGAGGTTAGTTAGACATTTCTGTGTTGAAGTGATGTGTGGGGCCCATAAAGGAGGTTTTGTTCTGTTTAATGTGAGGGAGCCATCAAAGTGCGTCTGAAGTGACACATTCAGGGTTTGTTTTTGTGGTTAAAAGTTAGTGTGAAGCTTTGAAGTTACTGCTTGACCTCAGAGCACCGATTCATCAGGGGAAGGACGTGTTACAAGCGGCTCTCGACATGAGTGTGAGTCAGATACTTATTTTCCAGATCGTTGTATTACTTTGATTGAATAGATCTCAGGTATTTTCAACTATGGACACGTGCTCTTAGTGAGGACGTATGACTCGTTTATGATGTGAAATGTTGGAGATAAAAGTTCAAGATAAAGATTTTCATGTTTTGGACAGAGTAGAATCAAAGACTGTTTATATAAATGGACATAGCTAATCTGCTAGCCTCCAAAGAGGAAATGATCATGGGCGTGCTTCTAGCTCCATCGACTCCAATTCACTTTCTATTGAAAAACTGTGTCTCCTCTCTCTGCAACTGCTGCTGTCGGACTCAGTATTTTGGTCTTAAAATGTTCGCTCTACATGACCCTGGGGTTTTTATTTCACTGTTGTCTGTAACTCAAAATATGAAACATTTATATCAGGCGCCTTCTTTCCCTGAGGTCGCTCCTGCTAGCGTTAGCAACAGGTTTGATTGCCAGTGTTGCTAAGTGCCCGCTCCCTGCTAAACCAGCGATGCAGGGGGGACGAGGCATTACCTTCAACAGCCTCGCTCTGGACTGGCTCTTTGGTTGCAGGTGGAATTTTTAACATGTAACTCAGCTCCAAAGCTCCACTATACCTGCTGCTATAGCTGCTCTGACTGGACCTCGATGCTGTGCTTCATTTGACTGGAGCCGAACGCTGTGGGTTTATACAGAAGGAATCATCCAAACAGATCAATTTTTCTCAGTGACACATGTGAAACAAAGTAGCTCGTTGCTCATTCTGCAGAAATGTGCCATGTTTACAGTTTTTTAGTTCCTTGTGATTTTCTTTTCTTTTTTTTTTCCCTTGTAAACTGTCTTTTTCATAAGAACGGACCATTCATGTCCCCGATTGGTTACTCCACCTGTCAGTCATCCATCTGGACTCTTGTGAGAAGTCATGTTAATGGTGTTACCTCATCAAAATCAGACCTGGAGTTGTGTTTTGTTGCATTCACACATGTTTTAGTAACACTAACACTAAAACTCAAAATACTCTCATCCACCTTGTGATGTCATGAAGTGGTAGTTTTCACGTTAACAGCTCCTTTTACCTTTCGTTCGATAGAGATTGGCAATTCCAGAGCTGAAATCATCCAAAAACATTCTAGTGAAGTTGTAAGGAGTTTAAAAACACAGTGGAGCACTTCCTGTATTACCACATGATGACATCACAAGGTGGAACAGAGTGTTTTCAGTTTGAGAGAAGAACTCAGCCTAAATGTGCAGGGTTTGTGTGTTAAACATGTGAATGAAACAAAACACAACTCCAGAAAACAGAGTAATATGGACCTTTATCTGTTTAGTTGTTCTTTAAACTGTTTTACGGACTTTAAAGTATCCAAACATCTTTATACGAGTGTTTTTACATGACAGAGCTAACACAATAAAACACTGCTAAATAAAAACTGTATATATACACGTCTCTGGGCAGAGTTTGAAAAAAATCCTTAAGCAAACTCCGGCAGAAGTCAACAGCATTACATATTAATAAGAACATGTGCAGCGGGCGTCACATGGGCTCGCCTCAGAATGACAACTTTACCCTTTTCCCACAATCATAAAACATTTAAAACACCAACCAAAATTAAAAAAAATGTCGCTCCATTTTTCAAACCTGCTTTTACAAATAAACTCCGGCCTTGGCCTATTTCTGCTGCGCTTCACCTGAACAGGAAGACGGCACTAAAACACAAACCGAACGAGAGGAAACCGCTAAACATCCATCAGAGAGAAACAGACACGAGAGACCGAGTCCTCACAGCGACAGTCCACAGCCCGGACCCGGAAAAGACCAGGGAAAGACCAGGGAAAGACCAGGGAAAGACCGAGCCGAGTCCCAGCAGACGCATTTGCTCTTTGTGGCATTGTTAAATCGTGATTGTTTAGTTAAGAAAACCTTGAAAAAGCCAGTTTTAAAAGTGCTAAATCTGCCATCACAACATGAGCTCAACGTCCGGGAAACATCAGGGAAAGAGTCAGTGTAAGAGTGACAAGAATGAAGTGTAATCAAGTACAAGTAGTAAAGTACTATACCTAAGTACACATTTTAGGTATCTGTACTTTATTTAACTCTGGAGAACTCAAGAACCGTTTTCTTCTTTGGAAAATTATGAACATTAAATTACTGCTAATAAATTCACTGAAATATCCACTTTTTTCAATTTTAACCCTTTATTCCCTAATTTATATGGATCAGGGCCAAATTTGACCCATTGGGCTCACTAATTTATCCAAAAAGAATATAAAACGCACTTCCAGACATTCTGCAAGCGATTACTAAAAAGATTAAAAAAAAAAACAAAAAAAAACACAATTTTACCCACCAAAAGTTTGCTGAGAAGATGATTTTTGTTTTTTAGTTTTCCATCTCAACAGGTCGGCCATCTTGTCGCTATCACTCTGGCTCATTTTAGTTCAATATTCATCCACTAGGTGTCTCTATGCAGGGGCCAGAAGTGGTACTCTGGGCTTTTTGAATTTTTTGAATTGAAATTTGACTTTTTTTTTTTTTTCATTTTGTGCATTTTGTGTAGCAGCATTTAACTGCGGCCAAATTTGACCCGGTGGGTTCTCCAGGGTTAAGTGCATTTAAGTGGATGGTTTTTACTTTTCTTTCACTACATTAAAGAGCAGAATCAGAATCTTTCGACTCCACTATATTTACGAACAGGACTAGAAAACTAAAAGTATTTTTTATTATAGTTTGAGAGAAAGTCTGAGATTAATTTTTTATTTTTAACACGTTCATAGTTTTCCTCACCACAAAAGCGGCGTTTTCTTTACTCTCTCTAATACTGCAGCTCAAAGCCAAGACTGCGTGGTAAAATATCGTTCTGTATTCATTTTAATTTAGGAAAGTAACTGTACTCTGAATACCACCAAATGAAAGAGTAATGTGCTAGAATGCTGAATTCTACGAGTATCACCGATTAAGAAAATAAAGAACGAGGTGTACGTCTCAGTAGGCGTGTGGAGGACGACCATCACCGCTTAAATGTAAGTAGTGATGTGCATCTATATCCTTTGATACGAACATCTGCATCGTGGCTTTATTTCCAGTGTGTTTTAAGGATTCCCATCACCTCGAGGGACTGAGTGGTGATGGAGACCTATATCCTTCTGGAGAAATGATAAAATTGTTGATCATGGGGGTGTAGCCTCTGTTTTTATGGGAGGAGGTGTTATGGACCTGTCCTTTTTTGTGTATTTGGCCTCCACTCACCCAGATCCACCCAGCAGATGATGAGCCGCCCCTAGTCCTCTGGTGATCAACTGAGACATAAAAGCCCAGAGCCGCCACCACATCAGCGTCCTGTGCGGCCTCCACTGCAGGAAGTTTTAGTTATTTTTGTCTTATCTAGTTGTTCAATTTGTACAACTTTTGGATTATTTCTGTGTTGTAACGGCTGACGGGGGGACCAAAGAGACAGAACTCGGGGAAAAGTTTAACAATGTTTATTAACAGTTTTGAATGTGCAAACGAAGGTAGATTGATCAGGGAGTCGCGAGAGCGGGGCGTTTGCCGTGGTCCAGGAGGAGAGTGTGAGCGGCGGGGTCTGAGGCGAGGGGAGCTGTACCGGGAGAGGTGAGATTTGTACCAGTCGTGGACCTGGGCCAGAGACAGAGGAGCTGAGCGGGTCCAGGGAGCAGGATCTGACAAGGGGCAAAAATACATATACAGTATTTTCCGGACTACAGAGTGCACCTGACTAAAAAAAAAAAAACTTGTACAAGCCGCACTGGATTTTAAGCCGCAGGTATCCCGCGTAGTAATATGAAAAATTAGCTCAAAAACGTTCATTTGCGAGGGACTAGTGCAGTTTTGCATGCTTTTTTTTTTACACTGTATGGAGGTGCAGTGTTCTGTGTTCCTGATTGGCTAAAGGAGGTGCTGTGTTCTGCGTCCTGATTGGCTAAAGGAGGGGCCGTGTTCTGCGTCCTGATTGGCAAAAGGAGCTGCTCCTCCTACATTACACTTTTGAGTCACGCACACCGACTGAAACCATAGACTGTTTGTATAAATGGACATAGCCAACCTGCTAGCCAACATGTTACAAATAGGAATTGAGCACGTGCTTCCGGCTCCATTTCACTTTGTATTGAGAAATTATCCCCCAAAAACACCTGGGATTACCACTGCCGTGTTCTGCGTCCTGATTGGCTAAAGGAGGTGCCGTGTCTCCTGTACAGGACAGAATGCTTCAGTCAAATTTACCAAAATATTCGATGCTGCAGCGAGACTCTGAAACAATCACGTTGGACCTTTGTATTTGAGACAAACTCCTCCGACAGGCGTTGTGGACGCTCTGGACAGAGACTTTACATGTGAAATAACAAAGAAGGAGGAAAATAACATAAGGAGGAAAGTAACATAAGGAGGAAAATAACATAAGGACGACAGCAGAATAAGTTTTAACAAGGAGCAAAAAGGGCTGTAACCTGGGGATGGAGTCTGCTTTAGTTTGTGGATCAGGGACTCAGGAAAAAGAACATTACAGGACATTACAGCGGCGCCAGGACGAGGAACTGAGACATACACCTGCAGCCACAAAACATATAGAATAATTGTAAAGAAAAAAAAAAATAATGCTTTCTACTTTTTCATTTATCGCGGGTTAATTTTGGAACATAATAAATGAGGGACCGCTGTATATCATACGGGGGAAAAAAATGTATAAGCCGAACTGTACCATAAACCACAGCGGTTAAAAAGTAGAAAAAAGTAGCGGCTTGTAGTCCAGAAAATACGGTAGCCCAAATCTCCGCCCAGCTCCGGGCTCAGATACAGAAGGGAGGGGTGAAAAAACAGTGCAGAAAGGCAGGACAGACATGACATTTTGTAATAATAAATCATTTTGACCACGCCTTCACACTCCCATTTTTATTCTACGCCCGGTTTTTACACCATTTCGTTACGTTCCACCGCCCCTGGACAAAGTGGCTCGTAACAGTCACAGTGGGCGTGTCCCGGCGGAGGTTAAACGGGGGTTGATCGGCAAAATGGCGTCTTGAAAAAATAAAGCGTTTCAAAAGATCACTCCAATGCAACTTCAGAATGAGAAAACGACTAGAAAATCTCTGAAAAGTCCATTTTGCAGAATAGGTCTGATTTAAGTCATGACACAGTTGAAGTTTGTGTAAAGTCCAGGCCAGAATCAGAGACTATTTCTAAACAAAAGTCATGATTGGACCTCACTAAAACTCCACCAGCGACACTGAAATAACAAATCTGACACACACGGATCAGTTTTCATATAAACCCACCAAGTCTTGCCGTATTGGTAGCGTCTCAGTTTACTCCACTCCCTGGACCACAGCCCAATGGAAAACCAAACTTTTTTTTTTTTATCTGACCAGTGCAAGACAATAGATCAACTACATTACACTTTTGAGTCATGCACACCGACTGAAACCATAGACTGTTTGTATAAATGGACATAGCTAACCTGCTAGCCACCAAATAGGAAATGAGCATGATCGGCTCCATTTCACTTTGTATTGAGAAATTATCCCCCAAAAACACCTGGGATTACCACTGTCAGCCCTTACGAACCACAGAGACTAGACAAAGCTTTCACACTTCAAAAAAACTGAACACGAAAGTACTACTAAGGGAAATACACGTGTAAAAATACTCCCAATACTCCCTCTTTAACTATGGCGCTGAGGTGACCACCAAGCAGTGTTAAGAAAAGTTGGAAAAGACTGTACTTGTAATGTATTTTAAAACTGGAAATATCTAACAGTTGCCTCTCCCAGCATCATTTTGAGTCAGTCGTCAAAGATTTGAAGAGATTATTCTGTTTTGTTGGTAAATTGTCCATCGATCTGAAGGTTGGTGGTTTGAAACTGGAAAAGCGCTGTATAAAAATCTGACAAACACACAAATACAGCTGCTGTGCCTCTAAGCAATGCACTCGATGAACATACACACATTATCATTCACTATTTTTTCTTTAAATGTTTTGTATGACCGATAATACCAGAAAAGACAGTAGCAGTGTGCATCAAACTTCATTCAAACAGATGCAATTGTTGTGTCTGCGAGCAAGACACTGCCACTCACTCCAGTCAAAAGACACTGGGTCTTATAGCACGATGTAAGAATTGAATCGAATCCCGCTCTCCACATAAGCGTCACTGGTTGAGCGGTCACATTCCAGCTCCCACAGATGAATGCTGTCGTCGTGTCCTTGGGCAAGACACTTCACCCACTCACCGCAGTATGTGTGTGTGCAGTGGTGTGTGAGTGTGTGTTCCTCGGTGTAAAGTGCTCTGACGATCTTATAAATCTAGTGTAGTTGTTGACCTGGTGCTGTGACTAATTACTCAAACATCGTCACTTTTCAGCCAAACCCCGTCTCAAGCACCGAGGCTTATAGAAAGTCAAGATCATCTTTGTTTTTGATCCTTTCATGTGAGAGTTGTTTTTTTAGTGCTGTTTAACTAAGTACACAACTTTGAACGAATGAGTGAGTCAGTCCAGCAGTCTGCAATCAGTCATCTGTGTCGCTACGCTAGGTTCAAGAGGAGGTATTTACTTCTATGTGGTATTAAAGAAGAGGTATTTACTTCTATGGGGTATTAAAGAGGAGGTATTTACTTCTATGGGGTATTAAAGAGAAGGTATTTACTTCTATGGGTATTAAAGAGGAGGTATTTACTTCTGTGGGGTATTAAAGAGGGGGTATTTACTTCTATGGGGTATTAAAGAGGAGGTATTTACTTCTGTGGGGTATAAAGAGGAGGTATTTACTTCTGTGGGGTATTAAAGAGGAGGTATTTACTTCTATGGGGTATTAAAGAGAAGGTATTTACTTCTATGGGGTATTAAAGAGGAGGTATTTACTTCTATGGGGTATTAAAGAGGAGGTATTTACTTCTGTGGGGTATTAAAGAGGAGGTATTTACTTCTATGGGGTATTAAAGAGGAGGTATTTACTTCTATGGGGTATTAAAGAGAAGGTATTTACTTCTATGGGGTATTAAAAGGAGGAGGTATTACTTCTATGGGGTATTAAAGAGGAGGTATTTACTTCTGTGGGGTATTAAAGAGGAGGTATTTACTTCTGTGGGGTATTAAAGAGGAGGTATTTACTTCTATGGGGTATTAAAGAGAAGGTATTTACTTCTGTGGGGTATTAAAGAGGAGGTATTTACTTCTAGGGGGTATTAAAGAGGAGGTATTTACTTCTGTGGGGTATTAAAGAGGAGGTATTTACTTCTATGGGGTATTAAAGAGGAGGTATTTACTTCTATGTTGTATTAACTGTACCATATTTAGATCCATGTTTCCGTTTATTGTCTTGAAAATGCTAAAATCGCTCCAGACGACATATTAACATATAACTTTCACTTTTGTTTTTGCCGGTCTGAGTCCAAAGCCCCGCCCCCTTCGCAGCGCTATCACATCACAATCAGCGTTAATGAAACTACTGCACATCACACCAGGTTTGTGAAGTCGTAGTGTGTTGTTTTGTATCATGTTTTTGTAGATTTATGGAGAATTGTCGTGTGGAGCATGGGTGATGTCGGCTTGTGGGCGGAGCTTTGCACAAATCTTATAGCAAACCATAAGGAGGGTTTGAATAGGGCCCGGGAGAGATCGCTAGATTACTCAAACATGTATGGATGACTCTAAAACCTCTTCAGACATGTTTTTGATGAGGGAACAACATTATAACATGGGAGAAAGACACAAAAAGTGCTTTTTTATGTTATATTTAATTAAGAACAGAAGCTTTCGAAACATTTTTGAAAGGCTGTACTTAATATAGTTTTAAAATGGAAAATATTAGATAAATATTTAGTGTTATTTTGCCTTGTATGTCCGGATACATCAGTGGATATAGTGGTTTGAATTTTTACCCAACAACTTGAGGGTAACAGGTTCAAATCTCACGAGATCAAACACTGCTGTTCTGTTGTGCCTCTAAGCAAGACAATATTTTAATGGTACTTACTACAGTCATTCACTCTTGTCTTTAAACACTTGAATAGAAAAATTTGCCCTTTACTTTTGTTTTGCATTCATCTGTGGGAGTAGGAATCGCACCGCCAACCTGTGGATCTGACCGCTCAACCAACGATGTTTATGTCGAGAGCGGGATTCAAACCTCCAACCTTCAGTCCAGTGCACAAACACTCACACCAGCTGAGTTACCAACGCTGTTGTTGTGTGCACTTTGAGTGTTCACCCGACAGGTTCAAATCCCACCCAGACAAATACAGTTTTTGTCTCCAAGCAACACACTTCACGAACAAACATTTATCATTTGTGTCTTTCTTTAAATGTTTCAATAGGAAAATGTAGCTGTGGGGAAGCTGGCCCGAAGTGTCAAAAAAGGAGACAGATGCAAAAATAATTCCATTTAATACAGTTCATTCGAGGCACCGTGGAAAACGTGCAAAAAAACGATACATATTTACAAAAAAAAAAAAAGTGTGCTCAACAAAAGCAAAAAGCAACAGACATGACCAAATTTAGGAAAAACCCACATGTCCTACACAGATGTTTCTCTGAAGGTCTAATTGGTGCTTCTTAAATAGCCCTGAGCTTAAAGAAGCACCTCCCCCGGCCAACACCACCTTCTCCACAGGTGCCGTGGGGAGAACCTCCACCTTCAGCTGCTTGTATTTCTCTGGGCCTAAAATAGTGCTACAAACAAACATAAACACTTAAGATTGAAACAAAAGAAACAAAATGAACTCAAACCAGTTCTCCCCTCCACATGGTCCAGCCCACGGCCACAACCCAAGCCTATAAAAATGGCCGACATAGGCCACGCCCCCTCTGTGTCTGGACCATGTGGACTCAAGTAGATTCCAATTTGAACTAATTAGCTAAATTTAACCTTTAAAAACAAATAGCTTAAAGTAAGAAAACAACAAAACCAATAGATAGTTCTATTCAGTTTATTTTGGGAAATTATTGAAAATGAACCGATATGTGAACAAACAAAATGAAATATTAAAAAAGACAAAGGCCCATTTTGTCACAGTATAAACACTTATTTTAGTTTTATAAGCCTGATAATACCAGAGGAGACAGTTGCAAAGTTTCAGTCTTCACCCAAACAAATGCTGTTGTTGTGTCCACGAGCAAGACACTGTCAAAATACACATAAATAAAACTCTCAAATAGTCACTTTTCAGCACATACAAGCCAAACCCGTGTCTCTCTGTGTTTTCTGTCAGTAAAACACCTTCATGCGAGTGGACTTTTGAGTGAACCGAGTCACCCCAGCGTCTCCAATCGCTCTTAAACTGTATTTAAAGAAACCGTGAAGTTGGCCGATAGAATACAGACTAAGTTGAGTCAGGCTGTTTAAAGTTGAGCTGGTTTGAGCTGCTCGGCCTCTCATAGTTTCCATCTGGATCTCATCACTGTGACACATGTGAAGGTTTACCGCACACGCACACACAGCGGGGCGAGCGCTTTCTGGGGACAGTACACTGACTTACATTCATTTCCTGGTGACTGATTCTAACCTTAACCATAATTACTACGTTCTACCCTCAACCTAAACCCTAACATCATTCTAACCCATGACTTGAAGTGCGCTAACTGCTCGTCTTGGCGTTAAAGAGGGAGTCTTTTATATCTATGTGGTATTAATTGCAAACACACAACATATTTAGATCACCATGTTTCCTTTTATTGTTTTCAAAATGCTAAATTCTCCAAAAACACTTTCGTTTTTGCCGCTCTGAGTCCAAAACTCCTCCCCCTTCACAGCGCTATCACATTACAATCAGTGTTAATGAAACTACTGCACATCACACCAGGTTTGTGAAGTTGTAGGTACAGTTTTGTATCATGTTTTTGTATATTTATAGAGAATTGTCGTGTGGGAGCGTGGGTGACGTAGGTTTGTGGGCGGAGCTTTGGACAAATCTTACAGCTAACCGTAAAGGAAGGTTTGAATAGGGCCCAGGAGAGATCGCTAGATTACTCAAACATGCACGGGTGACTCTTAAAACCTCTTCAGACATGTTTGTGATGAGGGAACAAGGTAGAAAGCTCCAAAAAGTCAATTTTGCACAATATCCCTCGTCTTGTGGGCGGAGCTTTGGACAAATCTTCTTGCTAACAGTAAGGAGGGTTTGAATAGGGCCTGGGAGAGATCACTAGATTACTCAAACACACATGGATGACATCTACGACCTCTTCAGACATGTTTTTGGATGCATCAGGATACATCAGTGGATATAGTGATTTGAATTTTTACCCAACAAAAAGTCAATTTTGCACAATATCCCTGTTTTAAACATATCTATTTACCATTTATTCTATGTATTTACTGCAAAAACACCTCAAAAACAAGCACTTTTACTGTTGGCAAGCTCACGTCTCCATAGATCAGACTTGTAACATGGTCTGGTGGCATAACAAGCTTGTTTTTAAGGAGATACATGCGTTAAATACCATATATACTTTCATTCAAGGCAAAGCAAAAACATCCATAGACACAAGCAGGTGGCTGACCTTACACCAGAAAAGTTTCACAGTGCGGCTTTAACTTTAAACCACGTTGTAAATCTAATAGTGAAGGAATTATGTGTCAGGGACCTGATCTTTGTAACCATAAAGCAGTCAGGTCCCCATAAAGTGAGTGTGTTTACAGCTTTCAGTCCCCACATTGTGATGAATACTGGCCCGCACACACACACGAGTCGCTCCGAATGGGAAAAGGAAGCGGTCAGCTGCACATACATGGACACGGCCCGAGAGGAGACCAAAACTTCCTAAAAACAAAGCCAAAAGTCATGACAGGGGCATTCCTCTGCAGGGCCAGGGCTGTGGATCAGATGTAACGAGGGCGTGTCGTACGGAGTTTAAATATAGAACTGTACGAGCAAAAAGACTAATGCGGTAATTCAATTTAGCACATGTGGAGGAGGGAGGTTAGACAAAAACATGCCTGAAGAGGTTTTAGAGTCATCCATGCATGTTTGAGTAATCTAGCGATCTCTCCCGGGCCCTATTCAAACCCTCCGTACAGTTAGTTGTAAGATTTGTCCAAGGCTCCGCCCACAAGCCTACATCACCCATGCTCCCACATGACAATTCTTCTCTACAAAAACATGATACAAAACTGTTCACTACAACTTCACAAACCTGGTGTGATGTGCAGTAGTTTCATTAGTCGGATGCAGCTGATTGTGTATGTGATAGCGCTCTGAAGGGGGAGGGACTTAGCTTGGAGGGCAGACTCATTTACCATTTTCAAAACAATAAAAGGTAATATGGTGATTGAAATATGTTGTGTGTTAGCAGTTAATACCCAATTTAATTCAAGTACTTGGTGACATCACACAGGGCAGCCCTGATTACTGTCAGGTGTGTTGGACTACAAACACCACCTGGCCGCAGTTTGAAGGATATCTGTTAGACCAATCACACTGTTACTTACAGCTCCAGACCCCACCGCTCTTCCCTTTAGTCCTCCAGACTCCGCCCCTCTTCCCATTAGTCCTCCAGACCCCGCCCCTCCTCCCTTTAGTCCTCTATATCCGCCCCTCTTCTTCCTTTAGTCCTCCAGACCCCGCCCCTCTTCCCTTTAGTCCTCCAGACCCCGCCCCTCTTCCCTCTAGTCCTCCAGACCCCGCCCCTCTTCCCATTAGTCCTCCAGACCCCGCCCCTCTTCCCATTAGTCCGCCAGACCCCGCCCCTCTTCCCTTTAGTCCTCCAGACCCCGCCCCTCTTCCCATTAGTCCTCCAGACCCCGCCCCTCTTCCCTTTAGACCCCAGGTACAGCCCAGTTTAGCAGCTCTATTTGAAATGTGGTCATGGAGGCGGAGTTTAGGTGTTTAGTCCCATTTTAAGTCTCGTTTTGTGATTTCGATGGTTGTGTAAGAACAGTACGACTCTACGAGACTATTCTTAAAAAGAGCTTAAAGGTCTTGATGCATCAGTGATTATTAACTTGGAGAGAGGACTTTAAATTCAAACATTCAAATCCTGTCTTAAAGCACACTTTATATTCACTGTGGGGATATTTAATGCCAAGATGGATATGGCTAAGTACAGTAATGTCTATTCCTCTGAGACAGGATTATAGCAGCTATGAAAAAGTGTTCACAAAACCTCTAAGGATGAAATAAAATTATATGGAAAGAGATAGTCATTGTAAAAGTATAATTGTTACAAATAGGGATGCATCAATCCAACTTCTTCAATTCTGATACCGATTCCAATACTTTGGCTTTAAGTATCTGCTGATACCACAGACTGTATAAAGAAGTGGCCTCAGTGACGTCACCACAGCGTTCGGCTCCAGTTAAATGAAGCTCATCGAGGCTGGAGCAGGTATAGCGGCCGATTTAGAGCCACGTTCCATATATGGAATTCTGATCAAGAGTATCAAAACAACCAAAGAGCCAATCCAGAGCGAGGTGGTTGAAGGTAACGCCTCTTCCCACCCTGATATCAACAGATACCAGCACAGGGACTAAAAATAGACTTTATTTTCTATCCATCCATTTTCTTCTTCTTATCCGGGGCCGGGTCGCGGGGACAGCAGTCTAAGCAGGGACTCACAGACTTCCCTCACCCCAGACACGTCCTCCAGCTCCTCTGGTGGGACCCCAAGGCGTTCCCAAGCCAGCCAAGAGACATAGTCCCCCCAGGGTGGTTTTCAGGGGGCATCCTGAACAGATGCCCAAGCCACCTGAGCTGACTCCTCTGGGCGTGGAGGAACAACGGCTCTACTCCGAGCTCCTCCCGTCTACTCCGAGCTCCTCCTGTGTGACTGAGCTCTTCACCCTGTCTCTAAGGGAGCACCCAGCCATCCTGTGGAGGAACCCATTTCGGCCGCTCGTATCCACGATCTTGTCCTTTTCGGTCATTACCCAGAGGTCATGAGCTTAGGTGCAGGCAGGAATATAGTAATGTAGTAGAAAATTCCCTAAAAAATTAAAATATGCTATGACAAAATGGTTGCGTAGCTGTTGTTTTTTTTTTTTTTTTTTTTTTTTTATCTCTGAGGTAATGACTGAACAACTTTGGATTAAAAATGCAAACGTTATGAGACTTTCTGGACCAACATGACCAGTAAATCGTCTTATTACATCAATGTACAGGTCCACCCAGGATATCACCAGAACCGATATTTGGGAGTCGAGACACGGTCCAGCAAATTATCATTGATCAGCACCAATATTCCAAACCAGTATCTGTATCGATGCATCATTGTTAATGTTTAGCTAATGACATAATCTCGCGCATACTATTAAAAAGTATATATGTGTGTAGTATAAATAACGTATACTGCATATTTCTCACACTGTTCTCAGCCCATCCTGATGACTTCACATTTTCGCTCCGGCAGTGACATCACATCAGATATATTTAGTGTGTGCTCGTGTGCACTCGTAAACGGCAGGATTTGTCCCAGTTTTGGAAAGCCACATCGACTGCTAACAGAAGAGAAGAAAGATTTTGACTTTTACTACACAGAGGAGGAGGGACGTGGTGGAAAGCCGGGGTCTGTTTGCTCCGGAGCTCAGTGAAGTTGACTCTAAACACAGCACTCGACTTTTTATAGAGAGTGCTTAAAGGGAGATAAGGCGCAGATAGCGAGGGAGCTGTGGTACTCGGGGCGGAGCAGAAAAATACGAGACAGAAGGATGGGGAAACTGAAAACAGAATGGTTTTTGTAAAGTGTAAATTTTGACAACAAATTTAGTCCAAGAAGCTCTTATTTTTTCAGTCTGAGGAAAGACTTGGTCGGTGATTTAGATGAAGTCTGGTCTGATCAGAGACTCTATAAACAAGTGGACTAAGTGAGTGTGACGCTGTTAAATGTAACGCCCCTGCTCGTCCGCACTATTGATTTAGCAGGGAGCGGGCGCTTAGCAACGCTGTCAATCAAACCGGTTGCTAACGCTAAGAGGAGCGACCTCAGGGAAAGAAGGCCGCGGATTTGTCTGTTATTAAGGTTCAAATCTTGATTTACGGATACAAAAGAGAAATACAAAGAAGTCACCACCAAAAAAAAGGTCACACACGCTAATATTTGTTTTTTTTCTTTGATCACGACACATATTCACTGTGGCATTGTTCCGATTTCGCTTCTGCAATGTCACAAGATTTATTTCCATCCAGTGTTGCATTAATTTTTCACCAAGATGTTGCATTGATGATGGTCGAGTCTGACGCTGCACAAAGCTTCTCCAGCACAAAGATTCTCAGTGGGGTTAAGGTCTGGACTCTGTGGAGGCTCCATGTGTGAAAATGAGTCTCATGCTCCTGAACCTCTGACACTATTTGAGCCTCATGAATCCTGCCACTGTCATCTTAGAATATAAAACCCACTGATGGAATAACCTGGTCCTTCAGTATATCCAGGTGTCAGCTGACCTCATTCTTTGAGCACAGACTGTTGCTGAACATAGACCTGACCAACTGGAGGAGGCTCGGGCCTATTTGCTTAGTTAAATCCAGGTGGTGACTTTTTTTTTGGCCGGGCGGTGTAAAAACACAGGATCATGTAGAGGGTTAATCTGAACATTTAAGACCAAAATGACGAGTCTGACAGCAGCAGTTACAGAGAGAGGGTCCACAGTTTTTCAATAGAAAGCGAACTGGAGACAGAGTCGAAGGAGCTGGAAGTGCACCCAACGCGGTGGCTAGCAGGTTAGCTATGTCCATTTATACATACAGTCTAGGGTCATAATACAATCATTTGAAGGTAGAAGAAATATACGCTGGAAATACCACTGCACGTTAAACAAGATTAAGTTTTCTTTAGTTTAGTTTGTTGAACCAAAATATTTCATCTTTAAATAAAAGTACAACTCGCACAAACGACAGTAGTATCGGGGCGACAGCAGCTGAGTTGGTAGAGTGTTCGTCCATTGATCCGAATGTTGGCCTTAAACAGCATTGGTTGAGCTCAAAAATACCTCGAAGCACATTCTTACTGTGAGCGGACTTGCCTCTGCAGAGATCTGACCTGTAACTCAATCAGATATTAGATGTGTCTCTATATCTGTTTTAAATTCCTCACTATTCTTTCCATACGTTGGTTCTTTAAGTGATAATGAATCTGCTAAAATCATAATTAGGTTGAGCGGTCACATCCACTGACCCACAGGTCGACGGTGCGATTCCAGCTCCCACAGATGAGTCGTTGGGCAAGACACTTCGCCCCCAGTGTCTGCGTACACTGGTGTATGGATGTGTGAGTGAATGTGAGTGGTTCCTTGGTGTAAAGTCCTTTGAAGGTGGAAAAGCGCTGTATAAAACTGTGACCATGTGACCTGAAAGTGGATTAGTTTGCGGCTCTTGCTTATTAAACTGAATGAACGTTATTATTTCCTTTTAGTCTCTATATTGGCCAACAGCCCCAGAGCAAACTCACTATTGCTTATATAATCCCTCGGCTATTTTGAAGATTCATTGCATGTATTAAAAGATATGTACCAAATGAGGAGCGTAGCTTTCTGCCACCCCCATCTGCAAAATCAATTCAGCCCACTGTATCCAGGAAACCAGGAGAGCCCTGTGTTTGCAGAGCATCTTCCTCTGTGACTGTACAGATAATCAAAGGGCCCTCGGATACTTCCTGTGCTATAATTAAACCTCGCTGCCTTTGTCTGAGAAATTGGGTAGAGAGATTTAAAGCTTCCTATCCTTCCTATCTTTTTACTATCTAAAAACATTGTAAAAAATCAAAGGTTTACTGTGAAAACCAGATTTAGAAAGACTTATCCATGTGTTTGTCTCCAGTAGGTTAGACGACTGGAACGGCCTGAGCACCGGCCTCTCCAAACGACGTAAGACAGAACAGAACTGAACCAGGACTGAACCGGGACTGAACCAGGACTAAAACAGGACTGAAACAGGACTAAACCAGAACTGAACCAGGACTAAACCAGGACTAAACCAGGACTAAAACAGGACTGAACCAGGACTAAACCAGAACTGAACCAGGACTAAACCAGGACTAAACCAGGACTAAAACAGGACTGAACCAGGACTAAACCAGGACTGAACCAGGACTAAACCAGGACTAAACCAAGACTGAACCAGGACTAAACCAGGACTAAAACAGGACTGAACCAGGACTAAACCAGGACAGAACCAGGACTGAACCAGGACTGAACTAGGACTAAACCAGGACTGAACCAGGACTAAACCAGGACAAAACCAGGACTAGGACTAAACATGGACTAAACATGGACTAAACATGGACTAGACCAGGACTAGACCAGGACTAGACCAGGACTAAACCAGGACTAAACCAGGACTAAACCAGGACTAAACCAGGACTAAACCAGGACTAGACCAGGACTAGACCAGGACTAGACCAGGACTAAACATGGACAAAACATGGACTAAACATGGACTAAACATGGACTAAACATGGACTAGACCAGGACTAGACCAGGACTAGACCAGGATTGAACCTAGACTAAACATGGAGTAAATATGGACCAGACCAGGACTAGACCAGGACTAGACCAGGACTAGACCAGGACTAAACCAGGACTAAACCAGGACTAAACCAGGACTAAACCAGGTCTAAACCAGGACTAAACCAGGTGAATCAGTGTTTGAGTTTTGTGCAGTTTAAACCTGGATCATTTTTCCTGAAGATGTGACACAGACTCGACTTTGACAAAGTTTAAATCCAGACTCTGGTTCTGTTTAGCTGCTGTGACTGAAAGAGTTTTATTCTGCCTCTTCTCTTTTAATGCTTTATTTTATGATGATCATTTATGTTTTGATTCGTTCCCTTGTGATTTTATCGTCTATAGTCGTCCGTTCTTGTTTCTTTGAGGCTGTGACGTGACTCTGGGCTGGAATAAGAACCATGTGAAATGAGGCTGTAGTGAAACCTGGAGGGGTACAAGAAAACTAATGCAGAGGTTCACTGAGACTGACCAGGTCCAGTCTGCCCTTTGACCTCCCATAATTCACTCTGTTTTCTCCCAGAGTCATGTGGCTTTGATTTGGACAAAAACATGACAGACTACAGGGGTGTGAGGCACAGTATTATGTTATATTATATTATTATTACAGTTTTAGACAAATTATTTTACTGATTTTGTGATGTAAATGCCAGAAAATACATCCAGGGCTGGGACCAGTACGTCTGATTGAGACTGAAGCATCAAAACTATGAATGACACTGTAGTAAACTAAAAATAAACTCAAAATAATTCAGAATTTGTTTTAGATTTAAACATTTTTTGAATATCCAGGCGGTGCTTTGAACTCTAGTTTGCACTTTTGATATTTCTTCACCCTGACGTTGCACAGCTGTGAAGTGACGTCTGTGTAAACCCTCAGTGTGAAAGACAAAAGTAAAATCTGTGAACTTCTGGTCAGATTCCTGCTGGACACGGCCTTATATCTGTCTGAAGAGAGGAGCTAACGACTCTGAAAGTGGAATATGAATGTTCTAAGTATGACTCAGGCACAGTGCACACACAGGATGGAGCTGAAGACTGACTGTAACCACTTTAAACAAAACTGAACCAGGATTTTCCTTTCACCAGGACTAAACCAGGATTAAACAAGGACTAAACAAGGACTGAACCAGGACTGAACAAGAATTAAACTAGGACTAAACTAGGACTAAACAAGGACTGAACCAGGACTAAACCAGGACTGAACCAGGACTGAACAAGAATTAAACTAGGACTAAACTAGGACTAAACAAGGACTGAACCAGGACTGAACAAGAATTAAACTAGGACTAAACTAGGACTAAACAAGGACTGAACCAGGACTAAACCAGGACTGAACCAGGACTGAACAAGAATTAAACTAGGACTAAACTAGGACTAAACAAGGACTGAACCAGGACTAAACCAGGACTGAACCGGGACTGAACCAGGACTAAACAAGGATTAAACTAGGACTAAACTAGGACTAAACAAGGACTGAACCAGGACTAAACCAGGACTGAACCAGGGACTGATTAAACCAGGACTAAACCAGGATTAAACCAGGACTAAACCAGGATTAAACCAGGACTAAACCAGGACTGAACCAGGACTAAACCAGGACTAACAAAGGACTAAACAAGGACTTAACCACGAGTGAAAACCAAAACAGACAGACAGTAATTTAGCTCAAATTAGCCACATAGAAGCAGCGGACGATCTTCATTCCGCCGCCACAATACTCGGTTCTCGATCTCCCAGCAGACGTGATTTTCCCATATACAGGCTGTTTGCTTTTTGCCTTAAGTCATGGGGTCAGGGTTACACAATCCTCGCCTCTAATAGACTGTTAACAGATGACTTGTCACGAAGGCGAGCTCGTTTCATCGCTCAAAACGTGAGGCCGTAATTGTTTTCTTCCAGTGCGTGGCCCCTCCAAAGTTTGCCAAAGTTCACACATGTTTCCGGATGTTGGTGCTTTGGGTTTGGACAGCAGGGAGGCCACATGTGGACGGGCTTTACACGGCCCAGACGGAGCAGCCGAGCGGGAACAACAACAGCCGCGGAGCAGGGATTTCTCATCCACCAATGACGGCGCTAAACTCTGTGATGACTGTACTGTGCTGGAAAGGGCCTGGACCTGATTTGATCCATGTGTTTGGCCAAAATACACCAACGGCACATGATTTTTTTGCCTTTATTCTTACAGGAGGACCCAATGAGAGCACTTAGGTCTCTTTTTTCATGGGTGCCCAGTTTAAAATACAGAAAAAACCAACCAAAAGAAGTCGACGAGTCCATACAAAACATTAAAAAAGGAGCAGGTGTGTGGATAAAAGTTTGTATCGTCTCCAGTTTTGCTTTTTCTTGGAGTGTGTTCCAGTTTTGTGAAGGAAAAACGGCTAAAATCCCTCTTTCCCGTCTCAGTTTCGGCACCGCTCGTCCTTCGCCTTATGCAGTCGTGTGATTAAATGTTCTGGTATCAAATGATGAACAAACAGGTGAGGTTTTCTGACAGGTTTTGAAGTAGTTCCTTATAGATTCGTGTCATACAGAGCTGCATGGAAACCCTAACCCTGGCTCTCAAAGTAGTGGATGACAAAATTTAACCAAGAACTACACCAAAAGACGGTTTGATCTGTCAACTGGGCAAAAGTTTCAGAGTGAAGATGTTTTGCAGCTCATTCAAATACAGGAGCTTCTTCAGTCCTGGTAAAAGACTGGAGCAAATACACCACCAGGCAAAAGTTTTAGACACTTTTTCATTTTTGTTTCTGATTTATCCATCCATCCATTTTCTTCGTCTTATCCGGGGTCGTGGGGGCAGCAGTCTGAGCAGGGACCCTCCCAGACTTCCCTCACCCCAGACACGTCCTCCAGCTCCTCCGGTGGGACCCCAAGGCGTTGTCTGGCCAGAGAGAAACATAGTCCCTCCAGAGTGTCCTAGGTCGTCCAGGAGGCGTCCGGAACTGACACCCGGGCCTCCACGGCTGGTTCCTCTCGACGTGAAGGAGCTGCGGCTCTACTCCGAGCTCCTCCCGTGTTTCTGTTTATTTCCATGATTTTCTTAACCCCCACAAAAAAACTCAAAATAACTACTCATTTTAAATATCCACGCTTTGTTTTGAACCCTGGTTTGCTCTTTTTGTCGTTTCTTGACCCTGACGTGGCACAAATGTGAAGTAAAAACCTTTTCAGGAACTTCATCCAGAAGCTCACGGAGAGAATGACAAAGGTTTGAGCTGTCGACAAAGGAAAGGGAGGAGAAATTTTAACATATGACTAATGCCTAATGATGGAACATGACACACACACGAAGACGGAAATCAATATTTGGACTAAGATCTTGGATTACATGAAATGAATGTTATTAAAAAACCTTTTCCTCGTTTTCTTTACTCCAAAAAAACAGTGAACCTAGTCTTAGTTGAGTTTTTTACTGTTTTACTACATAAATCCACACATCTTGCTTCATATTTCTGATGCAAAGAAAGAAAAAGAAGAACATGATTTTTTGCTTTTCTGATTTCTGATGTGTGTTGCTTAAAAACAATTTAAATTTACATTGAATTTTGAACTTTTCCCTGTTCAAAAAGTGTGTTTTTTCTGGTAAAAATGGGTCCGATCTGTCCTGGGTCTGACTGCGACAGTGTTGCACCAGAGCAGGGAGGTTTAGACCTGGTTGAGATCTCACTTTGTCCTGGTTTAGATCTGATTTAATCCTGCAGTTTGAGTTTGATCCCAGTTCTGTCGTGGATGAGTCATGGATAGTTTAATGCCAGTTTTTGTCTGGTTTAGCGCAGATTATTTTATCCCATTAAATGTAAATCCAAATAAATCCACATTTTATGAGGTAATACTTGATGGATGTGTGTGTAATCCCTCAGTCGCAGGTCGGGCCCTTAGCAAAAGGTTTGAAGTTATGATCCTGTTCTTCAGGTCTGTTTCATGTGGCTGATACAGTGTCGTCAGAGATAAAAACTATATCCACAGGTCTATGGGGACCGCACCTGTGCTGTGTCTCAATCCGACGCTTTAACACTTCGTCGGCTGCTTAACTTCCGTAGCGACAAGGCCCGTCCCATTTCACGCACCCGACGAATACGACCGACAAATGTGCCTCGTGTTTCCATGGAGATGAACAAAGCGTGTATCCGAGCAGACTTCGAACGCTTCTGTTTCCCATCAGGCACCACTCGTGATTCCTGCTATGGGAGAAACAAGGTATATTTTCTTGAAGTTATGTAATACTCGCTACAAATAGGGAAAAAAATCACCTATAACATTATATTTGCCTATTGTTATTCAAAGAGAGACATTAATTCCTTACTTCATTCAATCTAAACAGAAATAAACGACTGCGATGACGACACTTTGACTCTTCTTTCTTCTTCAATAAGATAAGATAAGATGAGCCTTTTTTAGTCTCACAGAGGGGAAATTCCAGTATTGCACCGCACAGTTAAAGAACAGAAGGAAAATGGTACATGCAATAAAACAAGAATAATAGAAAAAAAAAAAAAAAAAAAAAAAATGGACTTAAAAATGAACTAAAAATAGACTAAACTAAAAAAAATAATAAATAAAATATTAAATAGACTTTAATAAAAAATAAAAGTAAAACTGTAATTATTTCGGTTTCATTTTAAACGCTCATTAGTTAGCGGCCGTCACGGTTGCTAGGCGACGTAACGTAAGCGCACAGACAGTGGTTGATGCTCCGTGGTGTTGGCCTGTCCCATTTCAGCACGGCCACAGAGGTTCACCCTTCGTCAGCCGGGTCCTTCAAACGGTACTTCAAAGTGTGCAAAAGTCGAAATGAGACACGGCGCCAATCTCTGACGTGCAGCGGCCATTTTGAATCAGAATGTCAAAAACCTAGTGTCCCTTGTACTTTAATAAACCTGTCCTAGGGTTTTTATCCGACAGACACCAAACTGAGGCAGCCACATCAGGACAAATCCGGGATCAGAAGCTGTTAAAACAATTTACACAACCTCACAGTGTGGTCATGACGAGCTTTTAACGAAGCCGCCATTTTGAGAGCATAAAAATCCTGGTAGCATTTGCAAACATCATCGGATTGAAACAGACAAAACAGAAGTAGCGATTGTGTATTTTGATGAATTGTACATAATGATATCTTTGAAAAAGGCTCTCCAGCGCCCCCTCACTGTTAAAATTGGACCAAAACATGTATGTCCAATGTGGTCAGAGGTAATTTCTTATCAAATATGAAGCTCAAACACCCGTCTACAGTCACAGGAGGGTCCTTTATCACTGCTTGCGGTTTTAATTCTGAGTTTATTTTGTGTTTACTGCATTCCACATGTGTCATTCATAGTTTTGATGCCTTCAGTGAGAAATAATCACGGAAAGAGCCGTGTCAGAAGTGAAGAAGCTCTTTGACTGAGCGGAAAAACGTCTTCACTCTGACACTTTTGTCCAGTTGACAGATTAAACACTCTGTCGCTGTACTTCTTGATGGTTAAATTTTGTAAGCCGCCTCTTTGAGCCCATTCCCATGCATCAAGCGCCGCGGTGGGCTCCTCCCTCTCTCAGTGTGCAGGGGCAAAGGGGGCGGAGCTTCACCTTTTTCTATAGCCCCAAAGCAAACAGGCCATAAAGGGGCCCGGGCTCGCTCCTATTACAATGTAAATGAGCCCCACTGTTTTCAGAGGAGGGGGCGCTGTGGAGGTCTCCAGGGGCCCGCCCACAGCTCTATACTGGGGTCACACATGCACACTCACACTTAGAGTCAGGGTTGCCAGGTTTGTTTCTTTAGAGCAACTTGGGCTGCTATTTTTGGGAAGCGACAAGTTGTGGTTTTTTGGGGGTTTTCCTCTCAAGAAGCACAATATTCATCGAAAACGACTTAATAAAAGACACGAAATCTGCTCACTTCTGCGTTAGAAAACTGCGGAGTCCAATGGGGGAGCCGTGTAGCTGTCAGCGCCCCCTACGGGTAGCTGCACGTCACACTAGCGAGTAGCAGATTTCTTTCCGTTTGTACCAAAATGACGACGCAACTCTGACGAAGAGAATAAGAAATTAAAACTGAAGAAAGAAGTGTGTGCGTTGTGGTGGGCGGGGACCAGTGGAGGTGAAAACGAGGGTTTATCTGCAAAATGGCGTCTTAAAAATAAATGATTAAAGATTGTTCAAACATGCACGAATCACTCCAAATACAACTTCAGAGAATAAACGAGAACAAACAACTATAGCATGGTTAAAAGCTCTGAAAGGTGCATTTTCAGTGCGTTTTCTGTCTTAAAATAAGTAAATTTAAGCTCTTTTTAGGTCTGTGACACAATAACAGACCATATAATGACTTAAATACAAGCTGTTAATGTTGTAAAGCCGTTTCTGATGCTAAATATGTCATTAAAACTCAGTAATAGTTGTCGTCAGCACTGAGACACACCGAGACTCGCCACAATAACATATTCTGAAGATATACCACGGAAGAAAATATAGACGATAAGTGATAATATTGAAACGATGATATCACAATAACTATAAGAAATAAAATAAATAAAACATAAACTTATTCCAAATGGAGAATATTGACATGAGCTGCAATAAAAACAGCAAAATGAAACACTTTTGTAGTTGTTTTATTTTATTTCGCCAATTTGTGTGGAGCTGGAGTCGCTTATTTTGGGATTTTTTGGGAGTTTTTTTTTTCAGCCCAGTCGCTTATTGCTCTCTGTAAATCTGGCAACCCTGCTCCAGATCTGGATAAAGAGCTCAAGGCCTGTCACAGTGTCAGCCCATATTAGACCACGGGCTGCTGTGGGTGTGCAGGCAGGCGGAGCACTTTTATATAGCACCACACACACACGCACACACACACACACACACACACACACACACGCACACACACACACACACACACACACACACACCCCGCCTGGGTCCACTGCTGATTCACACAAGAACCACAAAAGACATCCCGTCCAGCGCTGAAAAGACAAACATGGCCGACACTTCCGACATCAGGCGCAGCGGGGAAACCGAACAAAGGGTTAAATGATGTTGGAGAAGTTGTGCCCCAGTTACTACTCCCAGAAAACACGAGCAAAAACACGTCTGCAACTGTCTCTAAACTTCGATGTTTGGTGATAATATCAGTATTAGTGATATTTTTCCAGATATTAGTATTGGTGCAACTTAAAGCGCTCCTATTACGCTGTTTTCTGATCTGTTCTAATGTTGTTTCCTCGTCACAAAAAAGACCTGGAGCTGTGTTTTGTTTCATTCACACATGTTTAACACTCTATTCCACCTTGTGATGTCATCATGTGGTAAAACAGGAAGTGCTCCGATGTGTTTTTATACTCCACACGCCTTCATTTCTAGAATCATTTAGGACGATTTCAGGTCTGGAACTGCCAATCTACCACTGAACTAAAGGAGCTGTGAACTTGAAAATTACCACTTCATGACATCACAAGGTGGCACGGAGCATTCTGAGGTTTGTAGATGTAGAGAGAGGTTGCTCAAACATGTGCGAATGAAACGAAACACAACTCTAGGTCTGTTTTTGATGAAGTAGCAGCATTATAACCTCACAAGAGTCAGTTTTGTGTCATATAGGACCTTTAACAAAATAAATGTGTACTTTTTACTTTTACTTCACTACATCTGAGAGCTACATGTTTGAGCAGGACTGAAAAGTAAAAGTATTTTTATTATAGCCTGACAGCTGCTGAAAAGCCTGAGGGTTTATTTTTAACACGTTCACAGTTTGAGCAAAACAAAAATGCAGCAGATACTTGACGTTAGAATCAATATTAAAACAAGAAACAAGACACTGGACAACTGCATCGACTGCAAAAAAAAAACTCAGCACTGGAGCATTTGTGTCCTCAAGTCTCACCATTTATCCAGAGTTAGGACTGACATCAGGGAGCAAGAAGGAGTTTGCATGTTCTCCTCATGAACGAGCCTAAGAAAAATGTCTATTAACAACCAAACATTGTCTCCGTTTTGTCTAGAATGTTCCACAGTATCACGGTAAACTGCTACACACTGGTCCCTGGTTTATTGTTTTAAAAATAACCCACAATAGGTGAAATCCGCGAAGTATCAGCTT
The DNA here is from genome assembly GCA_019594935.1 of Periophthalmus modestus. Classification (NCBI taxonomy): domain Eukaryota; kingdom Metazoa; phylum Chordata; class Actinopteri; order Gobiiformes; family Gobiidae; genus Periophthalmus; species Periophthalmus modestus. The sequence goes on along the minus strand of JAIEZT010001214.1, from coordinate 2,341,498 downwards.
TATTTTTTACAATTATTCTCTATGTTTCTTGTCTGTAAAACCCCTCACCACACACTTTATACACTTTTCTCACACAGGCATTAACATTTTCTCACATTTCTCTCTTGTTTAAACTCTCTCAAAGTTCAAACCTTCGTCGGTGCCTTTGTCGGTGCAGAACGTTTCATCGACATTGTGGGTTTTGTCGGGGAGAAAACGTATTTATTTATTTATTTCAGGGACACTGCACATTAATAAACATTTACATGTAAATGTGCCAGAATTAGCCCGAGGGCTATTTTTCATCTGTCGTCCCGGGCCAGATGTAAAATGCCAACCTGTTGGAAGTAAAATACAGTAGAATAAAAACAAGGTTATTATTTACACTCTAAAATCATACAACTCCATTCTTAGTCATAAAATCACATTCAGCCACATACATTCATTTTCAGCCACAAACACAACATACCATTGTCTACATACACACACACAGACACAAACAGACATACAACAAAACTCAAACACAGGCAGGATGGAGACAGGGGCATCGAGAGGTGGATGTTAGTGGTGACAAGACTGATTTTCAATTAACCATTTCTTTAACTGTAATTTAAATGATGTGTAAGTGGGAAGACTTCTGATTGTGGTGGGGGTGGTGTTCCAGTCATGGGGTGGTGTTCCAGTCATGGGCAGCTTTCACAGAGAAGGTGGTTTGGCCAAAGAGACTTTTTCTGAGTGGGATGATGCAGTCCCCTCTCGATGCCCCTCTGGTTTGTTTGTGGTCAGAGGTCCTGATGTGAATAAACTGTGTGTGAGTGGAGGAGATGACAAGCCATGAATGATTTTATATGTGAGACAGAGATGAGCGTATTTGACCATGTTTTCCCAGTTCAGTAGATTGTGTTTTTTGGACGATTGGACAGTGGCGATAAGAGTGTGGTTTCCGATCGAGAGTTTGATGGTCCGTTTTATAGAGAGAGTGGATGGGTTTTAGAGCTGTAGAAGTTGAGTGAGACCAGACAGTGAGACAGTAAGTGATATGTGAAAGTATCATGGAATGTATGAACATTTTGGCTGACTGTGTGGACATTTGAGGTCGAATGTGTCGAAAATTGCTGAGATTAAATTTGATGCGATTACTGATGATTTTTATGTGGGATTTGAAAGTGAGTTTTGAATCAAGGGTGACACCGAGGTATAACTTGCAAACATACAGCACTTCAGAGTCACACTGAGATCCAACATTTATGTAAATTTGTCTGACACATTCTGTACTGTACAGGAGACACGGAGGAGACTGATGGACAATGGTCTACAGTCCCTCAGCCAATCAGGACGCAGGACACAATGGTCTACAGTCCCTCAGTCAATCAGGACGCAGAACACAATGGTCTACAGTCCCTCAGCCAATCAGGACGCAGAACACAATGGTCTACAGTCCCTCAGCCAATCAGGACGCAGAACACAATGGTCTACAGTCCCTCAGCCAATCAGGACGCAGAACACAATGGTCTACAGTCCCTCAGCCAATCAGGACGCAGAACACAATGGTCTACAGTCCCTCAGCCAATCAGGACGCAGAACACAATGGTCTACAGTCCCTCAGCCAATCAGGACGCAGAACACAATGGTCTACAGTCCCTCAGCCAATCAGGACGCAGAACACAATGCATGTTCATACGATGTAAAAAAGCATGTAAAAGTGCACTACAAAAAATCCACAAAACAGCGAAACCGAGAAAAGTGAACCATGATATAATGAGGGACAACTGTGTACCCATAGAGATGATGTCAGGTCAGTTACGAGTCAGAACTGTGGAGAAGCAAGCCCATTTATAGTCAGAATGTATGATTTTCAAGGTAATTTTTGTGCACATTGTATTTATGGAAGCATGGGATCAGATCAAAGGCTTCAGTTGGTGTCTCCTGTGTCACATTTGGACTTTTTAAGTCCCCAAAACAAATCAACATTTCATTTTCGCCTGGATTTGTGAGTTTAAATCCCTTCAGCGTAATATTTATTCAAGCTGGTGGAGTCCTGCACTAGAAATGCAACTAAACGACGCTTTAGTTGTAGTAGCGTTTCCGTTTAAGTCGAAATCTTGAGAATTTGGGGAATGTTTCAGCGCTAAAATATGATATAAAGTCGGTTGGTTTGGTCCAATGTTCAACGAGTCAACACGGCACGATTCTCTGGGAAGCTTTAAGACGTCTCTGTCTCAGTAGAACTTATTTGCTGAACCCAAACGACGACGGAGGCACCAACGGCAACTTCCAGACTAAGGTGAATACAGCGTCTGGTGGAGCGAGCGGCGCAAACCACATCAGAGAGAGCGAAAGAAAGAGAGACGCACAATTAGCGGCGAGGTCCCAGCCTGCAGACAAAAGACACACAGCTCTTATCTCCGCCCACTCAGCCCTCTCAATAACTTCACAACCCGGGGCAGAAGTGCAGGCCAGCGAGCGAGAGGAGGGCATGTGCTCGGGTTCGGACTTTATCAGCTCCTGTGGGAGAAACTTCAGTGTTGTGTGTGTCGTTTTTCTGCTGAAGATGCGCAGTAAGAAGTGTTTCACCACGCTCGTCTTCGTCAGATCCTTCAGTCTCACAGGAGGCTGGAGGTGACTCTGTTTCGTCTGAGGTTTTAGTTCACACGTGGATTGTTTGATTGATTGTTTCGTACCTGTGCTCTACTAACGTAAAGGTCAAAGGTCCCTGTTCCTGCCTCGTGCCTCGCTCTTTCCCTCCCTCACCTGTCTGAACCTGGAGCTGGGTGGAGTTCCTGGCTCCTCCCCTGCACACCTGGAATCCATCTACATCAATCACACCTGCGGAGGATAAGAGGAGCCAGGACTCTACACTCGGGGTCAGATCGTCCGTGTCCCTGCTTGTCTTCGTGTTCACATCCTGCTCCGTGGACCAGCTCTGCACTCCCGCCTCCGACCCGGTTTCCCCGCACCGGTATTGTTCTCGTCTTCGTCCCTGCACCCACGTCTCGCCCCTGGACCTGGGCACATTTTTTGGTCCCTCCAGCCCGAACATCACAACATTAACCTCCTCAGACTCGAGCTCTTTCATGGGTTCATTCATTTCTCTTCATTCCTTCATTTCTCTTTGTTATTTGAGGACATTTGTTCTATGTTTTAATCATTTTGAATAATGATTTGCAAAAATTATTAAGAGCCTGAAACACTGTGGAACATTCTCCGCAAACAGACATTTACAGTTAAAATAATGCAGGGAAAACAAGGGAATTACGCTTTTTATCTCCATGGAGACCAGCCTGTGACACCACCAGGCCAAGTTACATGCGCAGGTCAGATCTGTGGAGAGGCGAGCCTGGTAAGAATCTGTTTTTCTGTTAAAATAATGCATGCAAAATAAAGAAAATTTGATTTATTTATCTCCATGGAGACCAGCAGGTGACCCAGACAGACCAAGTTACATGTGCAAGTCAGATCTGTGGAGAGGCGAGCCTGGTAGAGATGCGTGTTTTTCAGTTAAAATAATGCAAGGAAAACAAGGGAATTCATCTGGAACCTCATTTTTGTGCCTCTTGTACAAAGCTTCCCGTTTAAATGAGGTTAAAAACAGCAGCTGCTCACAGTTGTGGAGCTGCGTAACAAAGGTGATTCTGGAGATGAGTCTGATTAAAGTTTTTTTAATGGACTTTGAAGCACAGAGAGGCGCTTCTGTGCGACAAAACAAGGATTTCAGACTTTGGATGTTTTATTTTACAGCTGCACAATAATATTAGCTTTTGATTTGTGGTATTTTGGCTTCGCTAGTCTCGTTATATTCGCACAAAATGTCAAACTCGTCGAGAATTTAGAGGTTTGAAATGCTCCCCACAAGACAACAATGTGAAGTATGGATTTCCCGCTCCGAGCCGTGACAATAGTGAAATACAGAGTTGTTTTGCTGCTTCTGAAACTCGCACGTTCACGCTGCTCTGGCCTTTTTCTGCGTCTGCGTCTGTGTCTGCTGAGATGTTCCCAGACTCGGCGTGTTCACAACGTTCATCATTTTTAATAGATGATCTCACAAACACCGGGGAATCGTTCTTCCGGATTCGGGAATGGGAGTCGGAGTGTAAAAATGTCCTTCTGGATGACTGCAGCCAAACCGCTCCACCATGTTAAACTGTGACTTAACTTCAGATCCTCAGAGTGACGTGATGTTTAACTCGGAGCGTCCTCCAGTCTCACTCGCTTCTTCTGTTGTTTTCTGGACTTTTCTAGCGACTTTTACTTATTTAAACATGTTAAATATACTTTATATTTTATTATATTGTGTTTTATCTTCATTATTCAGTTATTTTTACCGGGAAATGTTGTTTTCTACAGAGGGACGTCAGTCTGGTCACTGCTTCATCCACTGTGTCTGTGTGAGGACAGGAACGAGGGAGCACGGAGTCAGAGAGGGAAGGAAGGAAGGAGGGAGGGATAGAGAGGGAGAGAGAAACATGGAGGAAAAAGAAGAGAGAGAAACAAAGAAACAAAGCGAGCAAAGGAAATAGTAAGAGAGAAACAGGGGAAAGAGGGAGAGAAAGAAATAAAGAAAAGGAGCAAGTACGAGAGAAAAAGGGATAGAGAGGGAAAGAGAGAAAGAAAGGGAGGGAGAAAAGGAGCAAAGGAGATAGTAAGAGAGAAACAGAGAGGGAGAGAGAAGGGGGCAGTTAGGGAAAGAGAGAGGAAGGGTGAGATGTAGGGGAGAAAGAGTTAAAGAGATATGTGAGGGAGGGGTGGAGGGAGAAAGAGAGGGAGGGAAAAAGAGAGATAAAGTCAGATCATAAGAGAAAAGCAGAGAGCAAAAAAGAGAGCGAACGGTGAATAGAGAGAGTGAAACAGAGAGAGGGGAGATGGAAGGAGAGAGAAAGAGATGTGTGAGAAAGAGAGATATAAGGAAAGAGACAGGTGGAGGGAGAGCAAGAGGGGGAGATAAAGAGAAATCATGAGAGAAAAACAGGGAGGGAGAAAGAGTGAGTGATACATAGGGAATGAAATAGAGAGAGGGAAGAGGGAGAGAGAGAGAAAGAGATATGTGAGAAAGAGAGAGAGAGAAAAGGAGAGAGATGAGGGGGTGGAGGGTGGAAGGGAGAAAGAGAGCGAGAAATAAAGAGAAATCATGAGGGAAAAACAGGGAGCGAGAAAGAGGGAAGGATGGATAGAGAGAGTGAAAGAGAGAGGGAGAGAGAAAAATGTGTGAGAGAGAGATAAAGAGGGAGGGATGGATAAAGAGTGAAATAGATGGAGGGAGAGAGAAAGAAATGTGTGAGATAGAGAGATAAAGAGAAAGAGACAGGGGTGGAGAGAGAAAGAAAGAGGAAGAGAGAGGGGGGGAGGGAGAGAGACAGAGGTGGAGAGAGAAAGAGAGGGATAAATAAATAGATAAATAGAGATAGAGAGTGAGCGTCAGGTGCAGCCCGGGGCGTCACAGGCTCAGACACAGATGAACGAGTGAATATTTGGAGACGACCTGCTCGGCTCAGTCGTCTCATTATTATGTGAGAACACGGCTCAGAAATGACACTTTGATTATTGACTTTCGCCGCGGCGAGTAGCGACCTGCGGAGACGCGTCGCCACGGCAACGTAAACCGAATCTACAGAGTAATGAAGACTGACGCACTTTTGGATGTATTTATTCAAACCTTTTCTCCCGTGTCGCTGTGGGTCACGTGGCGCCGGGCCTCAGGGCGACGCTTAGAGCTTCACCTTCATCCATGTGATTCTAGTGAAGGTGGAGTTTAAAAACACAGTGGAGCACTTCCTGTATCACCACATGATGACATCACGAGGTGGAACAGAGTGTTTTCAGTTTGAGAGAAGAACTCAGCCTAAATCTGCAGGGTTTGTGTGTTAAACATGTGAATGAAACAAAACACATCTCCAGGTCTGTTTGTGACGAGGAAACAACATTAGAACAGATCAGAAAATAGAGTAATATGGGCCTTTAATGAATGACCTCTGCCAAGGCATTAAGGCATTGCGTGATGATAAAGTCCTGCTCACACTTAGACTGGGACCATGGGTCTTGTGGTTTTAGGGCAGAGCCATAAGATCCTTTAAACAGCAGTGTGGCCCCTGTGTCCATGACTCCACCTGAACCTGAGCTACAGCCACCGGCTCTGACTGCATTCTCTCTCCCCTCTCTCTCTCTCTCTCTCCTTCTCCTCTCTCTCCCTCTCTCTCCCTCTCTCTTCTCTCTCTCTCTCTCTCTCTCTCTCTCTCCCTCTCTCTTTCACTCTCCCTCTCTCTCTCTCTCTCACTCTGTCTCTATGTCACCTGCTTCCATTTCTCCTCTTTTTCCTCTTGACCTGTCCCTCTCTCACACTCACTCTCCCTGTGCTCTCTTTCCACCTCTTTCTCTCACATTCTCTCTATCTCTATCTTCCTATTTTCCTGTGCCTCTCTCTCTTACACTCTCTGTCTCATCCTCTCCGTCACCCTCACTCTCTGTTTCTCACTCTCTGTCTCTCACCCTCTGTGTCTCATGTCTCACTCCGTCTCTCATCCTCTCACTCTCTGCCTCTCACCCTCTCACTTTGTCTCTCACCCTCTGCCTCACCCTCTCACTCCGTCTCTCATCCTCTCACTCTCTGCCTCTCACCCTCTGCCTCTCACCCTCTCACTCTGTCTCTCACCCTCTCACTCTCTGCCTCTCACCCTCTCACTCTGTCTCTCACCCTCTCTCTCTCACCCTCTCACTCTCTGCCTCTCACCCTCTTACTCTCTCACCCTCTCACTCTGTCTCTCACCCTTTCAGTCTCTCACCCTCTCACTCTCTGCCTCTCACCCTCTCACTCTGTCTCTCACCCTCACTGCCTCACTCTCTCTCTCTCACCCTCTCAGTCTCTCACCCTCTGTCTCTCACACTCCCTTTCACCCTCACTGCCTCACTCTCTCTCTCACCCTCTCATTTTCTCTCTCTCACACTCACCCTCTTACCCTCACTTTCTCTCTCACCCTCTCTCTCTCCTTTATAGATATATATCTTTCTCTCATTCGTCCGTCCATCCCCCCGCGCTCTCTCGTTCCTCCTCTTTCTCTCTCAAGTTCTATCTCTCTCTGTCTTCCTGTTTTCCTCTGACTCTTTCTCTAGGTCGACTCCTCTCCTTCCTCTCGCTTTCCCCTTGACCTTCTCTTTTCCTCTGTCTTTTCTGTCATCCTGTTTTCCTCTGACTCTCCTTCTCTTTTTGAGTTTTGATCCAGTCGTTCTGTCGTCTCACTGTCTGTCCTCTGCACTTGTACAAATAAACTCTCTTTTTTTTAATGAATCACGATGCACAGATTAACTCTGTTCTACCAATTTTTTAAAGCGGAGGTATTACGCAAAATCTACTTTTTGGAGCTTTCTCCCATGTTATATCCTTGTTCCCTCATCAAAAACATGTCTGAAGTTGTTTTAAATGTCATCCATGCATGTTTGAGTCATCTAGCGATCTCTCCGGGGCCCTATTCAAACTCTCCTTACGGTTAGCTGTGAGATTTGTCCAAAGCTCCGCCCACAACCCATAAATATGCAAAAACATGCTACAAAACTGTACCTACAACTTCACAAACCTGGTGTGATGTGCAGTAGTTTCATTAATGCTGATTGTGATGTGTTAGCGCTGCGAAGGGGGCGGGGCTTTGGACTCAGAGCAGCAAAAATGAAAGTGAAACTAAAAAAATAACATGTTACTATGTTGTTTTTGGGCAAATTTAGCATTTTCGAAACAATAAAAGAAAAGATGGAGATGTAAATATGTTAATACCTCCTCTTTAAGCTCTGATACCTCGTCCTTCCTCGGTTTCTTCGTTTCGTCCGAGTTCCTTTAAGTTGGAAGCAGAAACACCTGTTGAAAAGCCGGTCGCGCCTCGTCCTCGTCGCTCTGTCTCGCCGCTTGTAGCACAGGTAATAATAAAAGCGCTTTTGTAAAAATAAATCCTGTCTTTGCGCCCGCAGCTGTTTTCTTCCACCTCTCCACCAGATGTTGCCTGAACACATTTTAATTGGCTGTTGCAAGTTGTTCCAAAGTGTTTTTTTAATTGAAAAGTGTCACTCCGCAGAGCCAAACACGATCGGCGAGAATCGAGGAAACACTTCTGATTCCTCCCGTGTTTATGTTGTGCGTTCTGTGGTTTGGCCTGGATTAAACGTGTAATGAGAGAGTTTGAGATGCTGGCAGCGTTATCAGAAAGTGCAGATGTAAAGGGCCCCGGGCGTGACTCACATGTGAGTTTTTTATATTGTGCTGTTGTTTAAACTCCTCTGACAGCTGCTGTGAGACTGAGGGGAACTCCGCTTTAAACCTGCGAGAGGCGCTGTCCCGTCTGCTCTGTCCTGGTCAGTGACGTGTGTGAGGTTCATGAGGCTCTGATGTGTCACAGTCAGATTTACAAACATCAGGTCCGTTTCTCTCCCAGTGACTTGGGGCCAGAATAAAAAAGAATTTCAAAATAAAAGTTCCGAAGTCCATATGAAATAGCTCTAATAGAATGAAATAAAAGCTGTTTTTTATATTGTTTTTTATCCTTATTCTGGTTCCCCAATTTTCAGTGGATTAAAGTCATTAAATTTCTTACCATTTTGTACATCTCTGTTTGAAAAAGCGAGTCTTTCGTCCCGTCGTCTGGAGCAAAAAGCTCCCATTTAGCTCCTTTAATTTAGTGCTTGGTCTTGTTGGTCTCTAGTTTAGAAAACTGCTTGAGCTTTAATCTGTATCTTCCTCCATTTAAAAGTAGGGCCAGACAGAGAAAAAAAGTGAATTGCTAAAGTTGACTTGCTAACTCTAAATTGTAGTTTAGGCCCCTATTCTACGGGAGTTACAAGAATCCCTGGGCCCACGAGCGCCCCCTAACATGAGGCAGGGTAACTGCGTGCCTCACCCGGCGCCTTTTCACTGCTGCTATAATGTGCTCAGCTCTTAAAGGGTTAAAACATCACCTGAGCTACAGCACAGTCAGTCCATGTGAGGCACGAGCGGCCTGTGCCTCACCGCGCGTCTCTTTTCAGGATTTCAACGGTAAACGTAAAAATTTAGCGATTTTGAGTAAAAAAAAATAATAAAATTGCAAAGTTAAATAGAAAATAAATAAATAATACAAATATCGGAATATATATATATGATATATCTATATTCCTACACACACACTCATGCGCATGTGCGTGTGTGTGTGTGTGTGCTCATATATATCCTTATATATATATCTCTATATATATATATATATATATATCTGTCTCATATATATATATATATATATCTATATTTATCTCTGTGTAATGTTTCTATCCAGCCACTGTGATCTCTCCTCGGACGCCTCTCCTGACCCTCTCACTGCTCCTCTCTGCTCCTATCTCTCTCTCTGTCTGGCCTGACACTCTCTTCTCTCTGTTTCTCTCTGTCTCTTGATTCAAACAGCTCCTGAGGCTCCTCACGACCCCCTCACTGCCCCTCACGGCTCCCTCACGGCTCCTCACGGCTCCTCACGGCTCCTCCCGGCTCCTCACGGCTCCTCACGCTCACTCACATGTGTCACACTCTTCCTGGGAAAGTTTTTTCCATGAACAAGTTTAGTTAAGGTCAGGAATTTATAAACAGATCTACTGAATGAAGGAAGACTCCAGACCTCTGCTAAGGCATGACGCATCACACAATAATAAAGTAATGCTCACACTGACACTGGCATCGTGCGGTTTTAGAGCAGATCCATTAACCTAAAAAGTCTTTTTATATTAAACCTTCATCCTCTTCCTCCATGACGGCTCTCCCTCGAGCGTGATGAGTGTCACCAGTACATATGTGTATATTTATATAAAAGCTTACACAGAAGGATTCTCACAAAACCTGAACTGACGAGAATCCATCTTGGTGGGTGGACCAATCACAGAGCAGCATTGAGGTTTGGGCGGAGTCAAAGGCAAAGTCCCCAAGTGAACCAAAACAAACATGGCAGCGCTGACGGATGAGCTGCACTATTTTAGCCTCAGTATGGACGGTCGTGTTTGTGAAAGGTGCAGGTCAGAGCTCTGTGCATCTGTGACTCGGGCTGAGCTTTTCTCTCATACTTATTTAAAACTTATCTTATTCATTTTTCTCATTTTGAGGTTTTATACAGCACCTTCCACCTTCAAATCACTCACATCTCTTTATATCAAGGAACCACACACACATTCACACAGACACTGGGGGAGAGGTGGGTTAAGTGTCTTGCCCAAGGACCAGTGGATCTGAGCTGGCTTCAAACCACCAACCTTCAGATGAGTGGACAAACGCTCTACCAACTGAGCCACCGTCGCCCTGATACAGCCCGGGTTCGATGCAGTGGGACTTTTCTTCTTGTGAGTTGGGTTAAATTGGCTAAGTCTGTTCAAAATAAGGTTTAATTAAACTCACAAGAAGGATAACCTCAACAGGAAACACTTTTTTTCTATTTGCCTTATAAAGTGAATGTCCTGAAATGTCCCATCAGCCCCGGGGTCATGTTACAGTAATGACGGAGCGAATCCCGTTAGTTCTGAATCATAACGAGGCCTGTTCACCCACATATGAGTCCGCGCTGAGTGTAAAGGGATCGGCGATGCCTCAGTCAGGACGTGTACACGCTTGTACCTCACACCAGCGGGGCAAACAACACAGCACACAGACTCGGGGACAAGGAATTGTGGGAAATTTCAGATTCAAAACATCATCCATCATTTACAGCGGTGAGAGTCATGTGCCCGAGCGCTACTGTGTACTCTGGAAATACTGTAGCGTGAGTCATTTGTGTTTTTTTGAGAGAATCTGGCCTGGATATCAAACAGCCTGCGGTTATAAAGCTGGCGGACGCTCACATGAAATGATCAAGTGTTTGGCGGATTTATATTTAACTTGAGGTAACTCGCTAATTGATACTAAAACTAGACACTGGTACGAAGAGATATTATAGCTTATATAAAGAAGTGGGCTAACGGAGTGTAGCGTCACCCACATCGAGGCTAGCAGTTATACAAGTTTTGTAATTCTGACCGCAAGTATCATAGCAACCAAAGAGCCAATCCAGAGCGAGGATGTTAAAAGTACCGTATTTTCCAGAGTATAAGTTGCCCCAGCCAAAAAATGCATAATAATGAAGGAAAAAAAAACACATATTATTTGCATCTGAGTATAAGTCGCACCTTCGACCAAACTATGAAAAAAAGTACGACTTACAATCCGAGAAATATGGTAACTGCACCGCGGGTTTAGCGAGGGAGCAGGCGCTGTTGGGAACGCTACCGGGAGTGACCTCGGGGAAAAAAGGCACCTTATTTGTCCCCAGGATCATGTAGAGGGTCAATACGAACATTTTAAGACCAAAATGACGAGTCTGACAGCAGCAGGTACAGAGAGAGGGGCAACGGTTTTTCAATAGAAAGTGAATTGGACCCAGATTTGATGGAGGCAGAAGCACGCCCATGATCATCCTCATTGGTTAAAAAAAGCGGTTAATTAATTATCATTGTTAAATACCCAATTGATCCCCGTAAATCAAGATACGAACATTAATAACAGACAAATCAGACGTCTTCTTTCCCCGAGGTCGCTCCCGCTAGCGTTAGCAACAGGTTTGATTGACAAGTTGCTAAGCGCCCACTCCCTGCTAAACTCGCTCCGGATTGGCTCTTAGGTTGCAATGATACTCACAGTCGAAATTCAGCCAAAAACAGTGACGTCACACTCCTAGTATTGTACTTTTGTTTTAGTTTTTGACCATTTTCAAAACTTTAAACCGACTAAATGTACCAAATCTAATGAACGACATGTGGGATTTAAACCCACACTCGACTGAATATGAAGAATGTCATTTTCTGAGCAGGAGGACAGGTAAACACCGGGGCGTTGCTTTGGCTGATGTTGCACTCGGGCTGAGATTGTATCGACTCTGAAGCGTTTTATAGATTCATATTTGCAGAAGGGTTTTTTCTTTTACTGTAATGTCGTCCTACAGAACTGCTGAAGACGGCGATTAATTCATTTTTACATCAGGCCTGTGTGTAGGCGAGACATTAAAAAAGCTAACCAAAAAGTTAATTAAAAGTATTCTTTCTAATCGAAGGTCCATCTTAAAAACGTGACTCTCATATTGTCGTAGACTGAAGTTTTTGGGATGTGTCAGTTCTCTTGGTTAATGCAGAAATAAAACATAAATGTTTAATCTTATGGCTTTGTGTTTTTGGAGATGAATCGGAACCACTTTCTTACACTTCCGGCTCCATCAGATCTGGCCCCAATTCACTTTCTATTAAAAAACTGTGTCTCTCTCTCTGTACCTGCTGCTGTCAGACTCGTCATTTTGGTCTTAAATGTTCGTATTAAACGGCTCTACATGATCCTGAGGTTTTTATTTCACTATTTTGTCCCTAAATCAAGTGTGAAATCTCCTGTATCATGTAAAATGGATTTAAGTGAGGTTTATTACACATGTTTCCTCCTCAAAAACAGACCTGGAGTTGTGTTTTGTTTCATTCACATGTTTGAGTAACACTTTTATTAGTCTGTAACGTCTCCAAAGATCAAAACGCTGTTTTCCACCTTGTGATGTCATGAAGTGACATGAAGACTAAACCAGGACTAAACCAGGACTAAACCAGGACTAAACCAGGACTAAACCAGGACAAAAACAGGACTAAAACAGGACTAAACCAGGACTAAACCAGGACTAAACAGGACTAAACATGGACTAAACCAGGACTAACGGGACTAAACCAGGACTAAACATGGACTAAACAGGACTAAACATGGACTAAACTAGGACTAAACATGGACTAAACCAGGACTAAACCAGGACTAAACCAGGACTACACCAGGACTACACCAGGACTAAACATGGACTAAACATGGACTAAACATGGACTAAACATGGACTAAACAAGGACTAAACATGGACTAAACATGGACTAAACATGGACTAAACATGGACTAAACCAGGACCAAACCAGGACTAAAACAGGACTAAACCAAGATTGAACCAGGACTAAACCAGGATTAAACGGACTAAACATGGACTAAATATGGACTAAATATATGGACTAAACATGGACTCAAAATGCTCTGTTCCACTTTAAATATGTCACTAAACATGGACTAGTTTTCACTAAAGCTGGGACTAAATTAGGACTTTATTGGCAGTTCAGAAATGATCCAAATGATTTTAGTGAAGGTGTGTGTGATGTCACAGAAGAAAGAGTGTTTTCCTGTTTGAGAGAAGTACTCAGCCTAAATCTGCAGAGTTTGTGTGTTAAACATGTGTGAATGAAACAAAAAAACACAACTCCAGGTCTGTTTGTGTCGAAGAAACAACATTAGAACATGGACCAGAAAACAGCGTGACACGAGCCCTTTAACTGACGTCGCTGGAACGCTCCCGTCCCATAATACCTGTTGTTTCTTCCATTATAGCTCCACACACAGCAGTGAGAAAGCCCAATTCAGCTTTGTGTAATAGAAACAGACCAATCAGCAGCTCTGAGCCAGGAACCGGCTCTTAGTGGGATGAGGAATCGCTCTGCTCTGGCCGCTGTCCCAGCCGCACATCTGAATATCACGACGCCATAATTGTTTTGAGAGCCCCTGTCGAGAGCTGACATTTCATTTTTCATATCTCTATAGCGCAGTGTATGTTCTGCGGGTAAGAAAGTGTGATCCACTCAAAACGGCGGGACGTATAATAAAAGACACGCTAGTTGGAGTTTTAATATCAGCACGCACGGGGCTATAGGAGAACCGGAGCACGAGGAAACAGGAGGGATTGAGGTTTAGGGAAAATATGGCAGCGGTATAAAGAGGGAAAAAGTATAAAATGTCATTACGCAACACAGACATGAGAGCTGTGAGGTATCCATGGCAGCACATGTAACCTTTGGTCGCTCAATAGTCCTCAAAATGTCAACAGTAATGTGTGAGATAAAATTAGAATGAAGATGAGCGACAGAAGAGAGGTCGTCAGATATGTTCATCGTTTACGCGCTTTTGTTTTTTTAAATAGCCCAAAAGCATGTCTTATTTGTTCCATCTGGCGTTTCTACATCTGTAACGTGCAAAATAAAACCAGTGCGTCCAAAGCAATGACTTAACCTTCCAAAATCCTGCAGACTTGGGTTGTCACGGTACTAACAAAATGCTTGATACTTGACATTGATTTCGATGCACGAATAGTAAAAAAGTTCTTTAAATCAAACCTATTCTGCAAAATGAACTTTTCAGAGCTTTTAACCACATTACACTTGTTTCCTTCTCATTGACTCAGTTATTTTTGGGGTGATTCACGTTTGAGTAATCTTTAATCTCTTATTTTCAAGACGTCATTTTGCTGATAAATCACTTTTTTCACCTCCCGCGGGACACGCCCACTGTGACGAACACACTTCCTTCTCCAATTTTATTTCCTTAATCTGTGACACTCGTAGGATTCGACAGCATCGCTTGGTACGAATGAAAAAAAAAATCTATGGCTCACTAGCATGATGTGCACCGACAGCTACATGACTCATTGTTCTGACGACATTTACAGTGATGTCCCATTGGAAGCTGATCCACGAGTGTCGTAGATTAACACATAGCTGGGCTTTTAATACACTGCCTGGCCAAAAAAAAAAGTCGTCACCTGGATTTAACTAAGCAAATAGGTCCAAGTCTCCTCCAGTTGGTCAGGTCTAGGTTCAGCATCAGTCTGTGCTCAAAGAATGAGGTCAGCTGACACCTGAATATACTGAATGACCAGGTTATTCCATCAGTGGGTTTTATATTCTAAAGATGACAATTCATGGGGCATCAAATAGTGACAGAGGTTCAGGAGCATGAGACTCATTTTCACACATGAGTCCAGACCTTAACCCCACTGAGAATCTTTGGGATGTGCTGGAGAAGCTAGTCCTCTTAATGTGTTTAGCGGCATCGATACTTTCTCAAATAAGTATCTTTTTATCATTTCTATTAGTGTTACTACAGATTAGGCAAGGCAAGTTTATTTGTATAGCACAATTGGTACATAAAGTAATTCAAAGTGTGTTGCAGAATAAGAAAGACAGTAAAATCACAGAAATAATCACAAATAATCATCATAAAATTACCATTAAAACAGAAGAGTGCAGACTAAAAAAAAAAAAAAAATCTTAGTATAGATTAGTATTGGGTTATTGAGTTTTTGACAACTCTCTAATGCAACCAGCTCCAGAATGTTCCTCTGTTTGGCAACTTTTCTGGATTTTTGTTCCACTCTCTCAAACATTTTGTTGTGTTATAGTTGGGAATCACACACAGGCTCAGACAGGATAGAAAAAACTAATATTCTTTTCGATATTGGGTCGATATCTGTAGCAATCCTTTGACACCGATGTTGAGACTATCCCACAGACGGTATAAAGAAGTGAGTGTGACGTTGTCTCTTATTAACGTTCATATCTTGAGTTGAAGACAGAATAGTGAAATAAAAACGCCAGGATCATGTAGAGCGGGCGATAGTTTTTCAATAGAAAGTGAATTAGAGCCATTAGAGTCTATGAACGATCCCTAATATCTTGTTATATTTTCCCCATAGGGTTTTTTTGATATTGATTAGAAAGCAAGTTCATGCAGATCTTGGCATAGTTGTCCCATGTCAAGCCCTTCGTTTCAGATTCCAAACCACATTCTTGATTTGACTTGAAGCGGGTGACAAAACACAGATATATCGCGTTACATTCAGAGTCTCGCTAAAGTGCTAACCCCGATCGACTTGACTTGAGGAATGGCGGCCGCAGAGGAGTGATTTCTCATGCAGGATCCCACTTGTCTATAGCCTCGGGTTGAACAGAAAAACACAGCTAAGCCACTTCAGCAGTCCGTCCAGCAGCGGCAGCAAAAAGTGCAGAGGAAGCCTTTTCACTCTAATGGAACGCATTAATTATCATATCCAGCCTCTGCAGTCGTCACAGAGCCGGGACGAGGGGTATTGTCACCCCTACACTGCAAAACCTGAAATCTTAAAGAGGGAGTATTTACTTCTATGGGGTATTAACTGCAACACATAACATATTTAGATCACTAGATTCTCTTTATGTATAGTCCATAATAAATATGTATAATGTGTTTTCTGTTGATGTCATTTGAGGGAGGAAATTGCAGTTGTTGTATAGAGGGAATGCAAACCTGGACCTTTTTTTTTTTTTTTTTTTTTTAATTTAATTTATTTAATTTAATTTATTTATTTATTTTATTTTATTTTATTTTAATTTAATTTAATTTAATTTATTTTATTTTATTTTATTTTATTTTATTTATTTTTTATTTGTTTTTATTTTTTTTTTTATTTATATATTTTTTTATTTATTTATATGTATTTTTATTTTTTTTTAATTATTATTTTTTAAATCTTTGCACATGCCCATTAAAAGGTGATTTCGGGAAAAACAGGTGTGAGAGGTGTGGTTTAAAAAGGGGGAAAAAATGTATCAAAATGTAACTTGTTTAAGTGCAGAAGATATCAACTCTTGAACTCTATATATATATATATATATATTTTTTACACATTTAGATCACGTGTTTCTTTTCATACGGATAGCTGCTGATCACACCAGCAAGTAGCAGATTTTAAAAAAAATTGTACCAAAATGATTACGCAATGCTGCCAAATTCTACACATATCATCGATTAAGAAAATAAAATGGGATGGGCATGAGCCGATGGCGATGAAAACCAATATGGCATCTTGAAAATAAGTGCTTAAAGATGGCTCAAACTTGCACGAATCGCTCCAAAAGCAACTTCGAGAACTGTAGTAAAAAGCTCTGAAAAGTCCATTTTGCAGAATAGGTCCAGTTTCATTTTCTCCATGTGCCTGTATATGTGCCTTTTTACAGGAGCTGACACTGCGGCGGAGCACTCTTAATGGGCTGCTACACTGGCGCGGCTCGCTGTTATCAACAGATGAATGGCCACGGGGGTCAAAGGTCGAGTCCGGGGCGGGTGTTTGGACTCGAAAGCCTTGTGTGTTAGCGCTGCTTCCTCTGCGCTAATCCCGGCCAGCTGTGAGAGACTGGGGCCAGTGTACGCTCACGCTACACCAGAGGAGAACGACACAGCTCTGAGTGGGGACGTTTTGAGGAGCCAGAGTGAAACAGTGTCAGAAGAGTGTCATGGCTGTGTACTGACGGAGGAGGGAGGAGCGTCCAGGTCTTTGCTCTCACTGAACACGATGGCCCAGCTCAAGATCTGGACACCGGGCAGATCCTGACAGGTTCTCCCAGCGGCTTTGAAGGACGGGTCAGATGCAGAAGATTAAAGCCACAATATGTAACGTTAAGAAACAATGTAAACTTGCAAATTAAAATGTCCAAATGCTCATCCCATCACAGAATAAAACTACAGTACTACAGTGGAATATGGCATTAAATCAGACATATTGTGCTTGTCGCTCGATAGTTAGAATCTACGACACCCGTGGATCATTATGTTAAAATTTGGACATTTCAAATCGTGATATTCATATAAATTACTTAATAAAAGAAACAAGTCCGCTGATTTCCATGTTAGAAAACTGCGGTGTCCAATGGGAGCTGACGTCGACTTAAACGTCATTACAACAAAGAGCCGTGGAGCTGTCGGCGCCCCCTATGGACAGAGCACATCACGCTAACAAGCAGTTGATTTCTTTCTGAAGCGACGCTGCGGAATTCTACAAGTATCACCGATTAAGAAAGTAAAACTGGAAAACGAAGTGCGTACATCACAGTGGGGCGTGTACCAGAGGAGGTGAAAATGGGAGTTGATCGGCAAAATGGCGTCTTGAAAATAAAAGATTAAAGATTAAACTCAAACATGAATTCCTCCAAATACAAATTCAGACGCTCAACGAGAAGAAACGACTAGAACATTAAGTTTAAAATCTCTGAAAAGTCAATTTTACAGAATAAGTATCGTTTTGCGTAAATTCCCCATCACTGAATTAATGCAAAAAGATAAGTTTGACGTCGCACTGTGGACCATTTAGGGCGAAACAGTAACCATGGAGACAGGTGCTGATCCTCACACCAAAAACACTCACATAGTTGACCATAGTTGTAACTGATTGTGAAATAATAGACGTAATAAGCAATAGTAGCAGTAGCAGTAGCAGTAAAAGTGGAAAAGCATATGGCATGAATGTCTGGAGACTGTTTATATAAATGGACATAGCTAACCTGCTAGTCATCTCTTTCCAGATAGGAAGTGATCATGGGCGCACTTCCTGCTTCATCGACTCTTTAAATTTAAACTTTAAATGTTCGTATTAACCCTCTACATAATCCTGGGGTTTTTATTTCACTATTGTGTGTTTAAATCAAGATATGAACATTAATAACAGACAAATCCGCGGCCTTCTTTCCCCGAGGTCGCTCCAGCTAGCGTTAGCAACAGGTTTGATTGACAGCGTTGCTAAGTGCCTGCTCCCTGCTAAACCAGCGGTGCGGACAGGAAGTAGCATTAACGTCAACCGCCTCGCTCTGGATTGGCTCGTTGGTTGCTATGACACAATACAAAACTCCAAATTTGCCGCTATAACTGCTAGCTTCATCACGCTCACTTAGTCCACTTCTTTATACAGTCTGTGGTATCAGTATCTCTTCGTACCAGTGTCTAGTTTTAGTATCAGTTCGAGAGTTACCTCAAGTTAAATATGAATCCGCAAAAATCCGCTTAAGAATTTCGTGTGAACGGCCCCCAACTTTATAACTGCAGGTTGTTTGATATCCAGGCCAGATTCTCTCAAAAAACACTTTGAAATGACTAATGCTGCAGTATTAGCCTTATTTTGAACAGCCTCGCTCCGGATTGGCTCTTTGGTTGCAATGATACTCGCGGGTCAAAACTTCCAAATATGTAACTCGGCTCCAAAATTCGCCGCTGTACCTGCGCTAACCTCGATGAGCTCCATTTGACTGTAGCTGAACGCCGTGGGTGACGTCACACTCACTCAGTCTGTGGTTTGAGGTTAGTACAGTAGAAAAGTCGCTGTCTTTTGTGAGAACGTCTTTGAGAGTGAACAGTTTCCTGAAGCATGGAGCCTCCTCAGAGTAATACACGGCTGTCATCGCTCTGCCCCCCGTCGTGCGGCGCAGACGACAGGATAATGCCTTATTAGCTTAGCGCTGATATTCACTGTGTCATTACAGAGCTGGATAAGTGGGTAAAGCAGTCGCTCAGAGGCCTGTAATGACAACAGATAAGAAAGTGTCATTTATTACTACACAAAACAGAGTGATCAGGGCAGGGGGCGCTGTTGAAATGCGGCGTCACGATTATGATGGGGCAAAATAACTGCGATTAACGATTATATCACAGTAATTATTCAAGTTACTGATAGTTTCAAAATGTTACGGATATGAATCATTATAATTCTGTGGATAGCTGCACATCACGCTGGCTAGCAGACTTTTCTTTTTTTTTTATTTGTACCAAAATGACTCCACGATGCTCTGAATCCTAGAAGTATCACAGATAAAGAAAATAAAATTGGAGAATGAAGTGAGTACGTCACAGTGGGCGTGGACAGGTGGAGGTGAAAACGGGGGTAAATCGGCAAAATGGCGTCTTGAAAATAGTGGATTAAACATTAAACTCAAACATGAATCACTCCAAATACAACTTCAGAGGCTCAACGAGAAGAAACGACGAGAACATGGACAAAGATCTGAAAAGTCCATTTTGTAGAATAGATTTAACTGAGCTGAATGTGGCTGTAGCTGTAATGATAGTTGTAGATGGTAGTACAGTAGTAGTAGTAGTAATAGTAGTGTACTAGTAGTAGTTGTAGTAGTAGCAGTAGTACTTGTAGTAGTAGTAGTAATAACAGTAGTTGTAGTAATAGTAATAATAGTTGTACTAGTAGCATTAGTACTAGTAGTAGCAGTAATAATAGTAGTTGTAGTGGTAATAGTAGTAGTGTGTGTTAAGTATTCTGTACACAGGTGTGTTAAGTATTCTGTACACAGGTGTGTTCAGTACTCTGTACACAGGAGTGTTCAGTACTCTGTACACAGGTGTGTTCAGTACTCTGTACACAGGGAGTGTTCAGTACTCTGTACACAGGTGTGTTCAGTACTCTGTATACAGGTGTGTGTTCAGTATTCTGTACACAGGTGTGTTCAGTATTCTGTACACAGGTGTGCGTTCAGTATTCTGTACACAGGTGTGTGTTCAGTATTCTGTACACACAGGTGTGTTCAGTACTCTGTACACAGGAGTGTTCAGTACTCTGTACACAGGAGTGTGTTCAGTACTCTGTACACAGGTGTGTTCAGTACTCTGTATACAGGTGTGTTCAGTATTCTGTACACAGGTGTGTTCAGTATTCTGTACACAGGTGTGTGTTCAGTATTCTGTACACAGGTGTGTTCAGTATTCTGTACACAGGTGTGTTCAGTACTCTGTACACAGGAGTGTTCAGTACTCTGTACACAGGAGTGTTCAGTACTCTGTACACAGGTGTGTTCAGTATTCTGTACACAGGTGTGTTCAGTATTCTGTACACAGGTGTGTTCAGTATTCTGTACACAGGTGTGTTAAGTACTCTGTACACAGGTGTGTGTTCAGTACAGGCGGTGAGGCGGTGGGACCGGCTCCATGTTTGGAGCAGGTGGGACTTTACTGCCGCAGAGCCTGTGGGAGACATTTTGTTTTTATTTCACGACATTTGGCATCGGGCCGGAGCAGAGAACACCATCGATATTTTCATTTGCCACAACGGGACGCAGGAATCAATCCCATAAAAGGACACTTAATGCACCCCCATTATCTCAAGAAGAGACTAGACTGAGGAGCCGGAGACGGGCCGTCACAACACAAAAGCTGGTTTTCATTTTGCAAGAATTTGGAAAGAAGTCGGCTTAAATTGTTCAAATTAATAATGTGGTTCTTAAATTGTTTGTGTCGTCCAGGTATGATCCATAGTACAAAAAAATTAAACACGACTCACATACATAAAAGATATCGTCTAAAGGCTTGATGTGTCTGATTTGTCCCGTTTGTGCCTCGTCCCAGCACAGACATACTGCATAAGTATCTCTTGAGGTCAAAATAATCCGCTGTGTGATGTCTGCCTCTGATTAGAAAACATTTTACTATCAGATAATCAGGAAGAGCGTGGTTACCATGCTAGCTGTTGTTAACTTTACCCTCACGGCAAAACTCTGCACTGGTCTCAGAGAGTACAGTGAAAAGTGCTCGTGAAAACTCATTGTGGTGAGTAGTTAGGATGGTCAGAATGCATAAGGTGAGTGAGGAATAGCCTTGGATCACTGCAAACCATTTAAAATGAACCAGTTCTCTCAAAAACACAGACATAAAAATGAGGAACAACAGCCTTTAAGACAGATTTGATTCTTATGCAGAGTCTGTAGTGACAGGTCACATTTATATACAGCACATATTGTGTAGCTTATATGCTAATCTGAAGGGATGAACTCGCTAATGCATTCAGCTCTGACACATACATGTACAACATATATTCAAATAAAAGGTACGTCTCAGACTTTTCTGTCAGAGCAGGATTCAGAGATGGTTGAGGCACAGCTCAGATCCTTCCTCTGGAAACAGAAACTGGGAGGTTTTCTCCAGCCCCTGAAGAAAAAAGACTCAAAAAAAAGAGCTAATTTTTTGTTGTATTGTCCATTTTATGATGAATTTAGAAATCCTTTATTTGATGAAATGTTCACCCTGTGCCTGATATGTTTTAGTCTAATGACGACAAGATAAAAAGATGGTTTCAGTCTAATGTTTATAAGTTGGCATCACTTCTCTGTAAAATCTGGACAAACCAACACATGAGTTTGTTTAAATGAGTGCACTGGTGTTTGTTACACATCTGGCAACTGGCCTTTTGTATTTTATTGTATTTTATTGTATTTTGTTAATCGTGTCTTATAAACCCATTAAAGGACTCTGCAGTTTTGTACTCAAGACACAATAATAAAATACATTCATTCATTGAAGACTTGAGTTATAATTAATTGTCTTTATTTAAAATGGATCGTGTACAATTAAGGTTGTGAAAAGTATCGAAAATCAGACACTTATTGATCCTAAAACTAGTATCAAAACTTGAAACTCATGTTTCACAGGTATCGATGCAAAAAAAAAGTCACAGGACAAAAATGAACTTTTCCTGAATAGTTTTAAATGATCTGGAGCAAGTATAAAACACTGTAATGTGCAGAACTGGACAACTAAAAACCAGGTCAGAGGTCAAAAGTGAATTTATTTACAAATAAACAAGGAAAACTGCCCAAGTCTTAACTCAAATAACTAAAGAGACAAAACAAAGAGGTGCAGCCACAGTCCGAGCTGAGGAAGAGTTTAAATCTGGAGCCCGACTCTCCACCAGGGCCGAGAGGAACCCCGTGTGTGATCAATACCCCAAAGCATATCTCAAAACGACAAATTAACATCCATTAAATAAATCAGAAGCATCGTCAAAGTACATTTAAAGAAATATAATTAGCAACATAAAGTCAAACCAATTCTCAATAATCACATTTAGGGAACATAATTACCAAGGAGAACAAAGGAATTTCCCTTTCACACCCAGACTAGTACAAACCCATGGACCACGAAGGAACCGACCTGGACGACTGAGATAAGACCCCATGGAAATAGAAAACTAAGAACCAACACCTCTGAGAGAGCTACTCTGGACCACAGTCTGCTGTTCATCTCCATCTCAGAGGTTCAGATCTCAGTCAGAGAAAAGAAATGGTTTGAGAGGAGAGTTAAAGAAGCTGTTTTTGTTAGGAAAGAGAATCCTTCCTTAAACAGGAAATGGAGGGCTTCAGACATCATCTTTCCCCATCTATAACTCCATCCTCAGACCCAAAGCAAACACAGCAAACAAAGAGAACAACTTAGCTCCTCCTTCAGACAGATATAAGGCAGTGTCCAGCAGTAATCTGACCAGAACTGAAGAAGAGACTTGGATGAGCAGCCAAACGTCTTCACTCCTACAACTTTTTGTCCAGTTACAGATTTTACTTTTGGCTTTTTCTATGGATCAGACCTGGACAGATAGAAAAGAAAGTTCTGCCATTTAATGCTGAAAATCACATTCGATTGTCAAATTAAAGAGCGTTTTTTATATATTATTATCATTGTGGAATCAGTATTGAGTCTATTCCTTAGTATTGAAATCAAGTTTGAAATTTTAGCATCGGGACAACACTATTTTCAGTTTGTGCTTAGCTGCTCGGCCGTGTTTTCCAGAGGCAAACTGCACCATGTCTGTTTAGTTTACGGTGTGACACTAACAGGGTCCGTGGGCTTAGTTTATCCTGATTTATGTGAGAGGAGAGTTAAGTTAAGCAGGTATATAACAGAGCAGCTGATGTGGTCAAATTAAACCCACGCTGGTCGTGAATGGGCTGCCGAAAGACGCTGTGCAGGTGACCCCTGACCCCGCACAGCCATTACAACAGGGACAGGCCCTAAACTGCATCCCTGTGGCTCTGGGACCTTATGTATGAGTTATTTATGGAAAGATGCAATGAAAACACAAAGATTACTGCAGCTACCATAGAAAGAATTTAAACATAGAGGTTTTTTAAATAATAATGTCAACTTGTTAACAGAATGGTATTTTTGCAGTCCATCAGAAAATTAGCTAAAATGTTTTGTCAGTTGTGTCACTATATCGTGGTTCACCTTTCACGGTCTCGCTGTTTCACAGATCTTTTTTGTGCAATTTTTACATGCTTTTTTTTTTTTTTTTTTTTTTACATCGTATGAATGTGCATTGTGTTCTGCGTCCTGATTGGCTGAGGGACTGTAGACTATTGTGTTTCTGCATCCTGATTGGCTGAGGGACTGTAGACCATCGTGTTCTGCGTCCTGATTGGCTGAGGGACTGTAGACCACTGTGTTCTGCGTCCTGATTGGCTGAGGGACTGTAGACCATTGTGTTCTGCGCCCTGATTGGCTGAGGGACTGTAGACCATTGTGTTCTGCGTCCTGATTGGCTGAGGGACTGTAGACCATTTGTTCTGCGTCCTGATTGGCTGAGGGACTGTAGACCATTGTGTTCTGCGTCCTGATTGGCTGAGGGACTGTAGACCATTGTGTTCTGCGTCCTGATTGGCTGAGGGACTGTAGACCATTGTGTTCTGCGTCCTGATTGGCTGAGGGACTGTAGACCATTGTCCATCAGTCTCCTCCGTGTCTCCTGTACAGTACAGAATGTGTCAGACAAATTTACATAAATGTTGGATCGCAGTGTGACTCTGAAGTGCTGTATGTTTGCAAGTTTTCCCCCCCGACAAAACCCACAATGTCGATGAAACGTTCTGCACCGACAAAGGCACCGACGAAGGTTTGAACTTTGAGAGAGTTTAAACAAGAGAGAAATGTGAGAAAATGTTAATGTCTGTGTGAGAAAAGTGTATAAAGTGTGTGGTGAGGGGTTTTACAGACAAACATATAGAATAATTGTAAAAAATAAAGCTGATACTTCGTGTATTTTGCCCATTGTAACCCCCACGATAAACGAGGGACCACTGTATGACTAGTATATCCTCTTATCCGGGGCCGGGTCGCGGGGGCAGCAGTCTAAGCAGAAACGTTCCTCACCCCAGACACGTCCTCCAGCTCCTCCGGTGGGCCCCCAAGGCGATTTCAGGCTGGCCAAGAGACATCGTCCCTCCAGCGTGTCCTGGGTTTTCTTCCATTGAGACATGCTCAGGCATCTAGAACAGATTCCCAAGCCCTGGAGGGCAGCAGCAGCTCTAATCTGAGCTCCTCACTGTATCTCTAAGGGAGCAACCAGCCACCAGGAAACTCATTTTAACCACTTGTAACCTCCATCTTGTCCTTTCGGCCATTATCCAAAGCTCAAATACAGAAATATCACCAATTTTTTTTAAAACCTCACAATCCGCTTATAGATACTCAATGTACTCAAAACAACTACTTTAAATATTATCTCACTATCTACACGCCCAACCTCTATAGAGTCTCAGCTGTAAAGATAGTAAAATTTATGCCATCGCAAACTCCACCTGAAGGCACCAAACACGAGGAGGGCAACAAAACAAAATGTCTCCCTCGTGAAAGTTGAGACGGGGGCATAGCAAACATAAACAGCTTTTTATTTTCTGAGCCGCTTTATTGTATATTGATTTTATAGGACCACCCACTCGCTCAGCCTGTCACTAATAATACACTCTGCCCCCCCGAACATCACACACACACACACAAACGCACAAAGTCAGCACACACACAGCACACACACAGCATCTGCCACCTCCAAAACCGCTGCGTTCACGACTCAACCTGGGACGATATCGAAATTTTATAAAGATTAAAGTATGGATTATGTTATGGATATGAATAATTATAATGTTACTTTTATGAATAAGCTCCATATTTAAACTACTTTTACATAATTGTGTGATCTAGAGGAGAACGTGATGGATAAGCAGGGCCGTCGAAAGAAATCTGGGGGCTTGGATCAAGAAGCCTCACAATCCTGGGCCCCCTAAGACCCCGAGGCCCGGGACACAGAGCTCTTTGTCCCGCCCCCGTGGATGTCCCTGCGCTTACACAGGTTTTTCTGCACATTAAGGTGAAATAATGACGATTATCTTTGTTGGCGATTGTCACGATTATCGAAAATGTCCCACGAATAATTATTGTCAGTCCTTTTTATCACGATAAAATATATTATTGTTTAAAGTTTAGACACTTTTTCAGTTATTTTCTGGTTTATTTCCATGATTATTCACACTGTAGATTCTCACTGAAGCATCAAAACTATGAATGACACATGTGGAGTGTAGTAAAAAAAAAAAAAAAAAGGATTTGAATGGAAAAAACAAAAAATATTGAGTTATTTCACCTTTTTTCTTTACTACATAATTCCTTACATCTTGCTTCGTGTATGTGACGTTTTCTGTCTGTATATAAAATGTAGAAAGTAGTAAACATTAAAAAAAAGTCTTATCTTTTGACTGGTAGTGTATCTCCATGGAGACAAGCGCGTGACCTCACCAGACTGAGTTACAGGTCACATCTGTGGAAAGGTGACCCTGCTCACAGTGAGAGTGCATGTGCTCCAAGGTATTTTTAGCTTTCAAAACATAACGAAATGTAACTGAATACTGGATCTGACTGGGTGCATGAGGCATTAAGGATATTTACAGATGTACTTGACCTTGTAATTACAATTAGCTGCATTTAAAATCAGAGAAATAGGTTCTGAGCGCAGCAGCACATTATCTAGCTCCCTGTGTCCGAATGCTAATGCTAACTTTTGTAACTCATCAACAATTTCAGTTCATAAAAATATAAAGACCACCTGATTGTTTTTAAAAGTACATTATTTAAATTTATAGCGTAATTATGATGTTTATTATGCCTCAAAATTAGCATTAGCGTTAGCATTGAGACACAATCATGTCTCTTTCTAAACACAGAAGTGTCTCTGGTGAAGTATTCATTTTATTTGTGTCGTGTGAAACATGTGACAGTAACATCCTGATCTTTAAAAATGTATTTGTTTTAGCCTGACTCAGTAAAAACCTCAGCAACAACTGGACAGGAAGTAGTGACGCTAACAGTGAGGCTGCCGGCTGTTGTGCACAGAGACAACTGCAGAGAACAGCACAAGTCCCAGTTGTCCCAAGTCACAGCTGAACCTCTGCTACATCTGCCCCTCTAAACCACAGACTGTATAAAGACGTGGACTGAGTGAGTGTGACGTCACCCTCACCGCTCAGCTCCAGTCAAATGAAGCTCATCGAGGCTAGCGGTTATATCGGCTAATTTGGAGCATAGTTCCAAGTTTGGATTTCCGACCTCAAGTATCATAGCAACCAAAAAGCCAATCCAGAGCGATGGTGTTTAAGGTAATGCCCCTTCCCACCCACACCACTGGTTTAGCAGGGAGCGGGCGCTTAGCAACGCTGTCAATCAAACCTGTTGCTAACGCTAGTGGGAGTGACCTTGAGGAAAGAAGGCGCCTGATTTGTCTGTTATTAATGTTCATTTCTTGATTCACAGACACAATAGCAAAATAAAACACTACAACCATGTCAAGGGTTAATACGAACATTTAAGAACAAAACGACAAGTCTGACAGCAGCAGTTACAGAGAGAGAGACACAGTTTTTCAGTAGAAAGTGAATCAGAGCCAGAGTCGATGGAGCCGGAAGCGTGCCCTTCATGACCACTTCTTGTTTTAAACACAGTGGCTAGCAGGTTAGCTATGTCCATTTATATATACAGTCTATGTTCTAAGCGCACAAACAGAAACGACACATTGGCCAGAGCTCTGAGAATATGCAGAATGTGGTTTAAAACAACCCAGTTCGGCTTTAAATTGTTAATGAATCAAGTTTCGTACAAAAGACTTGATCTAAAATGCTCCTCAAAGTGTAAAAATGTAGTTTATAATGTTGTTACTTTCTCAAAAACAGACCTGGAGTTGTGTTTTGTTTCATTCACACATGTTTGAGTCACACTTTATTATTAGTCTGTAACATCTCTAAAGCTCAAAATGCTCTGTTCCACCTTGTGATGTCATGAAGTGGTAGTTTTCAAGTCAACATTTACATTTTTTACCTTTTGTTCAGTAGACATTGGCAATTCCAGGACTGAAATGATCCAAATGATTCTAGTGAAGGTGTGTGGAGTTTAAAAACACAGTGAAGCACTTCCTGTATTACCACATGATGACATCACAAGGTGGGACAGAGCGTTTTCTGTTTGAGAGAAAAACTCGACCTAAATCTGCAGGGTTTTTTTTGCCATGTGACTGTACTTCCACTGCGAGATAACTTCTTAAAAATCTATTTTCCATGTGGGTTAAAGGTCACGGAGGACGTAGCCGTGGCCTGTTTCCAGTCAGTCTGGAGCTGTGTTTTTCTTTAAATGATACCTGATACTTTCACACCCCCAGCGCCCTCTCCGGGACCATCAGTCACTCGGACGTCCCACCCGAGCGCAGCTTTGAGTGGGGGGGCGTGAGCGATGGTCCGGGCGCAGGAGGAGGAGGAGGAGTGTGTGTGGGTCAAATGCCACAGACACGAGTCAAGCTCAGAGTCGCAGCTTTCACAATCAGTCATCTGAAAAGAAAGAGTAAATGTGGAGATACGACCGGCCAAAAGTCAGTGTTTTTACTTTGTTTAACACTTTCTACGTTTTATATACATCTTTTTATATTTTACATTCGAATCCTCAGAGTCTCCACCCTCGTAGTCACAGTTTTGGTGCCTTAAGTGAGAATCTACAATGTAAAAAAACGAGGGAATGGAAAGAAAGAAGAAAACATGAAATAGTGACTCCAAACTTTTAACTGGTCGTGTGTGAGGTAAAGCTGGATTGTATTTTATATTTGGAGATAACTGAGGGATATTTGTGGCAATACCGGAACATTTTATGGGTCAGTATCAATTCCCTGTGGTCCAACACTGGTCCAATACTTCAGTTTTTTTTCAGAATCAGAATCTTTCAGACTTTTATCGCCACTGTCAGTCAACACAGCTCACAAACCAGGAACTTACTTCGGTGATAAAGTACAACATAAAAACACCGAATAAGTACAAATAAGGGCATGCATAAAGTTAAGCATGAAGATATGCTTAAAAATAAAATAAAATTAGCCGTTATAAGAGCGTTTGACCAGATTTAACCTCGTAAATCTGAACATGTGATGCTTCATTTTGAAGCTCAGGACCTACAGAATTCAGCGACTTTGTTTTCCTGTTGCAAAGTGACAATATTCATAACATTCATAACACTATTAGCATATTATTAGCAGATATATTTTTTTTTTTACCAAAACGATTCATGACGCTGTTGAATGTTACATGTATCAGCGATTAAGAAAATAAACTTGGAGAACAAAGTGAGTACGTCACAGTACCAGTGGCGGTAAAAACAGAGGTTTATTGGCAAAATGGCATCTTAGATATTTATTTATTTATTTAATTTTCATATTTATGTATCTTTTTCCATTTTCATATTTATTTATTTATTTATTTATTTCATTTTCATATTTATTTATTTCCATTTTCATATTTATTTCATTTTCATATTTATGTATTTTTTTTTTTTCATATTTATTTATGTTTTTTTCCATTTTCATATTTTTTTTTTTATTTCATTGTCATATTTATTTATTTTTTTCATTTTCATATTTATTTTTTTCATTTTCATATTTATTTATTTATTTCATTTTCATATTTATTTATTTATTTCATTTTCATATTTATTTATTTATTTATTTAGTTAGTTATTTGGGATGATGCATGTTAATGAACAGACCTGCTTCAACATGAACGTAACACACTGGATTATAGCTAAAGGCTAATTTGCATCTATTCTCCCAAAAGGCTGGGGTCACAGAAGGGCCAAAATAAAAATTGCACACTACACTCATTGCACATTTCCCATGATTGCACCAAAATATTGCACATTAAACTCACTGCACATTCCCCATTATTTCAGTCAGTTTGGCCCATTCAAAGTCAATTATATTTGATACCCTCCCCCTTCATACAAGCAAATATGTCTCTACAGAAAAGTTGAAATCACATTGCCTCCATAGATGAAGCATGTTTGGTTTGTGATTATAGATTATGAATAAATAGATTATAAAATAAGTGATTAAAGATTGCTCAAACGTGGATGAATCACTCCAAATGCAACTTCAGGTGAGTAAATGTTGAAAGGAAATGAGTATGACATGGTTAAAAGCTCTGATTTAACAGATAAAGTTTTATTTTATTACAATCTCTGTTTGTAAAATGGTGAGTTATTCCTAGTTCCAGCACCAAATCTGCATAAATAAAGAGGGTAATATAAAGGCAGGTTAATTTGCACCATCATGTGATCACATCCACTTAAACTAACACAGTCACACAGGAAAGACGCATAAAATGTCTTGCTCAAGGACCCAACAACAGTGTGCGTTCCCTCTGCAACAACATCCAAGGAAAAACTCCATTTCAGAGACTTCCTGCCGTTCTCCTGTAATAGTAAGAAATAATAGGAAGAAATGACTGGTCTTTATCGTTAAGCCTTTCCCAATTTTGGCCTCTCTTACATCATTGCACTAATTTTAACACAACTCCCTCTGTTCATCCTGGCTCCGAGCGAAGATTTACCCCCGAGCCAACGAAAAGAACCGTGGACCCGTGTGACCATGTTCAAGTGAACGGCAGAACGTAAGACGAGCTCGGGCTGGACGGGTCAGTGGGTCACGGTGTGATACAGTTAACTCCTAAAGAGGATTTGGTTTTCGCCTCCTGACCGTCAGCGCTCGGGTGAAACTAACTGACCTGAGCTATATCTGGACACGAGACGAGAGCGAAGAGACTGAGAAGACTGGCCACAAGTCACAAACACAACCAGAGGTGGAAACGTAACAAAGTAAAAGTAGTAAAGTACTGTACTTAAATATGTGTAAGTGGATATTTTTACTTTTACTTCACTACATCAGAGAGCTGTATCTGTACTTTCTACTTCACTACATTTGTCAACAGGACTAAAGAGTAAAAGTATTTTTTATTATTGTCTGAGACCTGCTGAAAAGCTGAGGGTTTATTTTTACCTCGTTCGTAGTTTGGTTGTCCTCTACAGGTGGAGAGCCCTTGCCTCAA
Organism: Periophthalmus modestus; assembly: GCA_019594935.1. Lineage (NCBI taxonomy): Eukaryota > Metazoa > Chordata > Actinopteri > Gobiiformes > Gobiidae > Periophthalmus > Periophthalmus modestus. The sequence goes on along the minus strand of JAIEZT010001214.1, from coordinate 2,310,913 downwards.
GTGGAGGAGTTCAAGTATCTCGGGGTCTTGTTCACAAGTGAGAGAACGATGGAGCATGAGATTGACAGGTGGATCAGTGCAGCGTCTGCAGTGATGCAGTTGCTGTTTCGGTCTGTTGTGTTGAAGAAGCAGCTGAGTCGAAAGGCAAAGCTCTCGATTTACCTCAATCTACGTTCCTACCCTCACCTCTGGTCATGAGCTCTGGGTCATGACCGAAAGGACAACATCGCGGATACAAGCGGCCAAAATGAGTTTCCTCCGCAGAGTGGCTGGGCGCACCCTTAGAGACAGGGTGAGGAGCTCAGTCACACGGGAGGAGCTCGGAGTAGAGCTGCTGCTCCTCCACGTCGAGAGGAACCAGCTGAGGTGGCTCGGGCATCTGTTCAGGATGCCTCCTGGACGCCTTCGTAGGGAGGTGTTCTGGGCATGTCCCACCGGGAGGAGGCCCCAGGGAAAACCCAGGACACACTGACTATGTCTCTCGGCTGGCCTGGAAACACCTTAGAGTCCCACTGGAGGAGCTGGAGGACGTGTCTGGGGTGAGGGAGTCCCTGCTTAGACTGCTGCCCCAGCGACCCGGCCCCAGATAATACGAAGAAAAATGGATGGATGGACGTTCGTAGTTTCATCAAACAAAAATATGAACAAAATTTGGTACAAATCTTTATCAAAATCATGACATTTGAAGCTTTATAATAACTCAAAATCTGCGTAAAATACTTTTACGTTTTACTCTTTTACTACATTTCTAAACTACTACTTTAATACTTGAGTAATTACCTAGAGTAGATTTTTTCATGTGATACTTTTTTGTGATTTTTTTTTTTGTTTTTTGCTCCTGTATCTGTACTTTTACTTCAGTAACAATATTGAGTACTTCTTTCACCACTGATCAATGAACAGTATTTGAAACAGATGGGCATAGTGTGTAGAGTTAAAGGTGAGTCAGAATACAATACTAAAAGTAATAGATTTTTAGAAAGAAACAGACTGAGTCGTTGTAAAGTAAATCATTGGGAGAGGTTCAGGGCAGAACTGTATATAAAATAATTTCCAAGTTTTCATCCACTGCTCTGAGAAGAATGAGACTTTATTACAGAACTGATAAGAGACTAAAGGCAGTACACAGGGGCAACTTTATTTTACTTCTATGTGGTATAAAAGAGGAGGTATTTTACTTCTGTGTGATATTAGCTGTAACATATCACGTATTTAGATCCATGTTTCTTTTTATTGTCTTGAAAATGCAAAATTTGCCGCTCTGAGTCCAAAGCCCCGCCCTTTCACAGCGCTATCACATCACAATCAGCGTTAATGAAACTACTGCACATCACACCAGGTTTGTGAAGTTGTAGAGTGTTGTTTTGTGTCATGTTTTTGTAGATTTATGGAGAATTGTGTGTGGGAGCATGGGTGATGTACTGTAGGCTTGTGGGCGGAGCTTTGGACAAATCTCACAGCTAACCGTAAGGAAGGTTCAGATAGAGCCCGGGAGAGATCGCTAGATTCCTCAAACATGCATGGATGACATCTAAACGTGCAACACATATAGGTTTAATGCCATACTTCACATCTCCATGGAGACAAGCAGGTAAAAAAGAGAAGAAAAAGTTCAATTCATGTTTTCATCCAAAAAAGACCAAGTTTATTTCAGGTTTAAACCCATTTGAACCGCTCACTCTTCTCCCTCTTGTGTCCTGAAGCCTCTCTTGCCCAAACTCGCCTTTTTCTTCCAATATCCTTCCACAAAGTGCTCTTGACAAATAGTCCCCCCCCTCGGCCGGACGATCCCAGTGCAGGGGGCTGGCTGATTGATTTAGTGACAAGGAGGCCCCAATCTGTCAGAAATGAGAGCGCCACTTTCCCCTCCATCACCGTGACGACAGAGGGACCCCAAGGTTGTGTCCTGAGCGGCGATCTGAGCAGACTGCTGACGTACAGGAGGCCGAGCGCGCAGAGCCATCGCAAAGACATTTAGTCCGGTTTAGATGAGCCAGCATCGCTCTGACGCTCGGGACGGGGATGAGAGGAGGCAGCGCACCAACAGCACCCGGATCAGTTTCAGTTCAAAGTGCTGCAGACTGTTTGGGAGGGCTTCTCAAACAGGGGTGTGTGGGACGTCTGGGGTTCGCTAACACTGACGGGGTATGTGCAGTGTTTGAGGTTTTATTAAAAATTGAAGCACATTTGCAGGATGTGACCCAAACCCTTTACATCCTTAAGGGGTCATTTTATCTGAAAAACAAGAAAATAACATGTTAACAACTGGAACACTTTCATAAAACTGACTTATACTAAAGAACATAAGAGTACGATATGGGCGGTACTCGTAGTTTGGGTCATAGCCTATAGGGAACTGCTGCTGTGTGGTTTTACTGCAGTATGAGAAGTGTAAATCTACTTAGTAAAAGCCAAAAGTCAAATCTGTCAACTGGACAAAAAGTTTTTGAGAGGAGTTAAAGAAGTAATCCTTCCTTGAAAAGAAATAGGGCCTAAGACATCTTTTTTCCCCATCTATACCTTCATCCCAAACCCAAAGCAAACAAAAGAAACAAGGAGAACAATGATGCTAGCCAGGATGCTAATAGGTGGGTAAGCACTTATTAAGGGTTGTATGAATATGTTAAGGGTATAGGTGGTACTCAGAGTTTGGGTCACAGCCTATAGAACCACAGCTGTGTGGTTTTACTGCAGTATGAGGTGGTAGTTTTGAAGTACTACTTAGTAAAAGCCAAAACTGGACAAAAACTATGAGAGGGGAGTTAAAGAAGCAATTTTTGTTAGGAGAGACAATGCTTCCTTGAACAGAAATGGAGGTTTTAGACATCACCTTTCGCTCCATCCTCAGACCCACAGCAAACGAAGGAAACACAGAGAACAATAGAGCGAGCCAGGATGCCAATAGATGGGTATTAAGGAGTGTATGAATATGTTAAGCATGACTCAGGCACAGTGCACACTTAGTGAAGCTCAATAAACGTTGCCTACAAACAGTTTCAGTGTCGTTAGCTCCTCCTTCAGACAGATATAAAGCAGAGTCCAGCAGTAATCTGACCAGAACTGAAGAAGTGGCTTGGACGAGCAGCCGAACGACTTTTTGTCCAGTTGACAGATTTTACTTTTGGCTTTTACTACTACAGAATCATGTACGATATGGGTGGTACTCAGAGTTTGGGTCAAAGCCTGAAGGGAGCTGCTGCTGTGTGGTTTTACTGCAGAGTAACGTGGATTTTAACTATAAAGCTACTACATTTTTTTTCCCAGATAGGAAAAACTACCTCCATTTTGTAATTTGGTCTCATCAGCTTCAAGGCAAAGTTCATTTTAAATTATATCAAAAAGAACCTTCAGACTGAACACAGGAGAGACGTTTTGAGACGTTTTGTTTGGCAGAGACATGTAATGTTCCCAAAGCATATTTAAAACATTATCTGGGTAACTGTGAAGATGCACTGTTAAAGTAATACCTGCTCTCCCATTTACAATGTAAGAATATAATGCAAAACTCGTCCAAGTCATTTCAAAAGCTTTTCTGTGAGGCAGTTCAAAAATACAGTCACAATCCAGCCTCGTAACACCTGATGAAATATTAAAGACAAGGCGAATACCTCAAAGGATGAAAATAAATTTGTGTAAAAATATTCATATTGTGTCCCATCTCGTGTTAATGAATTCACACAGTTAATGCCAGGACACTTTTAGCTGCAGACGATGTAATTTGGGTTAGGTTAATTACTGCACCTGAAACCTGTTCTCTGACCTACTTTCTTCTCACTCAGCTCCTCAGCCTTCAGTCAAAACTCTCTCTTTGTATTACATGTATTTAAAAGACCTTTGAACGCCATGTTTTTATACAACAGCAAAGCCACGACTGCTGCTACTACACAGAACCTTTCCTTTATTGTGCTGGGTTTTCATTAAAACAATTTAGCAGGATTCAAAAAGGCTTTTGAATGGCGCTCGCTGCTTGTTTCTGATATCGCTCACAGGAGTCTCGGTTCTGAAGACGCCAGTTTGGTGGAACAATTTACTGGCACAAAGCTAAAACTGAAGGTCTTAAAGCAGCACAGAAACAGTCAAATGAGAATTACTTTTATTCAATATTTGAAAATTCAAATCATCCATCTCACAGAAATGACCTGGTTGTGATTGCCAGGTTCATTCTTCAGCTTTTGGTGCTTTTTCGTGGTAGTTTTTGGAGCGGTACTGTTGCTATGATCAGGGGTGTAGCACAAAATTCTGGGCCTTGGGTGCGAATTATCTTAAAAACTGAAATGACAGACTTTGTGCGGGGCCCCTCCCTGCACTGGGCCCTGGGGAAACAGTACTCTTCACCCCCCAGTGCGACACCCCTGGCTGTGACTGGTTAAAATAACATGGACATGAACCTTAGTCTGGTCCTATGAGCAGGGCCTGACCTTTAGGGGGCCCTAAGCTGAATCTGCTCTCGGGGGCCCTCGCCACTTCAGTGTCACATATTCACATTTGACGACATTAAGACATCATCACAACCACTTCAAAAAGAGTGTAAATTCTAGAGGAGCGATATCCACAAGTATAACAGTGTAAAACATGTAAGGAAGGAGGGTCTGACGCAGAAATGTTCAAATCCTGGACTTTTTTGTCTTGGTTTCTGGTGCATTTTAATATGTTGCAGTTGACTAAAGAGGGCTTACATTCCTCACTTCTTTATGTCATAAAATGCAAGTCTGCATTTTATGACATAAAGAAGCGAAACGATGCCAAAGAAGCCAAACGATGTATTTAAGCAACGGCACACTTCAAAATCATATCACTCAAGAAGGACAACGAAGTGATCCAAGGAAAGAGATGCATAAGAGAAACAGCCTGGACATAACTTTATAATCATCACATTTATAATCATCACATTTATAATCATCACATTTATAATCATCACATTTATAATCATGAGATAATTTGTACTGAACATTAAATAAGAGAATTTTAGGGTCACGTTATGTTTATGTTTATTGTTTTTGGATGCTGTCATTTCACATAAATGTGGAAATGAATGAGTAAGATGCACAGTACCAGTATCGGTTTAGTCCCGGTTTAGTCCTGGTTTAGTCCTGGTTTAGTCCTGGTTTAGTCCTGGTTTAGCCCCGGTTCAGTCCTGGTTTAGTCCTGGTTTAGTCCTGGTTTAGTCCTGGTTTAGTCCTGGGTTTAGTCCTGGTTTAGTCCTGGTTTAGTCCTGGTTCAGTCCTGGTTCAGTCCTGGTTTAGTTCTGGTTTAGCCCCGGTTCAGTCCTGGTTCAGTCCTGGTTCAGTCCTGGTCAGTCCTGGTTTAGTCCTGGTTTAGTCCTGGTTTAGCCCTGGTTCAGTCCTGGTTTAGTCCTGGTTTAGTCCTGGTTTAGTCTTGGTTTAGTCCTGGTTTAGTCCTGGTTCAGTCCTGGTTTAGCCCTGGTTCAGTCCTGGTTTAGTCTTGGTTTAGTCCTGGTTTAGTCCTGGTTCAGTCCTGGTTTAGTTCTGGTTTAGGCCTGGTTCAGTCCTGGTTCAGACCTGGTTCAGTCCTAGTCAGTCCTGGTTCAGTCCTGGTTCAGTCCTGGTTCAGTCCTGGTTTAGTTCTGGTTTAGCCCTGGTTGAGTCCTGGTTTAGTCCTGGTTTAGTCCTGGTTCAGTTCTGGTTTAGTTCTGGTTTAGTCCTGGTTCAGTCCTGGTTTAGTCCTGGTTTAGTCCTGGTTCAGTCCTGGTTTAGTCCTGGTTTAGTCCTGGTCGATATATTGGTATCGGCCGATAGTGATACTGATTCATTGATATGGGGCGTTATCGCCGTTCGATACCGATATTCGACAGCGATACCACGGCCTCTTTCTCTGAGCACCTTTTTTGAACAAACTCATGAGAACAAAAGGAAAGAGAAGAGCGATATGTGGCTGTATTTGTACATAAACACATAGCAAATCATTTTATAATCCAGATAAATACATTTTGTTCTTATTTTTACAAAAGTGAAAAGTTAATTCATGATAATTACTTCAACTTAAGATTAAATCGTGGGCTTTGCTATGAATTTTAAAAGCTAAACATCGGTTATCGGCCACAGCAGCAGCTCAAACATCAATATGGGCTCAAATAAATCCATATGTCCCCGTCCCGGACATTAGCTTTGTCCACACAGAGGGACTTTATCTGGACCTTTTATTACGACACAGATCATATTGAGAAACCCAGAATGAAGCACACCTTTCCACGTGTGACGCTTTATTGCATTTAATCCCATTCACTCATCTGATCCCTGGAGGAGTTGCGACATAGCGGGCGGCAGCAGAAACAGAGCGTGTTGGAGCTGGTCTGTGGGCCTGGAGAGCGTTAACCCTCACACGGCTGGTTAGCAACAGCAGCGGCGGCTCGGATCTCCCTGATGGTTGCGGTAATTAGACCTGAGTTAGTGGGCCTGCTGCAGCTTGTCTGGTGGTTGACCTAGAGAGAAGGATTAGCCTCCCCAGCTGCCCCTGCCTGCTCCAGCTATGCTAACGCTAAAGCTAATGCCGTCTCTATTAACGAGGCAGGTGACGAGGGGCCGATCGCTCCAAACAGCCGCCGGGGCATCTGGAAACAAGGTGTGTCGCGGCGAGCTGGACACAAAGCAGAACACGGGGAAAATGACTCTGTCTGGAGTAGAGCCGTTTACATATGGCATATTTATAGGTTTTAGTTCAGTCCTAGTTTAGACTTGGTTTAGACCTGGTTTAGTCCATGTGTAGGAGCCATATGTTACCATGGTAATGCGTAAGGGGCGGGGTTCACAAAACTCAAACTCTGTCGACAAAGCAAAGGAGACGCTGAGGATTTGAATGAAAAATGTTTTAAAAATCTAGTTGCGTTATTTCACTTTTTCTTCATACTTTTTCATATACGTGATGTTTCCATGTGTATTTAATATGTATAAAGTAGTAAATATATACACAGGATGAGGAGGTGTGTCCAAACTTCTGACTCTTCGTGTATGTTTGAGAAATGTTCCAGGAAAAGCAGATTTCATCAGGTTTATACAAAGGTTAAAACGAGATCAGAATCGAGTCAAGATTAAACCTCCAAGTCAAACGTGATAAACCAAATATGGAAGAAACAGAGAAGGATTTTAGAAAGATTCAGCTGAAAGTTATGAAGAAAACACAGGTCCACACGCCCACAAACCAGGACTAAACCAGGACTAATCCAGGACTAAACCAGGACTAAACCAGGACTAAACCAGGACTAAACCTGGACTAAACCAGGACTAAACCAGGACTAAACCTGGACTAAACCTGGACTAAACCAGGACTAAACAAGGACTAAACCAGGACTAAACCAGGACTAAACCAGGACTAATCCAGGACTAAACCAGGACTAAACCAGGACTAAACCAGGGACTAAACCTGGACTAAACCAGGACTAAACCAGGACTAAACCTGGACTAAACCTGGACTAAACCAGGACTAGGAACAAGGACTAAACCAGGACTAAACCAGGACTAAACCAGGACTAGACCAGGACTAAAGCAGGACTAAAGCAGGACTAAACCAGGACTAAAACCGGGACTAAACCGGGACTAAACCTGGACTAAACCAGGCTAAACCAGGACTAAAGCAGGACTAAACCTGGATTAAACCAGGACTAAACCAGGACTAAACCAGGACTAAACCAGGACTAAGCCCCAGGACTAAAGCAGGACTAAACCAGGACTAAACCAGGACTTAAACCGGGACTAAACCTGGACTAAACCAGGGCTAAACAGGACTAAAGCAGGACTAAACCTGGACTAAACCAGGACTAAACCAGGACTAAACCAGGACTAAACCAGGACTAAAGCAGGACTAAACCTGGACTAAACCAGGACTAAACCAGGACTAAACCGGGACTAAATCTGGACTAAACCAGGGCTAAACCAGGACTAAAGCAGGACTAAACCTGGACTAAACCAGGACTAAACCAGGACTAAACCAGGACTAAACCAGGATTAAACCAGGACTAAACCAGAACTAAACCAGGACTAAACAGGACTAAACCTGGACTAAACCAGGACTAAACCAGGACTAAACCAGGATTAAACACCAGGACTAAACCAGGACTAAACCAGGACTAAAACCAGGACTAAACCAGGACTAAACCAGGACTAAACCTGGACTCAACCAGTACTAAACCGGAACTAAACCGGGACTAAGCCTGGACTAAACCAGGATTAAACCTGGACTAAACCTGGACTAAACCAACCTGTTTTAGTCCTGGTTCAGTCCTGTTTTAGTCCTGTTTTAGTCCTGGTTTAGTCCTGGTTCAGTCCTGGTTCTGACTCTGGACACCTGCAGTAGTCTGGTCGCTGACGTCCTCTGAGTTCGAGATGGTCCTTGTGGCTCTACCATGTCGTGGATCTGGACTAAACCAGGATTAAACCAGGACAAATGCTAAATGTGACTTAAAGGTTCCCAGTTTGATCAATTACATTTTCATAGTTATACGAGCTAAAACTTGAACTTCACTCATGACAGTTTCTCTTTCTCTACAACCACACAAACCTAAACACTTTCACAGTTTAATCTATTGCTCCGAACGACCTTCTGAAGCGTCGGTTTGTTGGAAACCGGCGCCGCTCTGCTCCTCCCTGAGCTGCACACTCGGATGGACACGACTCTGGCACGATGTGGGCTCAACCATTTGCTCCGCACGCATAAGAACAGTTGATGCAAATATGATAGCTTCTAAGGATGGTCCGTTGCATTCCTCCATCCTGGTGCTCCCCGTGAACCCGAGCACGTGTTATCATCGGGGTCGCCAGATTCTCAGCGAGCAACGAGCAACTGAGCCCCCGAAATAAAACAAAAAACAGGCTCCCAGTTAAACGTGTGTGTGACAGTTAAACTCCGGATAATGAGATGCACATTTAATAACATATTTATCATAAGGGATTTGAAACTCGTACGATCTGTTTTTACTGCTGTGGTGGAAGGAAATGGAGTAAAAGTAGTAAAGTACTGTACTTAAGTCAAATTTTTAAGTAACTGTAATTGAATTTACTTAAAAAGCTAATATAACACTGTTTTATCTATGTTATAATGTTGTTTCCTCATCACAAGTTCTGGTTTAGTCCTGGTTTAGTCCTGGTTTAGTCCTGGGTTAGTCCTGGTTTAGTCCCGGTTTAGTCCCGGTTTAGTCCCGGTTTAGTTCTGGTTTAGTCCTGGTTTAGTCTTGGTTTAGTTCTGCTTAAGTTCTGCTTTAGTACTGGTTTAGTCCTGGTTTAGTCCTGGTTTAGTCCTGGTTTAGTCCTGGTCTAGTCCTGGTCTAGTCCTGGTTTAGTCCTGGTTTAGTCCTGGTTTAGTCCTGATTTAGCCTTGGTTTAGTCCTGGGCTAGTCCTGGTTTAGTCCTGGTTTAATCCTGGTTTAGTCCTGGTCTAGTCCTGGTTTAGTCCTGGTTTAGTCCTGGGCTAGTCCTGGTCTAGTCCTGGTTTAGTCTTGGTTTAGTCCTGGTTTAGTCCTGGTTTAGTCCTGGGCTAGTCCTGGTTTAGTCCCGGTTTAGTCCTGATTTAGTCTCTGGTTTAGTCTTGGTTTAGTCCTGGTTTAGTCCTGGTTTAGTCCTGGTTTAGTCCTGGGCTAGTCCTGGTTTTTGTCCTGGTTTTAGTCCTGGTTTAGTCCTGGTCTAGTCCTGGTCTTGTCCTGGTTTTAGTCCTGGTTTAGTCCTGATTTAGTCCTGGTTTAGTCTCGGTTTATCAAAAGTCCATTTGGTGTTATATGGGACCTTTAAGTACATTTTACAGTGGTACTTTTTACTTTTACTTCACTCAAGTAGATTTGTTTTGTACTTTCACTTGAGTACTTTTTCTGCTCCAGTATCTGTACTTTTACTTAACAAAACTGAGCACTTCTTCCACCACTGAATTATCATCACTCTGTCTATTAACAAGACGCCCGGAGTCCG